>OX596213.1:14034553-14634553 GCA_951394215.1 Glyphodes perspectalis | reverse complement strand
GTGTTCGAAGCACAAGCATAAGCTTACTTTGGAACTAGGGTATTGGTGTGTCAGTCTGGAGAATTTATTTAAGTATTTATTATTATGTTTCTGGTTGAAAAGGCTATAATTTATATTAGTAATGAATTCGTTGCCTCCATTATTTCTAAAGTCATTCCAAGATGGCGTATTGAAGATGACTATGAAAGCTAATATAATATGCGGTAGTCAACTACTGAAAATTTAAATTAATAAAAACAAAACAAAGGCCTTTTTTTGCAGTCTCTAATATGGTTCTTTGGTATGTGAGCATATTAGGTATTGTTAAATTTTTTTGTTGCCTGGCAGCCTTGATTATTCTGAAGGTTGCTTTGTCAAGACGCTCTCTTGTCTGAAGCGGTCCTATTTGTCACCGCACCATTTGGGGATAAATTGAAATTTTAGAGTAATTTATCTCCAAATTCATAAATGAGGACGAATGGGATTCAAAACTTGTAATTGTCCCAAAAAAAAACATTGTTTTTTTTTAACTCTCTTAAGCATTTAGCAAAAAGTTGTTATTTTGACCTATAAGAATGATGGCGCTATTTTTCTATGCTAGCACCACATCATTAATGTAGTGGTGAACCCATTAATAATATACATGTTATTAATGGGTTCTCCACTGTCTCCAGATCCTAACATATAGTGCTGCCAAAATATGGAGCTCCACGCGCCTGGTCGTGTCCGGAGCCCCGGCGGACGACGGCATGTCGCTCAGCCCTACTGCCTTGAGGCACTCTGCGCAGATCTTGCTCAATATGTTCTGCAACGACCATATGAACTTCAACGACGGCTCGTGCTGTGCTCAGCCGGAGCCATATACACAGCTGCAGATATTGACTTTCGGGCTTTTCTTTGTGTGGTGAGTATTAAAGCTAGAACGCAGCCCTGAGGCACTCCACAGGGCTAGATGACAATAATCTGCAACCACTTTATAAATTTTAGCGAGGGCTCGTTCTGCGCGTAAATAAGAGCCCCCACAGCACAGCAATACTAGATTTTGGGCTCTTTCTCGTTTGACCTAGAATGCAGCACTGAAGTAGTCCGTAGTTTCTACTGAATACGTTCTGCATCGATCACATGAACTGCAACAATGGCTCGTTCTCGCGCACATTGCACATTTAAATACTTATTGTCGCTTTCTTTTTCGTTAAATTAGTATTGGAGCCACCATGCAGCCCTGAGGCACTCTCTAGTACTCGGCGCGACTTTTAAAGTTTTCTTTAAAATAGTAAAGTTATTCGAATATTATTGTTTAATTTAATTGTTCTATTAATCTTTTATTTTGTTTGTCAATCTATCACATCCAAGAAATCTAGTTCAATCAATAATATAATAAAACGGTTGTGTTGTTGGTAGCGGCGTGGTGGCCGGCGCGAGGCGCGTGTGGGCGTGGGCGCAGGCGCCGGCGCGCGGCTACGCGCCCGTGGCGCCGCGCAGCGAGCCGCCCTCCGCCGCCGCCGCGCTCGCGCGCCTCGGCATGATCATGGCCTACTTCTACCTGTGCGACCGCACCAACTTCTTCATGAAGGAGAACAAGTACTACTCCGAGTGGAGCTTCTGGCTCCCCGTGGGGTATGTCTTTGCGCTGGGCCTGTTCTTCACGGAGGACTCGAGGTCTAGCAAGTGAGAATATTTTGTATCTATTATTTGAAAAATTGTCTTAACAACTTCATCAGCCTTTCAGACAAATGCGATGACAACTATGCATGGATTTGATGCAAAGCGAAATCACGAATTGTAGATATGCGTTTATTGGTTACTATTATGGTTTATTATTGACTATTGACTTATTAAATATTAACGAGTGTCTTAATTGGTCCGTTGATTGGACCGTTGGTGGAACCTATTCTATTCTACAGATTTTAAAATTTGTTCTTGCTCTTATTGAACTTAAATTCTGTATAAATAGATCAACGCTGAAATATACGCGATAACCCCTAAAAGACCGTAACAAATGACATAATATTTTTTTTGTTGTGTTTTTATTGTCATGGTTTCCAAAAGAAATTTTGAAAAAGTCACAGAAAGGTTTTACGAAAAAAAATCTTTAGTTATAATTTGACATTTATATAAATCGACCGATCAAGACTGTCAGGTACACCATGATCCCACGACACCGACACCGACTAAGCACGGGACATAAGGCCAGGAAGGTGATCAACGAATACGTAACCTACGGCGTGTTTCGGTTTTAAAATCGGCCATATTGTGACGTTGGATGGGTGTGCAGGGTGCTGCACCGCGAGCAGACGGACGAGTGGAAGGGCTGGATGCAGCTAGTGATCCTGGTGTACCAGGTGACGGGCGCGCGCAAGGTGCTGCCTATCTACATGCTGGTGCGGGCGCTCGTCTCCGCCTACCTGTTCCTCACTGGTTACGGGCATCTTACTTACTTGTGAGTTGCATCATCATACAATCTTCTGTGGCAGTGGCCACTCCAGTCTTAGGCTACTGCCGAATCACCAGAGATCATAATAAGTGACGTATTCATCAGGGCAGCCAACTGCCCCCGTTGGTCTAATGGTAACATACGGCTATAAACCAATAAGTAATGGGTTCCAATTCCAGGTTATGCCAAAAAATTTGGCTGGGGAATTCAATATTGAAATTACCTACTCAGTTAGGAAGTTGGCGGTTGTACCACACCTGTGCCTTGGAAAGTACATCAAGCCATTGGTCCAGCGCCTGTTCTCTCTCCGGACTATGAGGGTAAAGGAATAGAGAGTACACCAGTTTGCGCAGAGACATGTGCACTGTCTTCTGCGTAGCTTTGAGATCTGCCGCCATAAACGAAATTGGTTTTGGAGGATTTTACATCAGGACCACATAATCTGATACTCCATTTACATTGCACTTTTCTTCACTGCTTTCAGTTATGTGTATCTCTTTCTCACAGAGGGCGGTTGCTCTTAACCTATATTCGCATCACGCATAATTTCAACATGGTATTTGGGTGATTCTACGATAAGAGGTAACTTGAACGGCAATCAATATTAAATAGGTTTTTTATACCATATTGTCCCAATCCTTTACAATCAATTACACCATTTTATGTACTTTAATGAATAGAGTCACAATTAAATGCTGAAATATTATATTTTTTTCTGAAATTGCCAACAAAGTCCAAAAAAGTAATCTACCCTGGCCTGTCCCTTTGCCGATTTTAGTTAAAGTTACTGCCGTACCTAATTTGTTTGTATCGCTTTCTAAACTAAAGCATAGTAAGTATGAATTTGAATAAATATACTATAATAATTTTAAGAAAAAATCCAACAAATTATGTGTTTTGTGTATATTTTCTGAACTTAAATTTTGTCCAGTATTTTTGTGTCTTTACCCTGGCAAATTTTGTTCCACTACTACCAACATAAAAATAAAACGGAAGTATTGCAAATTCCTCTCAAGGACATCTAACAACGTGAAGTTAGCCACAAATAACAAGCGAGCTGTTAGAGGCCGCCATTTTGCTAGTTGTCGGGACGCGTCCGTGCGGTGTAGTGGTCTCGCAAGTCATTGTTGTCCCTCCACTGGTAAGTCATAAAAGTTATATTAATGATTTGATTCATTTGTGTAATATTACATTCATTCAATAATACTGTACTAATTGAAGTGGGATATTTAATTGAGCCAAAAATGTTATACGTCGATTACAATATTTGAATTTATCATGAAAACGTCTTTCCCCTGGCGTATTTCCCCTGCCAAGATAAATGCCAGGGGAGAGACTTACTAGCCAGGGGAGATAAAACATATCATATAATGTAGTCACAAAGTAATTTAAATATAGTTAGATTGTACTTAAGTCAGATTTAAACGGTATATTGAAGTATTGTTATGATAAAAAAGCGATCTCTAATTTTTTTTTCACATTATTACAGATTATAGCACCGCAAAAAAGTTAACACGTGAAGAAAAACTACAAAAGAAACGTGAAGCAGAAAGGCTAAGATATCAAAGGATTGAAAAAGAAAAAAAAGGACTAATAAAAACTGTCGCTCAAATGACTCCTAGAGAGCAACGTAAAGCACGAAAAATATGGAAGAAGAAAGCAAGAGAGCATAGGCAACGACTTGCTTCTCAAAATATAGCTAATGTTCCAGTTGATGATCAAATACCAAAAAGAAATTTTCAGTCAAGAGCTTTAGTTGCTAAACTTAAATCAGACCGAGCAAGAAGGCAACGATAATTAATTAATAAAAAAAAAAGATGAAACCCTAAATAGATTAAAAACTAAACTGGCATGTCACAAAAATAGGTTACAAAGATTAAGAAAGCGGGAAAAACTTAAACCTAACAGCAAAGTGGAAAAAGAGTTGAATTCCCCAAGTGCAAGAGATACAGTGAAGAAAAAAAATGCTGTTTGCAGATGTGCTCCATCAACGATTAAAAGATAATTATTCAGCTCTTCCAAACGAAAAAGAAAAAAGGATTTTAGAAGAATGATAGGCGGGACGTTGGTGAAAAAATATGGGATACTACAGAACGAGAAGAAATATAAAACCCTTGAGAAAACTTGGAAAAGTGCAACTAATTGATAATAAAAGGAAAGGCAAAAAAGGTTATGAGTAATAAAGAGGAAAATTGTAGATTTTCTTGAAGAGGATTCTAATTCCAGATTATGTGTACACTTCCAAATATGTATTCAAGAACGGCGACTTCGTTCTAGTTAAACTTCTGTCGAAAAAAGCTGAGTACCGTTACGTAGCTATGTGTACGGGTTTGGAAGAAGATGAGATACAGGTAGTTTTCTGTAAAATAGGGGACAAAAGTGGATAAATATTAAAGTGATGAACAAGATATTTCATTTATCTCAGAAGAACAGATTGTCCAGACACTCCCTACGCCAAATCTAATATTAAAGGGGCTGAGGGTTTTCTACTCCTTCAAAAAGCCAGTGAATGTCTTTGAAAAAGATTAAGTATTTTTACTTTTTGTTTGTATAAGCAAGGAAGTGCCCTTATTTTGTTAATTTTATACCGTTTTTAAACGATGAATATTATCTTAACTATCACAAGTCTGATTACACTAGTCAACAGTTTTTTTGCACAGAATCAACTCATTGCCTTTTTGATAAAACAATAACAGCTGATTCAGATTCCGTCACCAAATTTGATCATCAGGTCACATTTTTGAGATATTAGAGAACAAAGTTACTTAAATTGGCTTTAAGGTCTGACTTCAGTATTAATAAATCCATTTATTAATACAAAATTTTTCATATCTTTTGTCTTTTGTGTAAAGAAATAATCCCAAATTGTTGATTAACAGTGTAAATTATATTGCTATACTAATGTATCGCAAAATATTCGCATTAGAATGGTATTAAGAATTCGTCCATATAAAATGCGCAGCTTCGAATGTACGGAAAAATTATGGTAAAGCTAACTAGACTTAACTTTGCATAGAATCATAGTAGAAGCTTATTCGAAGTACATTGAAATTTTCAGCATTCCTGACTATCAATCGCAATGTATTATGTTTACATTTTAATAATCTTTATGCTGTTAAATAATACAACAAACATCGTTTCAATGGCAGATATTTGAATGTTTCTAGGCAAATGACAAAAAATGTGACGTGATGGAAAATGTTTATAATATAATTGTATTATGCTGGGTACTGATAATTAGAAAAAAGTATTCAATTGTTATGTGGCAAAAAAAGAGTGTAATTTTGTTGACTAGTGTTATTGTTAAAAGGTGCTAGTCTAGCTACTTATTTAATTAGTATATTAGAAGATGTTTAATTTTTGTTAAATGTATGAAGACATGATAGTTTAATTTTGTTTTTTAATTAATAAAAGGCTTATAGGTGAGAGTATTTAAAAATACCAATAATTAATAGTCTAATAAAAAAGATGTTCCGATTAAAAGTTAAGTGTAATGTCTAATAAAAGTTGATTTTATTAATTTTTTCATTGCCCGAATCTCTCCCCTGGTCTAATAAATATCTAACCCTGGTCTTGACATCTCTACCCTGGCCTCGATATTTACCCTGGCCTTCTAAAAAGTAATAAAATATGTGTGAAGTACCTGCCATTGGGTGAAAAGGTTAATCAATGGGTTAATTAGCATAATTTAACATTTTCATGAAAAAAATCCAACTTTTCTCCCTGGCCGCATCTTCTATGGGCTCGAAACATCTTATCGTAGAACTACCCATTTAACTCAAACATGGCACTCAAGGAAGCCCATTTGTCTCCTCACAGCTGGAAAACGGGCGACACTGGCCTGGTGCGCTACTTCCGCGTCATCTTCCGGCTGAACTTCCTCACGGTGTGTGCTTGTGCCTCACCATGAACCGCCCCTACCAGTTCTACAGCTTCATCCCGCTGGTCTCCTTCTGGTATACTCTGGTAAGTGGATGAAGACTTTATTTGTCAACTTTTTTAGAATCCTGCTGCCCTTTTGATTTTGCCTACCCCTTCGGGGATTATGGTTGTTTTGTTTGTTTTTATAGGATTCTTGACTCGGTACAAATTGAGCTATTCGAAAAAAATATACTGGACCACTGATATTACGTACGAACATATATTTTGGCACTAAAAGTGAAAGTACTTGCGCTTCCTCAGCGTGTTTTAGAATGTATGGACCTTAAGAGTTTTTTGGAACTACAGTTTTGACTGTATTGTGGCCTAAGTAGATGTCTGTAGATCAGCTTCATTACTGTCTACACAACACTAGTTGGTCTGGGTTCGGGGAGCCTTGATATATCACCAATAGCTATGTATGCGCGTGCGCAGATGTTCGTGATGTTCGCGCTGCCGCCGCAGCTGGCGCCGGCGCTGGCGCACGCCGCGCACGCGGCCGACTCGCGCCACCTGCACCACGTGTGGCCTGTACTAAAGGCCGTCGGCCTGCTGGCCATCGTCACCGTGCTCTACATGAGCGAGGTCTTCTTCCAGAAGATTTTTGTCACCAGGCCCTGGAAGGCCCTGTTCGTGAACGCCGATGATGATATACACCAGTGGTGGCTGAGATGGAAGCAGGACAGGTGAGGTCCATCGGAGCGTAGACACATTAATTGTATCCCTTCATATCGGGGCCCTCGAAATATCACATCTCTAGTTATTAAGGCAAATCCGGCTTGAAGATGCATATGGCTATAAGGGGCCCCCGGCATCCCGGCCGTAAAGGGCCCCTGCTTGAAAAGGGCCCCTGGCTGTAAAGAGTCTTCTGATGTGAAGGGCCCCCAGATTTGAAGAGTCCCGGCTCTAAAGGCCCCCGAATGTAAAGGGCCTTTATTGTAAAAGGCCCCCGGTTGTAAGGGGCCTGTAAATGTAAAGGGCTCCATTACTATGTTATTATATCTTGCTGACTGCCTTGTAAAATATGAATCTATTGGACATACATTTTATAATGTTTCCCTCATTGATGTTTCTCGATATATGTAACATCGATGGACATCGGCAGTTCATACTCCCGTTACCGCCACGCAGGTACTCGATGACGTTCGGCATCCTGTTCGGCGTGGCGTACCAGCTGGCGCAGCGCTACAACCTGCTGGACGACAGCACGCGCGGCAACCTGCTGACGCCCGGCCTCGCGCTCAGCGCCACGCTCGCCGCGCTCACCGGCCTCGGCAGCTACGTCACCTTCACCTTCCTCTGCACCGACACCTTCGACTGCAACGAGATACACAGCTACGTCGCCTTCCTGCCTGTGGTGAGTCGGTGTACACATCGCTGATTATAGATTGCGCCTGTCTAATAACCCAGTTTTATTTCTTGGCTGAATGTGGTTAAGAGAGCTAGCTGCCTCTTTGACTCTGCCTAACTCTTCGGGGGTTAGAGGCTTGATGATTTGTGTGTATTATGTATGTATGAGTAAGTAGAGGTCGTATCGGGACGGCAGGTGTCGTACATCGTGCTGCGCAACGTGTCGGGCGCGCTGCGGCTGCGGCACTCGGCGCTGTTCGCGTGGGTGGGCGGCGTGGCGCTGGAGCTGTTCGCGTCGCACAGCCACATCTGGCTGGCGGCCGACACGCACGGCGTGCTCGTGCTGCTGCCGGGCGCGCCCGCCGCCAACCTGCTGCTCAGCGCCTTCGTGCTGCTGTGCGCCGCGCACGAGCTGCGCGCGCTCACGGCGCGCCTGCTGCCCGTCGCCGTGCCGCCCGACTGGCGCCGCGTGCTGCGCAACCTGGCCTGCTTCCTCGCCGTGCTCGTGCCGATAGGCGTGCACGACGGCATGTTCTAGTGCGGATAGTCTTCGACCCGTAACCACCTGCCCATCTTCCTCGTGGGTCAGGCCCCGGAGCATTGCGGAGTGCGATCCTTGATTGGGGACGCCAGCCTGTTGCATCGTGAACCGATCGCTGGGTACGTTTCAACCAGTAACATAACTATAGAATGGCAAAACGCCAGAAGCCCCCCCTGGGGGGCCTCCGGGAGCCCGTGAGTAGTAGTGACCCCTCTATAATCTAGCCTGGAAAGGGAATACTATCATTAAGCGAAGATCTCGACCGAATAAATTGCCACAGACCTCGAATAGTAAAGTTACGCCACAGACTAAAAACGGTACCGTAATTTTACTACTTGGATTAAGAACTAATCTCTGACAGAAATACTAGCGAATACTATTTCGTTAGCGTAAAGTTCAGAGACCTTACAATACTGTAAGTATTTATGAGTGTGAAAGTTTGTGAAGATGTTTGGATCTCAATCTTTTGCGTTGCATTCTACTTTATCAGTATCCGCAACGGCAGGTTATCGGTCCAGACCGGGTGTTAGGTAATTTTGAAAAAGTTTTTAATCTCAAATGGAAAAGCAATACATATTGTTAGTCAGCAGATTTTGTATGAAGAATTAATAATTTGGTGGGAGTTATGCAGCGTAGCATAAGGAAATTAAATTATTATTACAGTAAGGATTTTTAAATTACCAAAATAAAGATTTTAATGAATATTTTGCACGTGACACGTTTGTAATACTTGCATTTGATTTTGATGACCATATGGGTATGTAAATATTGTTAAAAACTGTGACAGAAGCGCACTAAACCCTAAATTGTATACGTTAGAGTCGATTTTGCAACACCCGACTGTTGCAAAATCGACTAACGCAAAAATAACAGTACGATAATTTTGAAATAGATTTTTACTTATTTCGTAAGTGAAACATTCGCAAAAATCCTTTTCCTAGCAGCATTTCTGCTCGTGCTATGTATATAAGGTAACAGATAGACATTTTTAGTACATTTCTAAACGAATCGGAGTACAACACTGACTAATAAAAAAAGAAGGACTCCGCGCCTCTAACTAGACGTTGAAGCTCCTCAGGTGTTCCAACTTGACACGCAACTTACGTCACACATTGACATAATAAGCGCTCGAAATGACAGATATCCGATATCTAGTATCATATGTATCTTACTCACACATGCTTAAACGTGGCTTCACGCTATAGTATGACAGCGTGGAGTCCTTCTTTTTTTACTAGTCCGTGGAGTTCAAATACAATGTTTATGACACGAACACATGTTTAGAAACAGCGACGTTGGGTCTCATTCTTCAAAATGATCGTTCTGTTATTTTTGTTTGCTGTGGCTAATGAGGGTTTTCAAAAAATAAAAACCGGCAAATGGCGCGAGGGTGTCGCGTGCTCTTATCACTGTCACTATTGGCTCTTTGTTGACAGCACCCTTCATAATGTGACACGTATGTCAGTTTGTTCTGACAACTAACCAATGAGGAGGGTGACAAGACCGCAAGTCACAGTTACGCCACCTTTTGGCTGATTCAAAAAACCCTCATCATCATGGTATCGCGAAGATTTTTACTTGTGTCTCTGTCAATGTACGATTTGTAGAGCAGCATAGAAAATCAAATCATCGCGGTATCGCGCTGGTGAGGCCGTAGCATTATAAACAAAACGGCCATTATATTAACGTTAGTTCGATATACGATACCTTTTGTCAATATCGGTTTGGCTGTGTATAGTATTTATGAGTAGGTAGGACGTTCGATAATTAAGTTAATATAATTAAACAATGGATGTTTTCTCAAGTAGTAGGGAATGTGCATGAAAAATATTTTAGTCATTTAACGCATTCATAGGAAAATATAAGGAAATAAAATACTAAGAGTGAAAACAGAGCCAAGATTTATCAAAAGACCAACGAGATATAACAGTTTTAAACCAATATTGATTTGAATATTAAGCCATTTGCTCAATGGCTAATTCGGCAGTGCCTGCCCCATGCGCCAAGAGTTGTGGGTTCGATCCCCACCCAGGACAAACATTCGTGTGATGATGTCTCAGTGTTAATATTTAATATTTAAGTATATATTTGTAACCACTGTTGATTCTGATATCCGTAACACAAGTGCTTAATCTACTTACCTCGGAGTCAGATCAATGTATGTGATGTAGTCTGATATTATTATTTAAACCAATATATCTATATCTCACGAAAACGGATTTTTCTATGCACGTTGTATGGCGCGCTTGGCATTTGACGTTGCATTCCACATTGGATCTCTCTGTCTAACCGACAACTGTTAACCTTTAATAAAGATACAAAAAAAATCTTCCCGATTTTTTTAACTGTACCTACATTTAAATGACAAAAAAAGTCATGCATATTCCCTATTAAATACTTAAAATACCTGTGTTATACTGTTTTTTGCTAATGTCCAAATCTATCTATCTATCTATCTATTATCGGTACGAATCATAAGGTTGTTACTTAATAAACTGCTAAGTTTATTTACACTGATTGTGAAAAGACATCTCTGGTTGTTTATACGTTTATAAATTTGTAACATAACTTTTGTACATCTATATTGTAGCTTAAGTTCCACCGTATAACTAACAAAAAAGAATCATCAAAATCGGTTCATAAACGAAGATGTTATCCGCGAACACACACAAAAAATATATTTATACGGTCGAATTGAAAACCTCCTTTTTTGAAGTCGTTTGAAAATGGTGAATAACTAAGAATATGATTAAAACAAATTTGAGCAGAAAAAATACGCTAATATATTAGCGTATATTAGCGTATTTTTTCTGCTAACGTAGAACTTCGTCTATTACAGAGACTCATGCGTCTAGCAAGATCTATTTTTTTTTCCGGTACTTATCCCGGCTTGCTCTAATTCTTAAATTAGAGCAAGCCATTCATACAGTGTTGGAATTTAAGCGACGATAAGCATATTGATATAATGTTCTTTTAACAGTATTTATTACTTGCCACGGACTAGTAAAAAAAGAAGGACTCCGCGCCACTAATTAGACATTGAAGCTCCTCAGGTGCTCCACCTTGACACGCTACTTACGGCACACATTGACATAATAAGCGCTCCCACTGACAGATATCCGAAATCTGGTATCCATAAGTATCTCACTCACACATGCATAAACGTGGCTTCACACTATAGTATGACAGCGTGGAGTCCTTCTTTTTTTACTAGTCCGTGTTACTTGCATAATATTTGACGCGCTTTAATTAAGTTTATAGGTTATTTGTGAAGTGATATTTATAGAAAAATTTAATGTTAGTGTATGGGAGAAAACGTTAGATAGAAATTGATTAATTGATTGGTCGGTGCATATGTTTATTTTCTGTAAAATATTTACATCAGGAACATACATAGACTCATATATATTTTATAATAAAATTAATATTGCTTATAACTGTATTTGCTGAGAAAACGAATATTAGGGATGCCAACAAAACGCAATTCTTCTGTTGTATATTATTTCATTGATAAAACATCTTATTTAGGAGACTAAATCATTGGTTGTTCTTAATTATTTGCAAATATGTTGATTTATGAAATATGTTGAAGTTATCTTTTGCGATTGCTATTTAGGCATTTAATTGTGAAATTGCGGATATTTCTTTTCAGATAGCAATAAAGAGGGATGTGATTTGTAATGATTAATAAAGAAGGGCATTTACTTATGTTTAAAAGAAATACATTTTAGAACTGGTGCTTAATTTATGTAATTTTTTTTAATTTGTATTGTATGTTAAATCCCTTCTTTCGTTTGGAGAATGCGAATAAATATTATTTGAAGAATATTATTAACTTAACTTGTTGCTTCATAACTTATCCCAGTATAATACTTAACTCGTATGTGAAAAAGCGGATTATTTTTTTTACCCCTTTGTAAATACAATTTGTATATTCTGTAAAAAAATAAAAATAAATATTTAAATAAAATCATGTATTTTATTATTTTTAAACTTTTTCCAAAAATAAATAAAAGATAAATAAGAGACGTTGGTAACAAGCAAAATTTTATTTATTTTTTATTCTTTACATTGTTTGTGAATAAGATGCTTAGTATAATATGAATATACATCTTAATAATACGCAAATCTTAAAAGTGTAAAACATATTTACACGAATCACTTAAACCTATATAACCGCGCAAAAAAGATAAATTGAAACTTTTATACACAAATATGGGAAAATAGGGTTGTCCACTAGGAAGAACCTACAGTTTCAATTAATATTTTGAATGTAGAAATGATTACTGTCTGTTGAGAATATTAAGTAGTTAATTTAAATAGGTACTGTGATATTGTTAGATATTGATGGTTAATTAAAGTAGTGGCAACCCTAGTAACGTCCAGATAACACAAGATGTTGTTCGCACGATAGAAACGTTTAATATAAAATGTCGCAGACAAAGTACAAATTCCGTCACTTGAAGTTAAATCCGACTAGGTAACTAGAAAACCTTCGTAATTCAATTTGAATTTTGAATAGGCTGAATGTCAAGCAGATTGTTTTGTTAGAGATAAGAAGTGAATTTTCTGAATAAGCTTTTTAGAATATTCAAAATTAATTTTTATGATTGAAAATTTTATTTACATGATATTTTGATAAAATGACAGATTTTGAAATTAGCCTGCGACATACAGAGCTCACAGTTATAAATAGCTAAAAAAATTAATATTTAAAAATCAGAAAACAGATCGTACAACCACGTCACTTTCCATACACTGGCACCAAATTACAGGCAACCATGGCAACGAAGTGAAACCACAACATGAAATACATGAACACCATTCAAGACCGATCACAAGACGATTGGTTGAAATTTTATACTTATGATAAAGGTGCACTTACATATGTGAGTCACTAACTCTATCTATTCTAGATGGTCCTATGAGACGAGTTAATATAATCTCTTACCAATAACACATATACAACGTAGTAGTCACATAAAAATCGTTTAAATGACTAAATCAAATATACATCCGAAATAAAATATATATAACATAAGGAAATATCCAAAAAAGTCGAAATAACTATTTACCACTATTTAATAATTTAATAATCACTATTTAGGTACCTACTAAAAAATTTAACAAAAAAAAAATACTTAAAAAATAGACAAACAAACAAGGGAGTGATTTTTAATTTGTAAAATAGGTAAGACATGAGAATAAAAAATGTAACTATAACGTTAGTATCTGGTAATGTTTATCGGTAAGAGCTATAATTTTTAGTCTTTCAATGGCCTGCGGGCCTAAAAAGGTCACATTGAGTACAATAGCACAAACTGACAAAAATGGACGCATGATCGTCGTGTTTCCCAAACACGCTCAGCGTGGAAAGCCGCCCGGCTATATCGCTAGCGCGACTTTTGCTACGGCTGTGCGGTCCAACACGCTGAGCGTCAGCCGCACCGAGGAATATTCAAAGGCGCGGTGAGTCGAAGGAAGTTGTTTGAGAGATATGTCAGAGGGATAGATACTTTGATCTTATATCTCTCTGCGTAGAAAGGAGACACAAATAAGTAAAAATATACTTTTTGGAAACTGCCTTATTGGTAAGTTGCTATGTATGAACGGTTACGGAAATATTGGAGTTATTTAAAATTTTATTCAAAATGACCTTTTTTCGCCCTGGTCCTCGGATATATTCGCCGAATACAGTAATTAATTCAAATGGAACGAGGTTCCATAATAATTCTTTTGCTGATGTTTGGTTGATTATTTCGGGATTTGAACCAAAATTTCCAAGCCACTGTATTGTGAACAAATATGTGTTTGTATTTAATAAGTAGATACTGAATAGAGATTATTATTAATAAGTTTAGGTATTCGACGAACAATATCTCGGACTTTAATCCGTGAATGAAATAAGTAAAGTAAGGCTTATGCTTGGAACGGTTTAGAAGCTTATATTTAAGTGATGAAATTATACACTCTTCCCATTGCTTGACGAGTAAAATATCAGATTCTAATGTAATATCAGATTCTAATGTAATCTCAGTTATTTGAATATTTTTAAGTACATTTTATTACAAACAATCTGTTTATCAAAAAGTCGTGACATTAATTATGTTTGTAAAGAAAGGTTTTCTTTATACTTATTATTGAATGGAAAGTACTTATGCGATATGAATAATGATGTTATATTATTTTAATCACAGTATTTTCATTTTTATATATATTTTTAATGAATAAGTCACTAATAGTAATTTATAAATACAAATATTGCTTAGTAAATAATTGGGTGCATTTAATTTCCCACTATTGCTCGTTTTTTGTTAAATAAAATGTTTAGTTAATATTTAATTGCATTTGTAATGACACGTTATTAATGTTGCAGTCAAGCTGAAAAATTTGGTATAATTTCAAGTGTCAAAACATGTTTGTTTGCAAATACATATGTTATACAATATTAGGGCAATTTGATTAGGGTTAAATCCTGGTATTTGCTACGATTTTTTATTATGAAAAAATGGCACGAAATAAGAAGTTGGTATACCTGCTTCACTCATCCATTATGTATAACTTAATAAGTATTCATTAGGTAAATACTCGATGATATAGTTCATAGATTACACAATAATATGGAACTATTAGAATGTCATTAAAATTTAAAAAAAAAGAAATAAAAGTCGTACATTAGATATAGATCAAATTAAAAAATAAGCAACATTACGAGAGTAAGTTTTTAGAAAATCAGTCTCAATGAACAGGCCATTGTTTTTTCATAAATATATTCCCCCTTTACCAATAAACTTTGTACAAACTTCTTTAGTTGTAATATTCTATATGTAAAGTTCGATATTAATAGGATAGACGCAAGGCATGGTTATGTGCAGACAATTTTTATTGGAAAGGGGTTAATTACACAGATTCTTAGCGATCGACTTAGTTATACGTCGATTAACTAACGTACATAGTTTTAATTTAATTGTACCAGTGATGCTCCTAATGTAACACAATTCGCCCTTTTATTAAGATGATTAAAATTACGTCAACAAAAAATAATGATGAATACATCATTTAAAATGAAAAAGTTTTGTGCAGTTTTGTTGCTGTGAGAAATGTTAATGTTAAAATGATAACTTACCTTTAAGTTTATAAATATTTTCCAATCATATTATTAAATCCGTGAATTTATACTATTTTACTTGTATTTACTGCATATTATAATGTGTCAGTAAGAATCACAAATAAGAGATTTTTTTTTTGATATTCAGACCACTTATCTAGAGACTAATCCGTATATTTTGCAAAGTAAATTAATCAACGATTGAAGACACATTAAATTACTTAACTATTACATAGATCACGACATTAACCATTGGCGTAACTAGATATGTGTGGCTTGCAATAAACAGGCAACTTTAATTTGAATGCATTTCAGCTTTATAAGAAAAAAAATCGTGGCTTAAGTAAGTATACCTAAAATTAGTATAAGGCTAATTATAGTCACTATTTTTTACCATTTTTTCTTTTAAAAAAGCATTTGTATTCTCTTACATATGCTTTTCGTCTGATATGACAGGTATCATCAACCACGGCATAATCCTGAGGCATATAACACATTGGAAAAGCACAGTTACATTCTAGCTACGCCAGTGACAATAACACCAAACTAAACACAGAAGCACTAGATTTGGTTCGTGCACACATAGTTAACGTCAGTCTTTGAACAGTCAAATCACATAAAATTATTGCTGAAAATGTATTAACAATTAAGCATCTAGCTAATAGGTACTAAAGGTCTTAGTAAACTATAAACAGAGGGTACTCCGTGAACAAAAGATTGTTCATCTATCCAATACAAAATACCGAAGGTACCGATGATATATGGACACCCTACTCGCTAACTACTTGTCTCCTACCTTCACTCAGGCATACCAAGGCAACTATCAGTGTTACTCTATTAAAAATCTTTGTAATCTTGTAAGTTATATTATAAGATTGCGATTTGGAGTAGGCTACTACTATAAAATAAATATGCTTATGGTGCCTGTTAAGGTATGAGTATATTTGCTACTATCCTCTATGTACATATGTCTATAGACGAGGTACGTGTTAAGTCGAAATAAGACCATTAAATGTAAACTTTGTATATAACGTGAATATTTTTGAAAAGTATCAACTAGACGATATTGCTGTCACTATTCTATTGGTGCGTTAGGTAGTAAGGATAGAATATTTTAGTTATCTATAAATATATCTTATCAATACACGTTTTATTAGTACATACAATTGTACATGTACATAAGTAGTAATTGTGCATTTGGTATACCAATTTTTTTGTTCCTTTCAATATATTTTTAGTACTTAACACCTAAACATTTACAAGTATTTTAACATTCTCAACGAAAAGGAAAGATTCTCTCGAACTCTGGTATTTACAATACAATCAGTATGTTTAAACTATTTACAAAATAGCAAAAAGTGCGCAAAAAACGATTTCACAAAATATGCATTTGAGCAATACGTTTAATATATTTACAAAAAGCATATTTACATAGATTTATATATAAAAGAAATTAAAACTTATAGCGAAGAAAGTTGACTAAAAATTACATTTGTATAAAAAGTTACAAATAAAATCACGACGTATTGAACTAACAAACCATAACGAACATGATTTACAGAAACAGTGTTCTACGTCACCTACCATAAACCTACAGTAAAACGCCCTATAGTTCTACAAACAAGTTATTGCTATCGAAAAGTATTTACATGACAAGCGTAATCTTATATAGATCAAGACATCAAAAGTTGAACTGAAACAAAATAAAGATTGCATTGTAATTGTACTTCTAATCTAGAGCTTTCAATATCTACGGTTTCCGTGTCTTATAAAGTATCGTATCACATTAGATTAGAATTTTGTATAATAATTTCCTTAGCGTAACTTGACAGCTGTCAAAACTTGGGCAATTTCCATTTCGCCTAAATCCATTTACTCACCGCAACACGACTAAGGTTGTCCGTCGAATCACAAAATTACTATTAAATATATCTTCTAGAAAAAACCTGTATCAGAGATTATTTGTGTCAAAGTGTACCGTTAAATGTACTTCAGAGTTCATTTTCGAGTAGCACTCAATCGGAGTTGTCCTGTCCTACTGCCGTATTCAAAATTCTGGTATCTTCGCTGTGTAAGGATCGGTCGTAGCGCCGCTGCCGCGTGATTTTAGGTCTTACGGAGGAGAGTAGAGGGGCGGAGATGGCGTGGCCAGGGACGCGGCTGAGCTCCTTGCGGCCCTGGAGGAGGGGTGAGGTGACGCTGGAGGACTCGTCGCCCTCGTCGTCCGAGAGGGCCGGGTAGCTCTCCTTCATCTTGAGGCTGCGCTCTAACCGACGGAGGAATCTGGAAACGTGGACACATGGACTATTCCGCTGGTGATATTTTACTTACAGAACATGAATGTGACATGACGTATTATTAGTACTGGACTAATATGGCCGTTTTCTCTTTTAAAGCTTATTTGGGTAAAAATAAAGTACCTAGGCATTTTTAAAACAATTGATGTATCGTTTTTCTATCACTATTTACTGCTATTAATGTCCTTTTTGATCTTAGTCTTTTATTGTTTTCGATCTTATGTTTGCTTTGTCTGTGGGTATTTTGTTCTTTTTTTCGGCAATATTTGTTTTTTTTTGTCCTGTTTTGTATTTTTCGGGTAAAATAAAGCAGAATATAAGAAGTGATGAATTTTACATTTTCATTATCAATATCAACAATGCTTTATGTTACTGATATGTCTGTTACCTGATCTGATTGCTGATAGTCCTCAGCTTGTTGACCTTCGCCGGTTTCCTGGCGTCCTCCGTGAGATCTAGGCTGGATGATATCTTCGATGACGTGTCCTAGAAGAAATGCAAGATTTAGGTATGCCATCTTCATTTATTAATGAGCTTACATACCATGCTTCTAGCATAAACAGGCCTTGTCAAGTACCAAACTCCGCATCAATAGAAGTATATTATATATAGTAGGTATATTCTACATAACATTCTTAACAACTATTCTACGGTTAAACGCACGCACATTCTTTGAATAACTATGATAAATATGATGACCTAATAATGGAATCTATGATGAAGTCCGATAAAGAAGTAAATACATATATGTGTGTATGTATGTATATAGTTTTAATGATATTTTGCTAGTGAGCATATAATAGTATATAATAATCACATAAACAGGATAAGTAGGTAGGTACTTAAGTCCATATAGAGAAAACATTTTTAATACTACAGACTACCGAAATAGGGCATTTTATTAACTGGCTAATTTATTTAAAAGATATAATGTATGTATGTACTAAGTTTCTTCCTCCTCCCAAAAGTCAAGGACACATGACTACCTCAAAGCAAATGGTAAATATAGTGTGATCAATATGTTTATGATCTTTGTCGGATTCAAGATGCGATTTAAAAGTTTAAAACAAAACTAAACTAAACTTCACGCCACTTCCCTAGCGGGATAGGCAAAGAGAATCGAACGTCATAGAATAAAATGTTCAACAAACAAAGTTATCATAAAGTCTATAATTTGGACGAAACAAAGGTTCTTTATTAGTCTATGGTAAGAAAAGAAAGTGTACCCATAATCCTAATTGAATTTATTTTATTACTATATATATATAAGGTAAGTATTTCTGATTATAATATACTAAATATCTATTTATAGACCTTACAGGATATTCTAACTAGCTTCCTCTCTGTATGGGGTTCTGGGTGAACTACTCATAGAAGTATACATGTTCTACGATAACACCAGGCACGGTACTCGTCGAGCCAACGCAATCACCTCAGAGCTACGGCACTTTTGCCGCCGCAGCGGTTTCCGCGCCCGAGTCGGCTCGCTCGGCTGAAAATAATCAACAGTCTACACCTAGCTGATACAGACACGGTGGCATCACAAAAAAAGTGTAAGATATATAGTTCTCATAAATAAAATTAAATCAAAGTAATATCGGAACCACGGACTAGTAAAAAAAGAAGGACTCCGCGCCATTAACTAGATGTTGAATTGAAACTCCTCAAGTGCTCTAAGTTGACACGCAACTTATGTCACACATTGACACAATAAGTGCTAATAAGTGCTGCAGTATAAGTATCTCACTCACGTATGCATATACGTGGCTTCACACTATAATAACTGCAAAGCAGCGTGGAGTCCTTCTTTTTTACTAACCTGATTTTAGGGCAAATATTTTTTTATATTTAATTTTTTATAAGGTTAAATAACACAAGGTTGCTTAATATGTTTATTAGTTTTAGTTTAGGTCCAGGTTAAATGCATGCATGATTTGCAAGTCTTAGTCAATAAATCTCTTAATGCCCAAAAAAAGGTATGCCCTAACATCAGTTTGATAGACTGCTCTATTGAGACTAACTCTGTAACAGAAAGTCATACAGACTTTATGAGTACTACGTAAATAGCAGTTTACTTTGTGCTACTCCCAATCCCATTACTTTCGCTTCGTTTACTAAAACTGCTTCCAGGACGCTGCCATCCCTAAACAACTGCTTACACCGCTAATTTACACATCCGGAAATTTGCATTACAGTCCGCGTTTCAGCTTTTGATTGAACGTGCGCAACGGAAGGACCCCGAAAGCCGTAGTTACCTGTAACTCCAAGTCAGGCAGCCGCAGCTCCCTCGCGGAGGCGACGGATGCGACAGACGCGTTCGACACCGAGTCTTCTGAGGATGACGACGAAGCCGGCGCGGGCGCCTGCGAGCGAGAGCGCCGCCGCCCGCCTTTACGGTTGCGGTTGTTGGCGTCGCGGCAACCGGGAACCTAAGTAGCCAGTAAATATATTAAAAGTGAGACATGACATTGAAGCGACAGTCGCCTGCAGTCAGTTGAACTAAATCAGAGTTATCCATTGCTGAGGTCGTAGCTGAGATGATGTATGCCTCGACGACTGGAGGAGCTCATGAGGATCTGCATCAACATCCATTGTATGTTGGTGATCTGCACCAATGAGTAGGTACGTAGGTATTTCTTGTTTTGTCCAATACCTAAGACACGGTAGTGGTTGTTGATACATATATATCTAAATATACCACTATCTCAGCAGTGGGGGATATATCGCGAAAATTCTACGTCTTCTGATAGCAATAAAAATAAATAATGGTTTGTCAATCTTACCTCCAACAGATTGTGCATGGAATGCGGCATATGCGGCAGGGTAGACTTCGCCGTCCCCGTGACCTCGTGCGAGGCCGTCCGTGTCGTTCGCCTGTCCCTCCTCCTGCCAGACTTCTTCTGCGCGTTCGGCGCTGACTTGCAATTGTTACCCTTCACGCACTCCGAACTCGGGAAGTCGTATAAACCGTCAGAGTCCGTGAACGGCAGCTGCCTCCCGTAGAATTGCGGCGAAAACCGGCCTAGACCAGTCTTATCGCTTAAAGGACTCTCGCTTCTGGAACTCACAGGACTTAAAGGCCGGCTGCAGTCTGATAGTAAGGTCGGCGGTCTTAAACTCGCTTTCTCGTCTAACCCTCTTTCCACGCTAATGCACTTGACTATTGAACATTTGGTCACTCCACTTGGGGGCACGCATAAAGTTGTTTGAGGGACTTCCAAGGTCTCTTTCAAGCAGCCCATAGTTTCTAATTCCTTAGCGCTGGACGGCACGTCGTCTACTCTCTCGTCTGTTCCTATGCCTTCGTCATTGGACTCAAGCAAAGGGTCATCTGATAGTGTCTCCGAGTCGGATCTCCCTCGTCTTCTCTCTTTTGAATCGTCATTTGAAGCTGCGGGACTTGAATTGGTTTTCATTAAGGGCCGCCTTCTCGATTGAAAACAAGACGGCCCCCCACCTGAGCCAGGGTCTTCCATTTCTGATGGGCATAAGGGATTACTTGACCCACATCTTGAGGGGCCTGGGCTCGCCATTGAACTGTATCCTGATGAAGATAAGTTGGATTCTGATGGTGCTCGTTCTCCTCTTGCCGACATTGAGAAGGGACTAAGGTAGCACATATTTCCGCTCGGTGGAGGTGGTCTAGGGGACATGGGTTCGTCAGATTCCTCGCTTGCATTGTACGTGACTGTTATTAGTGGTGGTGGTTGAAATTCCAGATGGGGTGGCGTGCGTCTAGGGGGAGGAGAACCTGGTGAGGGCCGCTCTATGGTGAGAATTGGGACTCGGAGAGAGGGAGGGGCGGGTGAGGGGGAGGACATTTCTCGCTCCGAGTCTTGGCTGTGAGTGAAACTGGGGCTAGGCGAGTCGGTGACATGTGTGGACGGCGTCGGCGTTTCACTGCTGACTATAGCTGGTTGTCGTAACTGGAAAAAACAAATGGTCACTTGATAAACTGAAATGTACTTCATTGAATACTGAATTCGTATCAATTCAGAGAAGCAGTGTAAATACTTAATAAGGATTGTTTTTGTATGTATTATAGGAACAGGTGTAAGTTAGGCTTTTCATTAATTCTGCTACGGGTCTTACCCTTAGTCGTAACCCCGAAATCGGCCTCTCAGAACTCTCGCACTTAATTTCATCTAG
The DNA here is from genome assembly GCA_951394215.1 of Glyphodes perspectalis. NCBI lineage: Eukaryota > Metazoa > Arthropoda > Insecta > Lepidoptera > Crambidae > Glyphodes > Glyphodes perspectalis. The sequence continues at coordinate 14,612,777 of OX596213.1, read as the reverse complement.
CTCATCCTCGCTCGGCGAAACGCAAGTCCCCGTCGATTCGCTCTTATTATCGGGCTCCATGATGGCCCTGGACATTCGTGGTGACGGCAGAGGGGTAGGCATCGGGGTGGGCAGCGGGGTCGGAAGGGGAGTGGGAAGCTCGCGGATGGGGGAGAGGCATTTGTTGATGCCGCTTGGTACTTCCAGAAGAATGGATGGAGGATGGAGTAGGTTGCTGCCTGATGATGATGATTTGTAGGCGCTAAGAGGATCGAGGACCTTAAAAAATAAAACATATACAATTATAATAACAAAAATATCATTAATTTCAATTAAAATCTGCATCTGTTGTAAACAACAATATCTGCATACACAAAAGGATCGCTAGAAAAATCAATAATACTAAAAAACCTTATAAAAAGAACAGCGTTCTGAAAGTGCCTGCTTATTTTTTAAACTATAACTGAAACCTCATGCGTCAAGTAAATACAAACATATAAACAGGCGGTTAAATGCATGCATGATTTTAATTAATTATAGAGGCGTAAATGTCCTGTTGCAGGCTTCGTCGATTGCTTTGAAAGTCCATGTTTGCAGAACAAATAGCTTCACTTACTTGAATCTCAATGGTGTTATGCGGCCTCGTCACCGGCGAGTCAGGTGCTAACGACGGTATGTGAGATGACGCCAGTGAGATGTCATCAGCGTCAACAGTGTCGTCCTGAGGGGACGAAGCGGATGGCGTGCTTGACGCCGACACGCCGCCCGAGGATGCGCGGGAGACTATTGCGGCGGATGACGACGAGAAGTTGCGAAACATCGCAAGGATCGAATCGGCACTAGAGATCTTTGGTGTTCTGGAAACGACAAACACGTGAATGTTTTAGGTTATTTAAATGATTGATATTAAATGCATTATACTGTTATGTAGAATGAAAGGTATGAAGAAGTTTACATATAACTTATGGTGACGCCAAATTATAATGGTTCAAGGATGGTTTGCTTTCTTAAGCTGTCTAATAAGTCGAAGTTAAAAGAGTTAGTTAGGAGTACAAATGTTTTTTGTGGTTTTAACAAACATTTGTAACTTTAAATTATCTTGATGGGCTTAGAGGACTTAGATTACCTGGAATACTTCTTCAAAGCAGCATGCGCTAGCGTCAGATCAAGACTGGACATAGAATCACTGCCTTGATTACTAGAAGTACTATGCGGAGACCTAATCTCTACACCCGGGGAAGGTGGAGTACTTGACGCTTTCGCTCTCATCCCCCTATCAGCTATCACCGCCATGGGAATCGCTATCGTATTGACCATATCTACATCAGAACTGGAACTCATCTCAGCAGAAACTTTATTTAGTAATCTTGCAAATGTGACCTTCTTCTCTAACTTAGGGTCTGATATGTGCCTCATAGACGGAGACGTGGATGGCGTTGACGCTTCACTCGCAAACGACGTCTCCTTATTTTCTATACCGTAGTCCACAAAAGCAGGAGCACTTTCTACCGTACTCAGCGTTCTTTTCTCCGACATCTGTATCAGCTCTCCCATCGTTATCTTTTTCGAGTGGTCGTTGCCCGTCGCCGGGCTTATCAACTGCTGAAGAATCTGCTTTTTTTCTGCTGCGTTTTTCTTTGTTGGCGTAGAATTGTTGCGTTTTTTCCGAGGCGATGGTGTTCCTGTACCGGAAACGTTCATATAACATCTGTTTGCGGGCCCAAGTCGTTCTATGAAAGCATTCGATACGACACCAATGTTCATGACAAAAGCTACACAATATTCAGAACTTCAAGGTTGGGTTGAAACCATAACACCGGTAACGCTTAGGAGTTGAGAGATCACCATCATGCCTTGATCTCAGTGCATCTAATGGAAGCCAATTCTTTAGGGTTAGTGCCAAAAATATCAGAAATTTGGTTAGCTGTGCCAATTGAGTATTGTTTGGTTGACATGTGTAGATACATATTCGTGTAAATTTGAAGTGTTTTTGGTTCACATGACAAACGGATGGGGATGTTGATCTACCAATTGTGAAATATGGTTATCGGAATATTAACATTCAAAGCAACATTTAAAGCAAGGGTTTTAAAAAAATGCAGTATATAGATCGATTATAGTTTCCAATAACCATATATTGAGGCCATTGTTGTGCTAAGTATGCAGTTCTTTACAAATGTACAGAATTGGTGATAGGAAAGTCAGGAGATAAGAGTAAAATTTTAGACAAACGCATAACAATGTCCAGGGTTATAGAGCATGCTCAAGCAACATTCAACATACACAGAATTTTTCATCTTTTAAACTGTCATTGATAACATTATCTGAATTACTGATGAAAGATTGAAAATTGATAATAAGAAGAATCAAGAAAGCTGACAGATTAAAAGACGTAGAAATAGTTGGACGATCTAAAAAGGTGTCAACGAAGGAGGAGCGGCTACATAGAAATGCTTTTGTGCGTAGTCAAGGGTGCACACATCAATTGAAGTAATTAGCGGACCAATTTATGTTGGTCGGGAGAGCATTCCACATCGAGTATCATTCAATAGCGGTCCACAAACAGTGCTGTAAGAGCTCGTGCTCTGCGCGCTCCGCAAAGATGCTTAATGTATACGACAAACCATTATACTTGCAAATAAACATAATGTTATTTGATTTGACATGTTTGTAAGCAATTTTACGGTTGAATTTTAATTCTGCAGTTATTAATGTTAGATTTTAAATGATGACTGATTAGTTATTTATATAGTATAATTTTCAGATAGACTTTAAAAGAAAATATCTGAAATGGTTATGGAAGAATTTCAAGGGTAGGACTAGTATGAGTTGGAATAGATTAATTTAGATTGTCATAATTATTGAGAATGAATGGTTACAGGAAATTGGCAGAAAATTAAAAGAATGTGAAGCCAATATGTGGCAAATATGGTTGAATGTTTGATGATTTAGAATTTAATTGTGTTTTGCAATAAAATTGAGATGAATGGAATATATGAATGAAAAAGCACTTTTGATAGTGGGAAGGTGAGTATTTTGCAGACGACTTTGTTGTGTTAGCTTGAAACAATGCAACATTTTCTGGTGATTATTTATGGAGGAATTACATAAGGAAAACTGACTGAGTAGAAAATTTAAAGATAAAATCATTGTGTTTTAGTGCAGTGATTAAATGTTGCATCAGACAAAATTGCAAGTGATGTAGCATTTTGTGAATCACTTCAAAAGATACTAGTGAATTAAGTTGAGTAGAAGTATTGAGGGTGTAGGTGGATACATTATACATTATAAGTATAATGTATAATGATACATTATAAGTTTTCCTTTTGGTAAATTGTCGATCTTGCCGCGTTTGACCATGCTGCTAAGTGTAGTTGTACAAGAATCAGGATCTAAATCCTTTCATATGTGTATGGGATTGAAAGCCTAGACAACTCACGTTCAATAAACGATAACGCCAGTTAAAACAAATGAAATCGTATAGTTTTACAAAAGCCAAGCATATGTCGCGTGATACATATCGTTAGCATATGTGAAATCTTATACAACTTCATTGTTTTAATGTTGCTATCGCTCGTTGGAAGTAATCCATCCACAGACTCAGAGGGCTTTAGGGAATTTCTTAGATTTGAAACGAATGATCGGCTAAACGTGTCATGGATGATGTGATCGCGAACGCGGCATCGGTGCGGAGTGCGCGGGCAAGTCTCGCTCGCTCCTTACGTCCGGGCGGCGGCTTTAACAGATCGTCCAAGCTAAAGGTGCGCGCGGCCCGAGGGTGCGGCGAGAGGCCCGACACCGACGGCTTGCGGATACCCAGCCGCGTGAGCAGCGTGCGCGCCGGCTCGCCCCCGCCCCCCACGCCCCCCGCGCCGGACCCCGCGCCGTGTCGCCACGCCGTCGCTGCAACAAACGCCGCGTCAGCACCTCGCGCCTTCGGCTGACGGACGCGTCGAGCGACTACCCGCACCTCCCATCCCCCATCTCACCACTTGTACATAGCGCTACCTGGCTGTCACGCGTGATCACATTAGCGTTTTTGATAGGTACACAAAACACTAATACGGTGCCACTATCAGTTGTTTTAAATTGGTTTTATATAATAACGTTGATTTGTTTTGTAAGCTCACGTGGACATTTTTTAAATTTATTTTGCTCTCATATTTTGCGAAAGGTGTGCTGAGCTTTATTTTTGTAAATTCTGCCTTATGCCAGTTGTATATAGTGCAGTGAAGTCTTAGAAAAAGTAAATAATAGTGGCGTCATGACGTTTATAGAGTGACAAATAATGTCATCTAAATAAAAATTCCATCTCCATTCATCATACTATTTCACCCCAATTTTAATAAAACAACCATAGTGCCGCATTTAATAATCCATTTGGCATATTTAATTAAATTTCTAACAGCGCTAGCCTGACCACTCGGACGTACTCGTATACCGCGCTACTCGGATGCACCGCCACCCGCTACCTACCGCGCTGAACCTTCGCGCCGGTCCGTCCGGCGGCGCGAACGTTCGTCGCGTCAGACAAACGCCGCGGCCGCCGCTAGCGCTCCCGCTGCGGTACGGCCGCGTACCGCTGCCGCCGGTCCCCCGCCGCGCGCCCGCCGCAAACGGCTAAACGCCAGACACGTTTATGCGCGTGGACATACCCCTCCAATCTTTGGCCCTACACTTACCCTAATACATAGGATCCTCGTCCTAATATGAGATTTAAAACATGAAACCTACTATACAGCTTATATAGAAAAGTCATGAAGTCTATAAGACGTTGTTAAAGCGTTTAGGGCAGTTTTATTTTGTATGTGTAATATTTCAGAATCTGAAACTCTCCCTATAATTTATGTAGTCTATATGTCAGTATTTGAGAGACAAAAACAGATCTGATATTTGATATAAATCTTAGCAAAAAGTGTTTTACAAAAGTGCGATATAAATAAAGTAGAAACGTGAATAATCTTTTGAATCCCGTATAGATTGTGTGGATCATATTTTAAATGTCCTGCCTTTCGAGGATTTTTAGTTTAGAGTAAAAGTAAATTGGTTGCTAATAAAGTATGTAGATAAGTATCTTGGGATGTCCAAGCGCATAGTGTTTTCTGGCAAACCTTATTGTAATACATTTAAAGCACAATTATTTTAACTTGGAAATAAAAAAGTAATTTTCCCTAATACTGTATTTCCTTGGAATTAATCAACTTATATCGTAAAGCTATGCTACTCTTTGATTGACCATAGTCCGAGTCAAAATAATTGCGTGTCTTGCGCAGTCCAGAAACCAAACAATTACTTCTAATATTAACAAAATCTAAACTAATGCAATACATGCACCGACAATTCAGTGGCAATTCGCTAATACAAATAACTTCTAAAACAAGTTTCTGAACCCGCAAGCCGAAACACAGAGAAAGATATCAAAAGAAGAAAGAGTACTCAAAACGTGTCCTTACCATCCCAGAGACAGTGCGTTTATCAGAGAATACATGAGTATAGCGGAAACAACCTTACGATCAAACATAAGCATCATCAATATTACTGTGATAGAGATCTGCTTTACAAGTTACCTATTATCTCGCGATATAACTAAGTCTTAACTGTGTATACGCAGTGGCGTAGCGTGGATTTTTGGATACAAATGCTTTTCATTGTTATATACAGGCCCCTTACTATTATTCTCTTTTGAATACATGACATAACTATTATTGTTTTCAACAACGATAACAAATCTCTTACACTATAAATTTATTTATTCACTTATATTCTTTGTACATTTGGATTTGAAATATCTCCTCTACTATAAATATATCTTAACATCCTTGCCGAAGGTTTCAATTTCTTTATCATGAAGTTCTTCAATAGGTACTTCTTAAGCTACAAGGTAGAATGCTCAGACCAATAAAAAAAGAAAGACAGAATCATCGCATACTACGTGGTGAGGCAACCAATAGGAAGCCGATAGGGCCATAGAAAGCCGACCGCCCGCCATTTTGCCTTCACCATTTAATAACACAGGACGGCATATTGAAATTTTTTCTTAACACCAAATTAACGACGTGCGCTGTCACTTACTGAAGGCGAAATGGCGGGCGGTCGGCTTTCTATGGCCCTATCGGCTTCCTATTGGTTGCCTCACCACGTAGTATGGGATGGTTCTGTCTTTATTTTTTTATTGGTCTGAGGTAGAATGATGTTTTGTTTTTTGTTTAACAATTTGTCTAGCTCCTCAATTAAATGTAATGTCCATATTTTTGTCACATATAAATCCAAACTACGCCACGCGTTGATCATTATCGTGACCGTGACAAGCTGTACGCATTGAGAGTGTGCAAAACTGATTGGTAGAACAAGTCTTCTTTACAGGGATTTAGTACCAATTGGGAGCCTAAAGAATTTGTCCTCCAGCTGTGTCGGGTATATTACTGCTTCGGTAATTTAATTACAATTGACTATATAAAAGACTATAGGTACTATGGCGTTCGGTTTTCTCTGCCTACCCCGCTAGGGAATTAGCGTAAAGTTTTGTTAGTTAGTTAGTGTTTATAAAAGAGATGGAACTGGTGGGTATCCGTATCAATAACAATTTTACGATGTTTGAGATAATTGGTTGCTATAATCAAGAGTATAATCAGACAAAACATAAAATGGTTCTAAAATACTGTTATTAGTTATTTTCCTTTTATAATATTTTACTCCATCAAACGTCGATAAGGAAATACATATGAAGGATCGTTTCATTAGGATGGGATTCGTTATTTTTTAAAGAAGTAGACATATTAGTACATGTATTATAATCTTTTGTAAAAGATATACTGTAAAAAGAATGTATGTATATTATACATATACAATAATATTATCAAACCATTTATGAACATGAACAACTTATTGTCCTCGGAAATTACCTATTAATATATGAAAGATAGATTATTTTAATACCCATCGGTATGAATGTATACCTACCTAATTGCTTTTCATAGTTGCGATAAATTATTACAACATTTATTCCGTCACTTCTCGACCCCAATTAATAAACATTTAGCATTACCAGAGGGTCAATAATGAGATAACTTATAACGGGGCGCTGTTGTTACACCGTCAATTGTAATTGAACCACCAAGCCCAACACTACGCGATTCCCTAACACGGCAAACAAGCGCAGTACTTACGCCTGGCGCATCGATCCGCCTCCTCAGCTAACAGCTTCTCGATCTTCTCGGGGAAGTGCCGCTTGGCGCACCACACCAGGCCGATGATGCCCAGCACCATGAATACCGCGATCAGCCCCAGCCAGAATGGTTCCTGGATCATGCGCGTACCCAGGCTCACGATATTCGGAGTCGGGTTTGGGGTTTCGCATCTGGGAAATATCAAGAAATTTTATTTAGGATATTCCTGTTTTGATGTTTCTATCAACAGATAGATTTGTACGGTTGGTACTTTATTTAAAACTCGCTGTGCCCGCGGTTTCACCGTAATTTTATGGTTAATGTTATATAGCCTTTAGCCTTCCTCGATAAATGGGCTATCTATAGAATAGAATAGAATAGATAGACGTTATTCAACACACACATTAAAACACAAGCTACAAGAAAATTATGAGAACATATAAACTTAACAAATGTGTGCCAAAACGGCGCCCGCTCAGCCGTGTCGTGAGACTGCCTGTTATCAGGCAGACTACGACGCTGGTTTACAGCGGGTACCTGTGTCTACTCCGCGCGTCCGCCCCCATCCACGGTACCTATCAATCAAGACGTGGCACGCGACAAAAGGAGGCAGATGCGCAAAGCAGAGGTGTGCTATCTAACACTATAATAATGTTTCAAAACGGACCAGTAGTTCCTGTGATTAGCGAGTTCAAGCAAAACAAACAAACTCTTCAGCTTTATATTATTAGTAAGTATAGATTGTTAATATGCAATATTTTGGTGATAAACAATTTTTGATAGGCTCAAAAATGTCTGTCAGCCTGCGAACATCACCTAGTTATGCATAAGTACCCTTTTAAGTGTCATGTGTAAGTTTAAGATGATATTAAATTTTCAACTAAGAACAAAATGGCTGTTACATTGATGGCAGGACAGAAGTGTATTCCACACTTCCGTTCAGAAGTACAGCATATATACATATATTGATCAGTTTTACAGTATTTTAATAGAAGCTGAAAGTATATTTTACATACATTTGATTCGATTGTTTATAGTTTATAAACCACTTCTCTTGTTGCAAACAGCGAGTCAAATAAACACCACATTGTGGAATAGGGTATTTTACAAATTTTTTAAACCACTTTTACAATATAGGTAGGCACAAAATTAACAAAAAAAAGTCTTTTTTGTAAGCAAATAGTTTAATTTAAAGATAAAAAGACATACCTAACATATTCCCGCTTAAACGCTACAAGTTGACGTTTCAGTTTGCATATACTACTATGATGCCGAAATTACGTAATATTCGGACGTCTTATCCGGTTCGGTAGATAAAACTCACATTCTGTCAAACTCAGGAGACAAATTTTGTTTGTTGAACTTGTTGCTAGACTTGCTGGAAAAAATGTCGAATATCGGACGTAATGACATAAACGGCGTTTTTATATAGTCACGTGATGATTACGCGCTATTTGTAATTTTTTTAAATGTATGTTTTAGAGGTAATATTATCAATTTCATTTCTAAAACATGATATTCGGTATTTTAATTCAACAGAATTCTTCAGGTATAAAGTGCTATAGTATAATACGCTATTTAGTATATGGTGGATATGTTTGGCTAGTTAGGAAGAAAACAATATCCTTTGAGAACTTACCTCTTCCCCTTCCACGAGGGATTGCACTGGCACAGAAATCCACCATCTCGCTCGGTGCACGCGCCGCGGTTGTTGCAAGGCCGCGATGCGCAGGCGCGCACGCGCTCCGCGCACCGCCGCCCGCGCCACCCACGCGCGCACGCGCACGCGAAGGCGCCGTTAGCGGCTAGCGAGCAGTTGCCGAACAAGCACGGTGATCGCTCACACGCCGTCAGCAGGCAGAATGCCCCTAAACAAATTAGACAATGACTTTAAAGAAGTATTCGCGATTTCAGATACCTCTTATCTTTGTAAACACGGGTATTTTCTTTCAAAGGGCTTGTTCTAGAAATTATCTTTATGAGTATAAGTGACCTAACGGCGTTTTCTGAATTTGCTGATGGTATACATACTTAAACGGTTATGTAACATCCATATTATAGTATTCCTTATTAGAGATTATCTGGAATTTACCATAGAATGTAATTATGTTGGTTTTGGATTTAAAAAAAATTACCAATTGTGTTCCTTGCCTACAATGTCGTAAAAGGCGACTAATGGTGTATTGTATTTGTGACGAGTTATCCACCTGTCACTAACAACTTTTAAAAATTTTCCATCTAACCCAACTCGACTTTATTTATGGTTAAATATGGTTTAAGGAGCTGCTCCTGGACTCTGCCTATCTCTTCTCTCCTTACGGGCGTGGGCTCCTCTACTCCTTAAAGATTTGTCTCACCAGTGTAATAGCCACTGCATTGGCAGAAGTTCCTGTGGTCCTCAGTGGCGCAAGCGCCGCCGTGCCGGCACGGGTTGGGGTAGCACGACTCCAGGCTGGTCTCGTCGGGGAGAAGCAGAAGCTTGCTGTGGAAGTCCGGGTCTGCAAGGAAATTAAGATAATTTTGGGTACAATGGGGGTACAACAGGACTACTTGTCGTGGAGTACAAACAAAGACAAACTCGTGCAGCTTTTTCTTACTATTTACTATAATTACTAATCATTAAGAATCTGGTTCCCATCTAGTTTAAGGGATGCTAGGAAACATGCTATGTGTAATTAACCCATAAACTACATAGAGCTGATAAGTTAATTAGTATGATACTGTACCCTTATCGTTTTTTTCCCTATTATTAATTCATATAGATAGTCCATAGCATAGTTAACACCTAAACGCCCATATAGGCATTAAGGTAATAGATAATATTGATGATTATAATGATGATATTAACATTGATGATGAAGATATAAATATTGATGATGATGACAGCAACATTTATGATGACTCGTATTCTACGACAACACAGACCCGGGTTGACGACGACGCTGATGTCAACGCTAAGCAGCTGGCTGGAGGCACGCCGCGTGACGGTGAGCGCGTGCAGGTACGAGTTGATGACGAGGGTCGATGGCGTGCTGGCCTCCGTCTTGCTCTCGCACAGCACCCACTCGGTGCCGTTGTTGTCCGTGTAGCTGTCCTTCACCTGGGACATGCAATGCAAGACCGGATTAGCCTTATCGCTTTAGGGGACCCCTCAGGGCAAACAAATGTCTTTCTCTAATGCAACGGCCTTTTGGTAAGCATTTCCTATGTATTTCGCACAGGCGTGATCAGTTGACTGCAAATTAAATTGTTCTCACTAACCCACCATTCCGCATGCAAACTAAGTATATTTGCTTCGCTGTGCTAGCAAGTAAAGGATATACATATTTATCATCATGTTTACCACATGAACATTTAGGTCATTTGGCTATGTGTAACAGTCGCCTTTGGTTGCGTTGCTAGTTTTCTACAACAGTAGCCCTTATAAGACTTAATGCGATAAAATATTTCCGCGAGAGATCAATTCAATTATAATTAGGAGTAAGTGACCCTAAACATAGTTGCTTTATGTTAGTATCAAAACTATGTGATTATAATATGGGCCTTTGAGGAAATGAGATCAGGATCAAGAAATGTTGCTTCTATTTCCTCAAAGGAAATAAGCCAAAGACAGGCTAATACCGGGAAATGTTGCTACTGTCTCTTGAATCATACTCTTACCTCAATCCACCCATTCCCTCGTCCACACGGCTCCACCCGCCTCGGTTCCGCGTCTACCCCTTCTTCGACCGGCATCGGTGGTGGCGCCAGCGTCGCTCCTTGTAAGGACAGTGCGAGGGTGTGACCGGAAGGGGCGAGTAGGCGCGAGCGCACAGTGGAGCGAAGCGGCGCGAGCGCAGGAAAGTTGGGCGCGGCGAGGCTCCAGTTTCCGGTGTTGTGTAACTCAACCACTTGAGTGACGTTGAGAAACCCCACTGTAAACAGATTTAAGACAGCATCATAAACACTGATCTTTACCACTTTTTCCAAATTATCTGGTTCGCCTATTAATGGCTTAAAAAGGGCATATCTGTAATCGCTTCAATGTAATTACTAGACTCGATATATCATGGATAGTCTAAGCGGATCTCCACTAAGCACTAGATATGCAAGAAAGCTTAAGTATAAGAGAGCTTATTGATGCTTGTACTCTGCCTACCTCTTCAGGAATTGCGGGCGTCATGGCATGTGCGTATGTGATTATACTCACCCGTTTTAAAGTACGCCAGAAACCCGATCCCAGTGACATTCTCCCCCGTTCTCAGCCGAACACGTAGAACCTCTGTCGTGGACATGAACAGACCATTGCCTATCAAATTCGCTTTCGTAAACGGCCTGATCGGCACGGTCTGCGGTTCCACCTCCACCTCTATGAACGAGTCTTCAGGGGGGCCGGTGACGTTGTTCGGGACCCCCTTGTCGAAGGTGCCATGCCCGAAGTCAAAGTAGCTGATGTTCAAGAAGACTCGTTTTCCTGGTAGAAATAGAGATGTAGTTGTAAATAGGAGAGTTGTCAATATTACAGTAAAGAACAGAACGGAAGAAATAGTCTTTTGGAGATTCAATTTGTTAGAGTTTCGCTGATAATTAATTTAACAAAAAAGTCAAAGATGAGTGCTATTTATTCAAGTAAACAATAAAGCAGATACTTTTTAATGTCAATGTAAAGTTTTTAAATACAAGCTTTTATGAAAATAAATAATTACCTTAGCCTGAGTTGAAAACTGCCTCATAAGCTCATCACGAAGGTGCAAAATTGTAAAATGAATGCTTTTTGATATTTTCGATAGATGACCAAAGACCCATGTCCCTCCTAAAGCCTATGGTCTTACATTCCCGGTAACCGGATATTATACTGTTAAGCCGGTGTTCCGTCAGCTAGCAAGGAGCCTCTTCTCGTGGGCTACTCATAGGAAATATTAAACTATTCAGTACAGACCTGTCGGTGCCAGTATATCTATAGTGCAGTCCAGATTGGGCAGCAGGAAGTGCGGGTAGTTGGGGCTGCTGAGCTGGCCCTCCTTGGAGGTGATGGTCTGTGAGGGGCACCCCGGCATCTCTACTGCGCGCCACGACACGGAGAACCCCGCCCCCTGCGTGCTGGGAAACATTGTTCATCTGAATGATAACATTGCTGGTGCATTTTAATGGACATGTAGATTTTTCTGGAACATATACGTAACCTTTTTTTTTCCACTTTTTCACAATTTTCCATCTAACCCAGCCCATTGTCCCATGTTGGTCTTATACTTAAAAATAATATGCCAACTGTGGTTCTTGCCTAGCATGTCGTAAAAGGCGACTAATGGTATATCGGATTTTGGGTATGTGATTGTGTGGGCGACAAGTCAGCCACTTGTCACTAAATTTTCACAATTTTCCATCTAACCCAGCCCAGTTTTATTTTTGGCTGAATAGGGTTAAGGGGGCCCACTGCCCCTTTGACTTTGCCTACCATTCGGGGATTATGTGCTTGATGATAAGTATGTAGTATATACATAACAGTATTCGTCGGACCTATCGAAACACTTAATAGGAAGGCTGAGTATATATTTTTCAAGAAAACATACAAGATCTATCGAAATTTTGGTTATGAATGCACTTGCCAGATAGGTAACGCATTTGTGACACCTTCATTTACAAAAACCTATAGGCTATGGTGTCCATTTATTCTCAAGCTGGCAGTAAGGAACTGCGTCATCTTTAGTAGTATAAATAAAAAAATGCCCAACACATAAATTATTATTACTATTTACAAGAATAAAGAGAAAGCCCCTTAACACTACGTATAATTATTGCTCATGCTCACTACTATAGAACTATCCCCTACTTTAAAAGATTCCCTTTTCTTATAATGATACCCCATTGTTTACAAACGACCTCAGTCACTGAGCGACCGCGGGAGGCTTACTTATAATCGGAGTGGAAGTGCAGCGCGGCTGTGTTCCCGGCGGCCACCCATCGCGCTTCGCTCACCGAGCCGCAGTACCGAGACGTCTTCAGGTTGAGCGGGTCTCGCAGCTGCAAGAAATTGTTTTTTATATACAAAGAATATCGCCAATTTTAAGGAATTAGGAGTAAATGTTTTTAATAAACAATAAATCTATAGTTGTTCTTTGTTATATCCATAAACATGTTGAGGGTTTAGGCAAATACCTACATAGTTTATACTGGATCCTGTTAACAGAATATGCAACTCGTAAAAATATTGTTCGAAACAAGCTATTCAACTTCAGCAATGATTCAGAAACGGGGTAAAAAAAGTTGCATTCCTGAATAGAAAAGTACTAGGCACTGTTACAAAATTTCGAAAAGTTTATGTTTTGTTGATTATTATTGTTAACTATATTAACTAAAATCAAATCAAAATAAATATGTATTCGCACATTAAATGTACATAGAAGATCTTAATACTTAAGCTGCACTACATATTATGTAGTTGTGTACATTATGTATTAACATTTAGTAGTTATATATCGACTGGCCCGTTGGTCGAGTAGTCAGAGACCCTGGCCACGAAACCAAGGCTCGCGGGTTCGAATCCCGCTAGGGACAAAAGTTTCGTGTGATGAACATGGACATTTGTACTCGAGTCATGGATGTATATAAACGTATTTAAGTATGTCTATCCGTTCACCTAGTATCCATAGCACAAGCATAAGCTTAGTTTGGGACTAGGGAATTGGTGTGTCAGTCTGAAGAATTTACTTTATTTACTTTATATAGTAACTTTAAGGTATTGCAAACTTGAGGACAGGTTTATTTTAATTACAACTTTAAACTCTTTCAACATCTTCTTCTACAGTTTCTTTGATCCTACTGCAGGATATATAAGCCTCCTCCTCTTTTCAACATATTGATAGTAAATTTTATACATGATTATTGTGTTTCAATAGTTAGAAATTTAGTTGCTAACCTCAATGAAGTCATAGAGGCAGTCCTTCTGGTACTCCAGGTCGATGGCGCTGAAGATGAAGACGAGGCGCGAGCCGGCTGGGCCTGCTACGTGCACCCAGTAGTCCAGGTCGTTGTCGTAGTGGTTGGGGTGGTTTGGACTGGACAGCACTCCTGAAAATGTATATTAGTAAACGTACAAAGATCCTCGAAGGAGATAGGAGGATTGGTACTTAGGGAGAGTCCAGGAAGCAGCAAATTCTTTAAATCAACATACATACGTACATAACATCACGCCCATAATCCCCGAAGGCAGAGTTAAAGAGGCAGCATGCCCCTTCAACACACAAAACATTCAAAACACATTCAGCCAAAAATAAAGCCGGGCTGGGTTAGATGGAAAATTGTGAAAAAGCAGTGACAAGCGGCTAACCTGTCGCCTACACAATTACACACCCAAAACCCGATATACCATCAGTCGCCTTTTACGACATGTTAGGCAAGAACCACAGTTGGCATATCCTTTTTAAGTCCCAGACCAACATGGGACTTTAAGTCAACTCTAGCCAAAAATGCAAATGGACAGACATGCCTTCACAATCATATTATATTAGGTATTTGGACTGTTTAAAGGATGGTACGCTGATATATATTATATTATCAATTGTATAATTCAGAATATGAATACCAGTCTAGAAACTAGACAACCATTTACAGAAGGACAAGGGGCAAAGTAATATAAAAAGGTTTCAAAAACGTATCTATGACGTAGTGTAAGTTGGGTTTTACTATATGCTAGGCAAGACGCATGCATATCTAGTCATTACATGCTTTTTAAGTCCCAGACCAACCTCAGTAAATTGCATCAAAAAACTAGAAGAGGTTAACGTTCCTATAAAAAAGTTATTCTATATGTTTACCTGATATTCCCTCCACAGTCCTGTTTCTCACAACGTGATCCGGGTTCAGTTTCCGCTTGCACACGTAACCGCCTCGGTTTCCGCACTTGTGGAAGGAGTATAAACCACTCGGTTGAGATGGTTGTAGCGATGACTGATACTGTAAGGAAAGGGATAAATAGTAATATATTATTTTCTTTGCTCTAAAACTTAAATATGGTAATTATACCACCAGGACTGAATCACGATCTAACAGTAAAACAAATTATTCAGATTAGCCCACTAATTCATTACCGCCGCTAAGCATGATAATAGTTATAACGTCTTCCGAACCGATGTCGGTCACGGCGGCCAATCTCAACGAGGATTAGCCAACTGCGCAGGAGTTATTATAGTGCACAAGTGTGTGCGAAAACAAAGGTGCACTCACTGACTATGAGAGTGAAGGCTCACTCTCATAGTCCGGTGAAACAGCAATTCGATATGACCGGAGAGAGGTCAGGCGCAGGAACAAGGGCATAACGTGCTTTTCGAGGCACGGGTTGATTAAACCGCCACATTCGTGACTCCGGGCTGTAAATAAGTAATTTCAATATTGAAATACCCAATCAAATTTTTAGCCCGATCCGAGATTTGAACCTGGGACTTCTTGGTCCTTAGGCGGCGCATGCTACCACTAGACTTACAAGGCAGGCAAAAGCATGATACTTGTGCTATGGATACTAGGTAACAGAAACATATATTTAAATCTATCCATAATTCGAATACAAATGACTCTCCGACCGATGTGTTCATCACAACTATATTTTATTTATCTAACTATCATATCAACGTCATGTCTAAGGTTTTCAGGTGTTACTCGTCTTCAGTGTACAAACTTGTCTATAAGGTAATTTATCAAGCAGTCTATTCATTTAACCATATAGATACCTATCATTATCATGATGACAATATCCATGAACCAACGCCATGTTTAAGGTTACCGTAGATGTTCTACTTACCTGCACCCCTAAGCACTCATCATCAGGGTACTCCGTGGCATTGTACACCGGCCATCCCTGGTACACCACAGCACTGCCATCCACCCAGCTGAAGTTCTCTCTGTTCTCCCTCTCCAGCCGAGCGCCCAGCCAGTAGACGGACTCGGCCCGGTAGTCGGTGCTTTCCCTGATGCCTGAGATGATGAAGTGCTCTTCCTCGATCGAGTGGATGGATGCCAGCTGCATGTTCAAACCTTCGCAGACCTTTAATAGAAAGAAGAAAGGCACATGTTTCCAAGGTTTAGTAATGCGTTCAAGGGAATGGATTTGCGAGTTCTAAGAAATAGTTTTCAAATCAATAGGGGTTTAAACTTTCTCAGAGACCCATTAATAATTAACATCTGTTTGGAAAATGATACAAGTTTTTGACGATATTTATTGAAAATAAATGGAAATATTTCGAGAATAATTACATTACTCTCAAAGAGGTTTACCATCGTACTAAGTAGAAACCTCTTACTTGTCAACAAGACCCATACCTCAGGGTGACGTGCGTGCGGGTATTTAAAGAACAACCGCACCCTTACAGTTATTCCCAAAAAGTATACCTACCATCAGTCATTCAGAAGCACAACTGTTAATAATTCGATTAATTATATAACAAAGGCAAAGTAAAATAAAACAAAGAACAGTTCAACCAAATACCAAACCGAATACAGTCAAATCAAAAAGTTTCACGTTACCAAATAAGCAAGAACAGTTACAGCAAAATTTTATAATGGATTCTTAAACAAGTTTCAAAGGCCAAGGTTTCGAAATAAAATCGTGCTTGAAATGGCAGAGCAGTCATAATAATATTAGTATTAATAAAGATACATCGCGGAGCGGGTGGAGGTCTATCAGAAAAAGGATTACGGCGGAATCCCACCCCCACCTTACTGAGAAAATTACAATAACAACAAGTCTGAAAGAAACTTTCCCTTGGTGGAATTTTGTTGTGGCGTGTGGCGTCAGTGGCAGCGGGAGCGTTTCAAAATATTTATACTTAGTAATATTAAAAACACGAAAGATTTAAATGTTTGTTTAAATTATAACAGCTGATCCGATTTGAAAAATTCTTTCACCAATTGACGGCTACTTTATTAGGGAGTAACGTAAGCTATATTTTATCCGCGTATTTCTACGGGAACGGAAACTATGCAGGTGAAACCGCGGGGTACTGCTAGCGTTTTATTACAGAAGAAGCGTTTTTGTACAAAATATGATTTATTTTAGGCTGGCGTTTTTCTTAAAGCTTCGTTCTCGTTAATGTAGCATAATAAATTTAGAAATAGTGTTTTTAACCGACTTACAAAAAGGTGAGCTAAGAATAGTATTGACATGCAGCCGCATTCGCATAAAATCATAAATCGGTATAAATGTAATTCTAAATTATGAAGCTTTCGTATGGTAAAATAATTAATAATTCTAGTTGAGTAGCTTTAGAAGTTATTACACATTAACATTTTTTTTTTAATATACAAGTAAATAAATATAGGTAAAACAATTAGTTTGGCTGGATTATGTCGTGCATCAAATTAGCTAAGCTTTTAATTAAATGTATTTTTACTTTTAATTCAATAGACCAGTGAGCCGATTGGATAAGACCAGTAAATTAATCGCATATTGGCTTCGTTAGAAAAACCATTCAAAGTTATGATATTCCCGCTTATACTGGAGCCCCATCTTCTCGGTTTAGTCTAATGCCGTATTGTACAGTTCTATCGTAGAAATTGCAGTTTCTTTAATGGGAGGTATACGAGCGATTCAATTAAAACTAAATGGATCCAAAGCCTTTGGACTCTATTTCAGCATCTAAATGGTATTTGCATTAGAAACGGAATGAAATTCTATTCAAATCTCGTTGTATTCCTGTTACGATCGGATGGAAAGTTTTGACGGGAGCGTTTCAAAATATCTATACTTACTAAGAGATTGGATCGTTTGTTTGTTTGTTTGAATTGGACAGGCTCCGAAACTACAGGACCAATTTGAAAAATTATTTTACCAATTGAAAGCTACTTTGTCAGGGAGTAACAAAAGCTATATTTTATTCGCGTATTCCCATGTAAACGGAAACTACGCATGTAAAACCGCGGGACGCTGCTAGCGTTTTATTACAGAAGAAGCGTTTTTGTATAATATATTATTACTTTTGTATAAGTAGTTGGATGGAAAGTTTTAATGATCGTCATGTAAATTTAGCTTTGTCAAACATTTTCGTCTTAATCAAGATTAGCGCTTTATTACAGTTCAAAGCCTCCATAAAATATAATGGTGTTTCAAACTCTCTTAGAATTATTAAATATTTTTATATATTTATAATGCTAACAGAATTTCTTGGATTTAAACTTCTTTATACAATTTGTCAACATCTTGAAAATATTCTCTAGATGTACATTTAGGATGTTGCCTGGATTTCTGAAATACGAGATTATGAATTTCTCTCTAATACTATTTTTAAATAAATTACAAGTCTCTTATAAAAAAGACAAGGTTAACGTAAATACCCTCTTAATAAAGATTAACAATTCGAAAATGTATATCACCGTTATTTTATTTCAGATTTACAGCAATAACATGTTACTTAAAGCATGATCAACCTCATGGGGGAAATCGGATCGACTTTAATGAAATGAAATAATTTATTCTGCTAGTGGATTCATAACAAATTCTTTTGCACGTCAAAAATTTTTTTTGCCCTACCAGCACCTCTAAAAAAATGGCCTGTTGAGAATAGGTGCCGCAAGAAACTCAACAGATGGCCTTTTTAAATACGTTCATATGTACTTTTATTATCTAATATAATGACATTATAAATTAAAAATGTAATTTCACTGTGCACGCGAGCAGACTATCTTGTCCAAATATTTTTGTCATTTAAATAATCTAATGGCTTTTCTTGGTTCTCTGAAATTGTTTATTATAATGACATGATCGGGTTTTGGATAAGTGATTGCGTAGGCGAAATGCTAGCCACTTGACACCACTTTTAAAAAAATTATCAGCTCAGTTTTGTTTTTTGTTGAATGTGGTTAAAGGGGCCTGCTGTTCCTTTGACTCTGCCTACCCTTTCGGGGATTATGGGCGTAATGTTATGTATGTATGTACATGACATAGTTGGTGGTGACATTGACTATATTTACATCTTCTGATAATAGTCTTCGGATTCGCGTGGGGAAGGGAGTGGCTACTTTTTTCCATTTGCAGATAGTTGCTTAGTAAGTAATAAGGCATGAAGATTTTCTGACCTGTTTTGCCGTCGTCCATGATGCTATGGGGTACCCAGAGAAGAGGTAACAGTGTCCGCTGAACAGCACTTGCTTGATGTCCATGCACGCCTGAGCTGTTGAGAAAAAATAATTAATTTGTCATTTGCCAGTTATATTACCATGATTACAGAAATCATGGTTCTAGCGGATTCCAATTAGCAAATAATTCTAAAAAGAAAAAGAAGAAACATCTTGAAGTTTATATGATAAAATTATTCAAAATATTGAGACGAGAAATATGTCCATATTAATGTACTGTCAGAATATTAATGTACTGTCAGAATGGGTTTATATTTTGGCATTGTAATCCTAAGCCGAGGTAACTTTTCGAACTATATTTTCTCCAGCTCCTTAAGAAAATACAGTTCAATGTGCTCATAGCCTCCTGAACCTACACGTGTCAAGGCACACGAGCAGGATATAGGCTCTCTAGAGGCAGTAAAGGGGTCGCTTAGGGCAAACTTATCTCGCCACTCTAGCTACATCGAGCGATAAGCGCTTCGGTTTCAAGGGACTGAACACACTGCATAAACTTTTACGGCCTTTGATGCACTGAGGTGGAAGACGTTCTCGGAGGAGGCTTTATTTGGTGTCTGGTGTCTGCTATGTAGGAGTCAGTTGTTAAGCTTTAGAGTGGCTTGGTAACGGTTGATATAAATTCGCAACTTGACTGTTCAGCAATCGAGTTTTTAGTTGGAACTTGACCTATAGTTCTTGAAGTGCCCCAAAAGCCTTTTAATTCGCATATCAGTTAATTATTGCTCTTTTTTAGATCTACCTTGTAAGAGTTGGCTTATTGAGTAATTATTTTTGATTACTTTATTGGAGTAAATAGTACTTTAGCTAGATGCAGACCGCCATTACAAGCTTTTACAAAAGTGTTAACGTGTGCCGGTGAAAGAAGAAATAACAAGGCATTCCTATTTTAAGTGATCAGACAACAGATACGTAATTCTTGCATTCTACTACCGGTACTAGTATCGTACTAATCTTTATCGTAATAATAATCTTGTCAAACATTAATAATTTGTCAATAAAGGATGATGTAGCGAAACACTGCATTAGAAATTTACCTCAAGATTTACGAAAACAAATTGCTACTAATTTAACGCAACACGTTCCTTGCCGCAAGCGTAATACCGTTGATCTTATTACACCGTAAATTCATGTAATTATTTTCGTGTATCACAGAGCAAATGTAATTACAGCGCGTCATTACCGGCAGCTGTCTGTGAGCATAGCCCGTTCTGGTAATGAGCTGACGAAAACATGAATAGAACACCGTGTTGGGCGCCACGAACACCACGTTGGGCGCCACTAATGAAATTGCATAATTAACCATATTTCGAGCTGCATAACGAAATAGCAGCATAATTTTATTACAATGAAGCTAAAAGAGGGATTCATTATGAATAATCCTTTTAGGTCTTTAGAAATTTGAGTACAAGGAAAATTATAATACATCCACTTGTATTACATCTTATTTATCAGTTTCCTATCCATCAACATAAAAAGCATTTCTGTGCCTCATTGTGCATTCACGCGATGCTATAGTTTCTCCAAATCACAGGAGATTGTACGTCCGAAAACGTTGACGAGGGTTGCTGCAATTTGTCTCGTGTCTGAAAAATGGCGTGAAGGACGTGCGGGGGCTGATAACAAAGCCTTCCTAGATACGCCGACTGAGATAACGTAGGCCTACGGATAATTAACCGGTAGAACAAACAGTCTTTAAAAATATAAAAAAAATTTGACTCCTATTTAATTGACATTGGACATCATGCTTTTTAATCTCTAAGACTAGGGACGAAAATTTGAATAATTGATAGTTGGTCAATATTATAGTTTGGTCTTGCATTTGAATTTAACTTGAATATTAAAGTGTAAGTAATCAATATTATAAAGCCGTAACGCTCAATCGACAATTGAGATGAACACAAAACGGGAGATACATAATGGCTAGTCGTAACAAATTCGTCTAAGTCTGTCACGCTCAATTACGCCGCGATGACGTAGCCTATCCGTAATACGTGGTGATACGTAAAAGTAAAACTGTGACACGGCCCTGTCCGATTTATCTCACGTGACAAACGACGCATACGACGTGACGGATGTGGCACGCGTCAGCGAAACTCCGCCCCTTTATGGTGAGTATACACTGGAGTATTATTCCGATTAGTTCCTGTAATGTGATATTAAGTAGTAACAGAGAGTCGAGCTCGAGTGCCGTGCTTATGGTTTGTGGATGTTTTTACCCGAAGAAATGTGTTACGCATACCACTTCGCCTCGGCGGAGCGAGATGGTTATGTGAAGGTATAAATGATCTGTAATGATCTAGCCCAGCCGTTTCTAACCTTCGTTGTGACATTACCACACATCCCATGAGACTGATAGAGGAGAATCCATTAACATTCACCATTCGAGGGAAAAAATTCTGCCATGTGCGGTTTAGTCATCCTAGAAGGACCATTTAATAAAACATCGTTTGGTGATAACAATGGGATTCAGATCAATCATTGATTAGTATAACTAACGTCATACTCCATTTTTCTAGGTCGGCAGGCAATGCACAGTTCAGCTAGGACAGTACTTACAAATGAACATGTAGATTACTACAAGGTAAGGCCCTGTTACACGACATTACTATTAACTACTGTCCTGTATTGTTGTCGAAATTGTCAGTACCTTAACAGCACGCCCACATAACACATGGTCACAACAACCCTAAAAGTACTCCTTGTATAAAGGATATTTTAAGTAGTAATCCTGTCTGCATATTGCCTCCACCCTGACAATGCAAGTCTAGCCCTAATGTAACGAGTCACCCTATTCTCCGGCTCCACGCATCTCGCACATCGCTAATGGAACCTCGCCCTTAGGCGCCGTCTTGCGAACCCCGCGGCTTACAAGGGTATCAATATTTCACGATCACTTGCCGCAACTTGTCCGAACTCGGTCGATTGAAAAGAACAACTTTGTTATGAACCGAAACGAAGCCAATGTCGTTTGCAGTGCGCCAAGAGAAACATTGTAATGTAATTGCATTCAAGAGAGCGGTGCTAGCTTAGTGGGTAGAGACAGTGTTTTGTATCCAAGGGTAGCTAGTTTTTATCCGAGCACGAGTTTGTTCAAAAAGATGTAGGTACTTATAACTTATCTAGGTACAAGATATATGTATCTTTTACGATTTATGCTTGCACTTTTAGACAACTTAATATGATTTCTGTTTAAGTGTTTTTTTTTTTTTGGACTCTGCTCACTCCATCGGGAATTGCGAGCGTGGTATGATATGGTACATATGTATGATTGAATGTACGTTACTAGAACCCACATTAGAGAGGATTCAAACCTCTTTGTCTTAACAACAAAAGTGAAAGTCACTAAAAGTAATTAAGACCATCTAATTGTAGCCATCACCTGTCACTTAAGGTACGTACAAAGTTCAGAATTACGTTCGTATTTATAATTGTTACGAAATACAATTGTTTGTAATATCAGCGAAATACGTCAGCCACAGACGAAGCAAAGCGGCCGACTGCCAACTTATGTCAGCGAGCGCCATCTTGAATTTCGGAGCAAATGTTTTGTGCACCTTTAATAAAGGAAGTTCCGCGAAACATTGTTGAACAATGTTTGGCCCGAACCTAATAAGCAAACTTCGCAAATTACATATTCATACACATCCTTCGCGGTGTTTTCAAGTTTGCCACTCGGCGAACCGTCAAAACGCTGAATAATTACTTGACTGATCTGTTGGTTGTTGCCAACTCTTTTGGAGGTTTTATGGTTAAGGAAATTTCTTGGCTAACTAAACTTTACGCCACTTCCCTAGCGGGGTAGGCAGAGAGAACCGAAATTTCTTAAAAACACGATTATATATGTACATATATACTATCACGCCCGGAATCCCCTAAGGAGTAGGCCTCTTTTGGTCTTTTCCAAGCAGCAATAAGCTCTTTAAACCAAATTTATTAAATATTGATTTAGATTATTGAAAATTGCGAAAAAGTACTGACAAGTGGCTAGCTCGTTGCTTATACAATCATAAACTCAATACCTATTATACAATTAATCGCATTTTACAAAAAACTAGGCAAAGAACTCTGTTGATTCATTATTTGACAGGCCCGTTGGTCGAGTGGTCAGAGACCCTGGCCACAAAACCGAGGGTCGCGGGTTCGAATCCCGCTAGGGGCAAATGTTTCGTGTGATGAACATGGACATTTGTACTCGAGTCATGGATGTTTATAAACGTATTTAAGTATGTCTATGTCTATGTATGTTCCAAACTAAGCATATCCATAGCACAAGCATATGCTTAGTTTGGAACTAGGGAATTGGTGTGTCAGTCTGGCGAATTTATATTTATTTATATATTTATTATTTTTTGAATCTCGGACTAACATGGGACCTGCTACTAATATTCGCATAAAAATACGAGTATTATAAATGATTAGGCTAATATATAACAAAAAATATAAAGATTTATTGTGGTAAAAACCACAATAAATAGATCGACCTGTCTATAAATTAGATAATATATAAGCTAGGTAAAGTAACATAATGATTTGTACATATCCGTATGTTTGTACACGTGAAACTTGTTTATACAGTAAATATTAACATGTCGCAGGGACTAATACGGCGTTGCTACGCAATATATTAATGTTTGCATGTTACCTTATTGGTTATATATACACGCATTTATTTTTACGAGCTCCATTTCTAGATTGACCCCGTCAAAAATCTTCTTCATTATTTGAAAGAAAAAAAGAAAGAAATATGTTTATTAGGTAATATATAACATTGTTACATAAAAAAGAGTAAAAACTATGTTGTACCTTAAAGGTCTCCGCTCCGCAGTTTTTTTTTTTGTATTTATTTCATATCGTATTGCTTGACGTGATTTTCGAAACAAAATTATAAAGATTAGGTACGCAATATATTTATAGAATATAAAAGTAGATGAACTATGTTTAACAAAATATCAGAAAACAATGATCACTTAAGATCAAAATCACTGATCTTCCTAGCGTTATGTCCTGTGCTTAGACGGGGTCCGCTTAGACCTTTATCCAGGATTTAGCGAGTATAGTTGGTTTTACAAAAACATATTTACATTGAAGCGATAGTCGATCTGACTTTCGTAACCCTAAGATAGGGAAACCAGACAATTTGGGTCACGGTTACAAATCCAAAGTTGTTTGAATTTGTAGGTTTCATCGCGATATTTTCTCTCACCGCCGAGTTAGAGGTATAAATTAGTACATAGATTCGAAAAATCCAGAGGTAAGTGCTTGGGTTTGAACCCGCACATTGAGCTACAATCGTTCCCAATCACCAAATCACCAATCGTTTAAAATAACGGATCATTATTTTTAAATATGCAGGTGAATCAATACAATGAGGAATACAACCGTATTATACTTTAAACCTCAATCCGAGGCCTAATTCCAGATCTAGGTGAAACGAAACGCGCCACACAGTGCGCCTTTAAAATATTCAAAGGCAAAAAGATGCGGAATGCTCTCTCCTCGCTAACTAGTCCCACTTGTCCATTCATTCGTTCCGAGAGCGAGTGAATGAGCGAATGAGGGATTCAGGCCGATCTCCGTTACATTCAAATGTGCGCTTAGCTTGGAAATTTCGTTTCGAGAATTTGTCGCGTAAATACGAACGAGAGAGTAAATATAAGGATTAATATGTGTCATGGGCGGCTGAGATTAGAATGTATAATTAGGTGCGTGTCGCCGACGGCAAATTTGAAAATTAAATTAACGTGTTCATTATCATATTTACTGACATACTTTATTAACACGTATTTATCTTCAAATAGAGGATTCAAATAGATGTTATAAATTATATAAATCTAGCTATAAATTAAATGAGGCGAGGTGTGTAAGGATCGTGCCATATGGCGTTCAGTTTTTTCTGCCTACCCCTCTAAAGAAGTGGCGTGAAGTTTAGTTAGTTATAAATTAAATAATCTAGTCTGTTATCTGTACTATAATAAAAAGTGGTATTAATGTTTATTCTGATATCTGTAACACAAGTGTTTAAGCTACTTACCTCGGAATCAGATTTATGTGTAATGTAGTCCGATATTTATTATTATTATTTATTAATTAGAAAGTCACCGAAATCTTAAACGTAAAAAAGAAAATATATGATACTGAATTATACTAAAATCATAACCAAGATCAAATCGTATATTTCATTAAGTGTTTACAGTATTTCCTTGTTTATTCAAATATTTTAATGAATACGCAATTCCAAGACAATTTAAAATAAAGCATATGAAAACCCCCGATGGAAACGAAATGTAATAGCTGTGGATGTTTGTCCCCTCTTCAAACAAATTCACAACGTTCCAACGACTAACAAGAAACGGAAAGCAACGAATAATGGAGAGGAATAGATCAAACAGAATATTCCGAGTTAAATATTCAAACTCAAATAAAAAATGATATGAATTTCTTCCCCCGCTAACTAGTTCCACTTGTCCATTCATTCATTCTTGGTGAGTGAATGAGGAAGGCTGAACCCGCCGTTATATTCAAATATGCGTTTTGAGCGCAGGAAATTTCATTTCGCAATGGGAATTTAAAATATGGGTACCTTTTGATTATTTACGTTCGGCTCTGGATTTGTATTTGCCGATAAACCGAGCAGATTGGCTGTTTACTTTGTAATGAGATGTTGTTTGCAAGCGGATGAGTACCTAAGTAACAGGTGCAGGCTCCATTGTTAAATCGATTGTGTAAAACTAGGTCAATATTGGATTCGGATTGTAATTGGGACGTGAAGTAGATAATATTATTTAATAACATAATATGCGTAGGTATAAAAACATATATGTTCATAGCAAAAAAGCCAATAATTCCTCCCAAGTCTTATCAGTGGCTAAGCCCATCAAAGGCCCGGAGTGGAAAATTTAAATGAATACGGGCCTCATTTTGACTTGTTTAATCGAGTCTGGTGGGCTGTAAGAATACGAGAAATATCGCCTACACAAACAATAGGTGACATTGACGTATTGATGTCGCGCCATACATTCTGCCACGCTCTGATGAAGTTCTCACCGCCAAATAATATTCAAGAATAATATATATAAGGATCATGAATGTTAAAGAAGCAAGTCAGGTGTGTAAGAACTGTGCCATATGGCGTTCGGTTCTCTCTGTCTAACCCGCCAGGGAAGTGGCGTGAAGTTTAGTTAGTTAGTTAATATCTTTACTGGAACCGAGAACACACCATCCATCTCGAAGAAAGTACTTTAGGTGCGAACATGAATTCCTTACAGCTCATTGAAAGCAACCCCAAACGCCGCAGTCATCAGATTGCACCCCTAACGGCAGATTACGGACTAATCTATAATGTATTAGCCATATTGAAATTCCAATCTCGCAGAAAACGAGTTTGACGGCGGATTATGATAAAGCACTCCGGACGGCCGTGAGCCGGTCGCGCCAAAATTTGCTTCGCGGCGGCCATCTTTGCATATTTGGCGGGATAATGCGAAATAAAGCTTGCAGAATAACATAGACAAAATTGAATTGTACGAGCATTATCTATAAGGAAAATAAATCTTTAAGTCGAGAGATTTTTTATAGACCACTCTCCTAAGATTTGCAGTGTCCGACTGGTTCTATAATTTAATGTTACTATAATTATTGTAAATTATGGAGAACAATAAAATATTTGATTAAATATTGAACAATAGGAGTTCGAACAATAAACAAGACTGATTTTTTTTTATGTAATGTAGTTTCAATAATTTGTAAGACAATACTTTTTTCTATAAGTTGTATTTATTCTACTACTTGTCATTTAAGGATAATATACTGAAGAAACTTACATGTTTAATAAGTATGTAACTAATCAAGAACCAATTTGTCTACATAGTTACCTAAGGGTTGTTAAAGTCAGGTGGTATTCACCTCATTGTACTAACCAGACCTTGCTTAGATTATTGTCTATGTGGACGCCGATTAAGAACAAGACCTAATGCTAAGAAGATGATAATTTACTATTACTATAGGAAATGATCATGTTCTTAACCTGTAGAACGATAATTCGTTCTACAGGTTAATTGATAGTTGATCTACCCTAACAAGCTTGCACGTCGATAATCTGTACATACTAGAAAAATAAACCTCACTTATAAAGAAGTATAAAGTATCCTTGCCGGGGCTAAATAAATGATGGCAACATATATCGCGCACCAATTTTGCCGGCTAACGGGTTTATCCCGAGCGGTCAACCTCCAGTCACTTTAGACAACTTCGTTTGCCGAATGGACCGGAAAATGAAACTTAAACTTTTTGGGTAGAAGGCGGACGAAGTCTATACCTAAACTTGAATTTGCTTCTTCTAAGTTCCTTTTTATAGCTAAAAGAAACCATTAACATTAAAGCTGATGACAAAGTATCATATAATAAACGTTGAAATAAAAATAAAATATTATAATGTACAAAATGATACATAAATAATATGCACGAATGCCGTAATTGTCTTTTTGATTATAATAAATAATAAATACCTATTAGACTACATCACATACATTGATCTGACTCCGAGGTAAGTAGCTTAAGCACTTGTGTTACAGATATCAGAATCAACAGTGGTATTACAAATATACATATGTATACTTAAATATTGGATATTACACCCAGACACAAAAAAACACAAGTATTCATCACACGAATATTTGTCCTGGGTGGGGATCGAATCTACAACTCTTGGCGCATAGGGCAGGGTCACTACCAAATGTGCGATCGAGCCAGTCAAACTAAAACAATACAACACCCGTAGTTTTTTTGTTTATTACTAAGTACAAGTCCTCCAAGAAACATGTGAATTTTAAAAGCCGTTTTTATCACCTTAACCTTTTGTTGAGACCTGAATCGTGCACTTGACATCTAAACAGACATTTAAAATTAAAGTGCGTGCGCGCTATTCCAAGATTTTTCCATGTTTACTGAACTCGAAGAAGCCTTATATAACAAAGGCCCTTATAAACCACAACGCACAGTTACCTTATTCATAAGCCGTATCCACGGGCTAATTGTGTTACCGTGCTGTCAAAACACGATTGCGCCACGTACACCGACCGCTTTGTTCCCGGCTCTAGCAACGTAACTTAATAAAGCCAGCGTTGTAACTTGATATTTTGGCACGCTCGCTTGATTGCAAGTCTGTGTGGTAATTGGGTCTTACCTCTGTTGACAGCGTTGTTTAATTGTTTTATGTTAATGTGACGCCTTAATCTTTAATTTGAGATGGCCGGTGCGTGGTGGCTTAATGAGTAAGGCGCCATTTGCGAACCGTGCTGGTTTAAATCCGAAATTTGCACCTCTAGATTCTTTAGTACGTTAAGTTTATTTTCAAAAATGTCATACATACATAACGTCTTTTTACTTCCAAATGTCAAAACTAAAATAGTACTGTCATGGTATCACTAGTGTTGGGCTATATTGTAATTTAAATTCACAATGTCTTTATTTATGTAGGCTTCAAGAAAGCATTTACAAATCGTCAAATATACATAGGTGATCCTTAAAGCTAAGTACTGACAAACTCGATGGCGCATTCGGTAGTGACCCTGCCCCATGCTCCAAGAGTTGTAGGTTCGATCCCCACCCAGGACAAACATTCGTGTGATGAATACTTGTGTTTGTTCTGTGCCTGGGTGTTAGTTAGTATCCAATATTTAAGTATATATTTGTAATACCACTGTTGTTTCTGATATCCGTAACACAAGTGCTTATGCTACTTACTTGGGAGTCAGATTAATGTATGTGATGTCGTTGAATATTTATTTATTTATTTATTATTTATTACTATTAAGTACATTAATCTACCACCGGTTCGGAGTGCTGATTCTACGGAGAAGAAACCAACAAGAAACTCTGTAGTTACTCTTTTCAGCGTTAAAGTATTGAGTTTTTCTCGAGATTTAGACCAACTCATACCATTAATGTCCGTATAAAATGAGTGACATCAATTTAAGTATGCATGTTTATAAAAGGCTTCTCTTATTAGGTACCAAAATAAATGTTCTATAGAATTTTCACTGCTATCGTTAACAACGCAAGTGTGAGATTGGGTTAGAGAGACTAGGAAGGAACATTATCCAAAAGTGACGAAGGCTATTTTCCTCAAAATAATTGTTATAGTCCACTATTGAGATTACAAAAAATATTACTTACGTATTTTTTCTTTTGTTTAACAACCTAAAAATTATGAAAATACAGCGCGTTAAAGTACCGCGTGATGTCACTAGGTGTGTAAAATTTTACCGTCCAAGTGATGTAAAGCGCTAAATTGCAGATCTTTGAAGCGCTGTATCTTTGTAATTTTTCTAGTATTAGATATAGCAAAAAAAAAACATATTCAATATGATAATAATCTAACTTACGGACTAAAAAATTTTTTTGAGGATACATACCCCATTATAATCCGTCTATTCCTAAGGGATCGGGATCTGCACGGATTAAGCAATTTGATGAAATTATTGATGTCTTAACCCACATAATCGATAATAAAAACATCGATAGATAAATACATTAAAACCGAACCAATTGAAACTAAAAAACTAATTACCTACACCTTGGAAAATGTTGGTAGAAGTGAGGGTAAGAAGTCACTTTGCAGCCAATAGCAAAAAATTCACAAGTAACTTTCGAATCGCGCAACTTGAAATTGCGAGAGTTCAATGTTGCTGGGGATTTATCTGATTCTCGCTTCACAGGGTTCCGTACTTGCTAGCAACGAACCTTTATCAAACTATAATTGGGTAGTTGACTAGGAAATTATATTTATATTTTCAGTTAGATTTCTGAACAATATTATATACGTATTTTTTGCTTTTGTCCAACAAACATAAAAGGACAACAATTTTTCGTGTGACGTCACTACTCATTACAAATTTTATCATTAACTAGCGGCCCTCCCCGACTTCACATAGGTGTTTGCAGCAGTAGAGTAGCATCTTTATTTCTAGATAAAACCTGAAATTGCTTAGTTATTTACTACGAATTATTTACAAATTATATACATCAACGTTTCTTATTCGTTTTCGTTTCTTATCTTCACTTTATTAATTGGTCAAAACTGCATTCAAATCGGCCCAATATTTTTATAAGATAGTCAATACATACAGACAGGCAGATATGCCTACGACTTATTTTTATACTATGTAGGTATTGATATTGATGACATCAAATCATTTTGGAACCTAGAACTTTGAAGCGCTGTATTTTCATACATATTTGTGTCTTTAAAGCAATAGTAACGTCCATAATATTTTTTGACAATCTGACATAAGGATAAAATTATAATTTATTTTTTTCCCAGAAAGCATTCCTATTTGACGAGTCTTTTTGGTCTAGCTAGAGACCCTAAGGATCGCGTATTCGTGGCGATAATTATATTTATACTTTATTCAAGTCTTGTTTTTATATTTTATCGTTGTAAGTTATTTTTCTATCCTTCGGAAATAGTAGGTACGTTTTCTGGTTGAAAGATACTATAAGAAAATTATGTAATTTTCTTTACCCCTGACGACGTGGAAGCAACATTTCATGGTGATTGATGAGAAATTAAGACGTGAAAGCGTAATAAACAAACTCGCTTTCGCATTAATGATATTAGGAAGGATGTTTATCCATCTGGTATCCATACTTAAATTATGTTTGGTACCTATTTAATTCTAAATATATTTAGAGGACGAATATAGACTGATATGATGACGATAATTTAGCGATTTTACCTATTTGTTTAAATAACTTGAAAGTAAACTTAGGTAATTGTTTTCCTTTGAAAATAAGTTTAAAGGGTTATTTTCATCACAATTCTTCTTCTAAACAATTCACCTTCTAAAACAAGCTCAGTTTCATATTTGGTTAAAAAGGCTTGCTGCCCCTGACTCTGCTCTGCTTACTCCTTATGTGGGCGTGATGTTATAATATAATAATAATAAATCGTGATTGTGCCGAGATATATAAATAATAATACTAGTAAAAGGTATTACAAAATGCATAATAACAAAAAAAAGCTTTAAAAAAATTTTACCTATAAAAATAATGTAAGGAACGCAAACTGTGGAACCCAATTCGCTCTTGACGATCGGTTAAGATTTTGAGATTGGTTCCAGCGGGTTGGCGCCACTTGGCACTCACGTACTTGGGGAAATAAGTTAATTGCCTTTGGATATTTCTTCGTTACGATGTTCGCTGGTAATTCTTCGTTGAAATCGTTGTGTGATATTTTTTCAAAGAAATGTCTTGGACAAAATTATTATTAGGTAAGTATCGTTAATTCAAATTATGTTTTTCATTTATATACAATATTATCCATGTTTATGTGATAGTACGGTTAAATCTAATTATCTTACTCCAAAAATGTTTTCTGGTTTTTGTGTCACAGTATAAAAAATATTCATCAATCCTTACAACCTACGAGTATTTTTTGCCATTGCAGAATGAGAAATATGTGGCGAAAGAATGCACGATGAGTTTCCATCACCATGATGTGTCATTATAATAGTAAAATGACTTCATCACATGGGCACCGGGAGAGGGCTTCAAGAGGGAGAGCTTGCACCCCCCTCTCAGGAAAAAAAAAATTATCCGACTGCACCAGCGGGAGGGTACCCCCATGAAAGTACAATATATAAAAATATCTCAAAATATAAAAGTACGTATATAATTCTATTTGTATTTTATATTGGTTAATAGTATACGTAGATGCAGATGCACCTCTTTGAAAATAATCTGGCAGAGTCCATGCTTCACCATAAGAAGTGATGATCACTTTCCACCATAAGTGTGTAGGTATGTATGATGAATAAAAACGTCAAAATCTGAGATTAATTATTGGTCTCAGATATCGACCAGTTCTCATAATCACTCGAAAAAAATTATACTAGTGGGCGCCCAGTGGTCGAAATTCGACCATCATCTTTCTAGCGTTATGTCCCGTGCTTAGACGGGGCCCGCGTAGACCATGATCCAGGATTTAGCGAGTCTGGTAATTACATTGAGCGACTGCCGATCTGACCTTCGTAACCCTAAAATAGGGGAACCAGACAATTTTTGGATTATGGTTACAAGTCCAAAGTTATTTGAATTTGCAGGTTTCATCACGATATTTTCCCCTTTTCGTCGAGCTAGTGGTATGAATACGTACATAGATTTAAAAAATCCAGAGGCCCGTACCCGGGTTTGAACCCGCACTCCTCGCTTAAGAGGCGCGTGCTTACCATTGAGCTATCACCGCTCATCAATCATCAAGTTGGTCGAATTTCGACCATAATTAATTTCATATTTTTATGAATTTCTGACGCAATATTTATTAAAATATTAGCTTTCTGCACTCCTTCTTCATATAAACTTAAATTGTGCCAAATCTTCGTAAAAAGGGGTATGTACAAAGATTATGCTTCACGTATTATTATATAGATGTAAACAGAACAGTATATTTCAATTATTATAGTTTTGAAACAAGTTAGACGATTAAGAAGGGGTTTGATTGTTTAGGTCACTTTAATTGGGGCCATTTTCATTAGAGGCTCCAATATGAAATCAAAATAATGGCTCTTAAGAGACGCGTAATATTTAATTACCAGTAACGAGAAACAAACTTAATTTCGATTATGAATGTTTAATTACGTTTCGACTGTTGACTGTTTGCTGATAAAAGATAATTCGATTATAATTGAATTCATTTTTCCCATGTTGGTCTGGGACTTGAAAATAATGAGTTTCATTCCAACTGTGTTTTTTGCCTTGGTTTTGGTATGTGATTGTGTAGGGGACGAGCAAGCCATTTGTCACTACTTTTTCAAAATTTTCCATCTAACTCAGCCCATTGACCCATGTTGGTCTGGGACTTAAAAATAATGTCCCAACTGTGTTTCTTGCCTAGAATGTCGTAAAAGGCGACTAATGGTATATGTGGTTTTGGTAGGTATTTGATTGTGTAAGCGACGAGCTAGCCACTTGTCACAATTTTTTCACAATTTTCCATCTAACCCAGCCCACTTTTAGTTTTGTTTGAATGTGGTTGGCGGGGCCTGCTCCCCCTGCCTACTCCTTTGGGGATTATGGGCGTGATGTTATGTATGTATTGAATTCATCGTTACGATTCAGATTACTATTCCTTTATGGAATTGCGTGCGTATTTTGGTAGTCAGCAAAAACCTTTTTGAATATATTTTACGTTATAATTGAGAATTTATTTGAAATGGGTATTTATTCCTGCGGAAAGTAATTTATAGCATCCAATAAGAGCTACATAACAAGATAAGTTAATTCAAAACGTTTATTTGTACAGTTATAAGTGAAGCATGTCGTAGCCTAGCATGTCGTAAAAGGCGACTAATGGTATATCGGGTTTTGTGTGTGATTGTGTAGGCGACAGGTTAGCCGCTTGTCACTGCTTTTTCACAATTTTCCATCTAACCCAGCCCGATTTTATTTTTGGCTGAATGTGGTTGAAGGGGCTTGCTGCCCCTTCGACTCTGCCTAACCGTTCGGGGATTATGAACGTGATGTTATGAATGTGTATGTATAAGTGAAACATGTTTATAAAATTGCTTTATCTTTTCTGCGTAGTATTATGCCCGTTTATGTTCGGAGTCTGGTTTTTACATTGAAGCAAATACTATCCGATATTTATAATCCTCAGGCACGAAAAACCAGGGAAATTGGACCATGGTTACTTATGCAACTATAGTAATTTTAATTTGCAAGATCTGTAACGATGTTTCCCTTCATCGTATATCTTGAAAATTCAGAAGTATGGCTTAGGGTTTAACACTCCTTGTATTTAAGGCGTATTTTAATTCCTAATAAGCTCCCACCAATAATTATCTCAGTTAAAACTAATAGTTCAGACGTCAAAATGTTTTAATTTTGCACCACTAGGATGAATATGGGTATATTTTATATTTGCGATACGGTATGTTCCCGAAGGACTTGATATAAATTTCCGAGAAAATCCTGGCTGGCAGGAACATGATAAGGTTAAAAAAAATATATACATAATAAAAGCCTGTGCTAGGAATACTAAATATAAAAAAATAAAATTATGAAAAAAAAAATACTTTAAAGAATTTATTCTGGAGCTGGAACTTACATTGAAAACTATTTCCCCTCGTTAACTTAACTTTGATTATCGAAGTTTTATTACCACGTATTAGTTTGGTTTTCGTGGATACAATGTCAGTTGTTACATCGTGTTACGGTGAAACACATCTAAATACAACAAACAAACATAAACTGCTAAATACAACCGTTACTTTTCGCTTTCTCGTAGTCATAAAAAATAATCCGCCTCCCTGTCAAAACGTCAGATCTAAAATAAAATCTTTGTTTCTTTGTTGCAAACGATACGTAAAGTAGTCCCGTTATCAAGCGCCAAGTGGCTGAATGCAGCTTATTACCTCAGCCTATTACGACGTTAATTAAGGCTAGCACTCACCCGCGAGCCGAGTTTGAATGTCGCATAAACAGACTTTGTGTCGATTCAATGCTGTGGAGGTAAAGGCGGGAACACACGCTCTTGACGTGTCGTTGTTTTTTTTTATTGTGTGACTTACGAGAAATTGATTTGCGAAATGTGGCGAGGTATTCGTTTGAATTCGTCAGTTTCTTACTATTATGTAATATATTATCGAGATCGGTTCGTCCTGGCCACACTATTTAACTAAGTTGCTTAGATCGCTATAAACATGCCCGCTTTACGTAATAAACTTCCTCCTTCTGGTGAATCTCCAGACGAATTCTTGTTTTTACGTTAATATCAAGGGGATATGTTAGGTTCCCTTTTGTTGGTCGAAGGACAAACGGAGTGTCTAGAAAACCATTAAAGAAGAACAAGTGTACATGACCTCCGTCCTGTAGAGGTGGAGGTATAACCGCCTCGGTGCTTTAACATCGACTGAGAGGAGATGTTATGACATATTGATCGACTTTGGATTACCATAACACTACAGGTTACCTCACTTTTGACTGGTTGTGGAAGGCTGTCATGTGTGGGCCTAAGAATATATTGTACTTTTGTAAAGTTAAATAATTCTCACATATACTTTTCTGTAAGCACTGCATACTACTCAGATGTCTTTGACAAAATTCTGGGAAATAAAAAAAAACACCAAAAGACGTGTATCGCACACTTTACGCGGGCCCGGTGGAAAAACCTGCATCATTCAATCCGGCCGCTGCAAATTCAACTTTAAAAAGCGAACGTCAAAGTTGCATACGACATGAAAGTTGCGGGCGGCGCGCATCCGCTCCGGAGCGGAGAGTTCCGTGAAGTTGAAATTGGAACAAGACTTTTCTCCGGATCACCGGGCGGCCGCTCCTTCTATTCAGTTGTGCGGTATTGTGTTGCTCAGAGGCGTTGAGCGTGAGCGATTCGGTAGTTGAAACGCGTTGCAACAGGTGACGAAACTGTTTTAGCTTATTAGTTACAGTTTATAGAGATCCTTTGATATATATTTATTTGTTGATGCTGTTATTATTGTTGTCATATTTATGAATAAATGTACAATTGTATCGGTTCTTGGGCGGCACGAGGTTTCCGTTGAGTTGAAATTGAAACAAAACTGTTCCGTACAGTTGCATGATATTGTGTGACTCAAAGAGGCGTTGAGCTGTTAGCGATTCGGTTGTTTAAACCCCTTGCAACAGGTGAAGGAATAGCTTCAACTTATCGTATTAAGAGATTTATGATTTTAATGCTATTGTGTACGTATGAGTAATTGCAAATATGCACACTAACATCGCAATTTGCCCATACAAGCATAAGCTTTTAAACATATACACAATAGGTGCTTACGATCTTATTCTACATGTCACCGTTTTTACAATTATGAATTGACTGGCGATTGGTGTCTGCTTTCTCAAGCAGCAGTGACTTCTCTAAGGCAGGTACTCACAGTTGGCGAGCGTGATCTTGACCCGGTAGCCGGCGTAGTGGCGCGAGTGGTCGGAGCGGAAGCGCAGGCGCAGCCGGTTGCCGCGCGACTGGTAGCGCAGCAGCTTCAACTTGCCGCCCCAGTCGCCGCACAGACGGCGCGCGCGCGCCCACTGCGCGTCGCGAGACCAGCCTGCGCTCAGAGAGTCCGATTCTGGGAGGAGGTACTCCGGTTCCTCCCACACCTGGTGAAATAATAAATAAATACATAAATAACAACAGTTTCACAGCTTTCCATCAAACCCAGCCCACTGTCCCATGTTGGTCTGGGACTTAAAAAAGAATATGCCAACTGTGGTTCTTGCCTAGCATGTCGTAAAAGCGACCAACGGTATATCGGGTTTTGGGTGTGTGATTGTGTAAGCGACAGGTTAGCCGCTTGCCACAACTTTTTCACAGTTTTCCATCTGACCCAGCCCGGTTTTATTTTTGGCTGAATGTGGTTAAAGGGGCATGCTGCCCCTTTGACTCTGCCTACCCCTTCGGGGATTATAGGCGTGATGTTATGTGTTAAGAACAGTTTATTTTTTGGCTGAATGTGGTTGAGGGGGCTAGGTGCCCCTTTAACTCTGTCTGCTCCTTCGAGGATTAAGGGCGTGATGATATGTTATTATTATATATAATCAGTTACAATATTAAGGGTTAAGGTCAGATCCGCAGTCTCTTAATCGAAATTACCAGACTTGCTAAATTCTGGATCATAGTCTAAGCGGACCTGGCCTATGTACAGGACATAACGCTAGAAGGATGATGAAATGAAATAAATTGTCTTTAATTACGTAGGCTTCCAAAAAGCATTTATAAATCGTCAGAATGAGATCATTCAATGAATCTACTGGTTCAAAGAGTAAATTCTACCGAGCAAAAACCAATAGTTACTCTTTTTAAAATGCCAAGTCTTATTAGCTAGTAAGTTCATAAGAATTATCAAGTCGTTTCGGAAGAGTTTGGTAACAAACACCGCGACACAAGAATGTTATATATTAGACTTTACTGAGATAATCTCATGTATAAGTTGACTAAAATACATTTCTTTCCAAACGGTAAAATATATAAAAGTAATACAAAATGTATGAATAAACTCTTCGGAGAAATTCGTCTTCTGTCAGTTAATAAAAATGATCGTAAATACCTTGACGCAGTTCTATTCTAAGCCCTAAAAGGTGTGGGCCGTTGAATAACAAGTTGGCTCGAACTGTCCACGGCACTTCGATTTTCGATTACCGCTCAATTTATTTGTGGGGGAAGTAAATAACTTGAGCAGTTTAATCGAACAGCCGTATAAACTTCTGAGATATCCTATTATTCATCATCCCGCGCTTTCCTTGTCTACAGAGCTTATCTAACTTAAATTATCTAACTTAGGTAACAAAGTAACTTATATTATTTATACATGTCTTGTTACGTCATCTGTTCGTAAATGTAGTTGAAAAGTGAGAAAGTTAAACAATTTATTCCAACTGGTCTACAGGCGAGTTTTCTCCGCGAGTCGTAGGAATGCTTGCCAAAAATAAGTTGAAAGTAACGTGATATACTACATATATTTACGTATTGTCTAGAAGGCACAGTTATGTGCAATCTGATATACTTATATGCAATCTTGTATTACTTTAATTAGTAATTTTGCATTTGTAGAGAAATTTTTATGGCGTCCAATAATAACTTTTAATTTTGGATACGACAGCGATTTCTCGCTTACGAACAACTGATGTTCAATTTAAATTAAGTTAAAGATCAAAGTCAAAGTCAAAAGTCAAAATATCTTTATTTACGTAGGCCTCAAAAAAGCACTTGTGAATCGTCAAGTAAGTACATAGTAGAACAATTTGAATCTACCACCGGTTCGGAATGTCGCATCTACCGAGAAGAAACCCGCAAGAAACTCGGTAGTTACTCTTTTCAATGCCAGATTGAATATAAAAATTAAAATTTACAGATTAAGTTAATATTAATACCAAGACATACAATTAATGTTCGTCAAAGATTCAGCCGAGTATTATTAGAAGTAAAAGTTAAACCAGAGAGATCCCTTGGCCAATCAGCATTTTGTTATAAATCTGATAAGTCAATCAGACTGCAGAGACTACAACATCGTTCTTATAGTGGTCTGAGTTAATTCTCAATTTTTTATGAAATTTGGGCATTTCTGTGGTAAAACAAACAAACGTCCATTGTTTAAAGCCTAGTGAGCAAGTCTTCGCCATCTTCCTAGCGTTCTGCTACGTCCTCAGACAAGATCCGCATAGACCATAATACATGATTTATTTTCCTATTCTGGGAAAATAACATTAGATCTGCCTAGCTGACCTTGGCAACCGTAAGGGTTGCAAAAGTCAGATAAGTAAACTAAAAACAAGTTGAAACTTATACCTACCAATGACAAAATACGAAAGGATTTCGATAAGGACAATATCGCGTGAAGTCAAATTGGTTGTGCCAAGTCAAAAATTTTTAACGTCATTAATCCAGAGTCCAGACTGATTGAGTAAAATTGAGGCTACATCAAGGTTTGTTACCTCATTCTCAGCGCTGTAAGTGTCGTGATGGTCCTCCAGCTGCCACTCGGAGTGCTCCGTCGCGTTGTCGGCTCCTATCTCGATGATCTCCAGAAAGTCGTAGCTGCAGCTGTAACAAACACCTTTGATTAGACATAGACGAATTATACGTTGAGTACCACCGACCCGGAGAGTTCACGTAAATCTTATTTTAGTGCCGACGACTTGGCAGGTGAGTTCAGTGTATTTCGCTAAATGTAAGCGGCATCCGAATAAACATCATGAAAATTGTAGGTAACAGGGAACGTGTTATACAAAAAAATTCTGGATATGGAATAACAGTTGGTGATTGAATCGGTTATATGAAAGTCGCTAGAAAATTTGGGCTTTAGATTAGTCGCGAGACTGTGATATTGGAACAAGAAGAAACATTGTGGCACTCCGTACATACCGACAGTAAAATCTGGGGAACAGTATATGCGCTTGTGAGCCACAAGAGCCATGAAATACGTTAAACTAATCATGACGTGTATTAAATAAGCGTCTTCGAATAGTAACTGTGTAATCAAAACTGTCAGATCGTTGATTCGAGGTCACCGTAACGATATCTCGTTGGGGCAGCAGGCCCCTTTAACCACATTCAGCCAAAAATATAATAGGGCTGGGTCAGGTGGAAAATTGTGACAAGGGGCTTACTCGTCGCCTACACAATCACATACCCAAAACCCGATATATCATAAGTCGCCTTTCAGATAATGCTAGACAGGGAACACAGTTCGCGCTTTCTTTTTAAGTCCCAGACCAACATAGGCCAGTCAGAGTTCTGGATATGTACATTATTCGGTGACGAGATTGTGACAATGGAATAAGAAGAAATATATTTCTTCCAATCGAATCAAATTAATTTGGTTTGAATATATTTCTCTTCAAATACTGTGAGTAAAATAAAACAGGTCGGTTGTCAATCACACAAAACCAGTTAGGAGCAATCAAATACGTTAATCTTAGCCTGACGCGCAATTATTAAGCGCCTTCGATTAGTGGATGTGTAATCAAAACTGTCAGACAGTTGATCCGGGGTCACCGCAACGATATCCCGTCGAGCTACAATTGACAGGGGGAACATCGCTGTGGCGAGTTAAGCTGCAGACGTATGTTTGAGCGGATTTACCGAGGTATTCGCTGTAAGGGGTAGGGCAGATTGTGGAAATGTGTTGTTAAGTAGTTTTTGATTGTAGGTTCCGCTCGTGTGAAATTAGGTTTGCTTCAGAAAAGTACGTGTGTGACGCAGGTTTTTTTTTTGCGGATTAAAAAGTAGTCTTTCGGGTTTAAACTTCAGGTGTCTATTAAAATTTCTTTACTTATAAACCTGGTTAAGTGGTTTTGGCGTGTCAACATCACGGACAGACAGAGTAATTTTCGCAATTATTAATGACTATTTTTACTTTTATCTGTCTGTTTCTTCAGGGTAATCTTCGAAACGTCTGAACCAACTTTGGCGCTGATGTTACAAGTAGTAACTTAGTGATATTTTTAGAACAAGAATTAGACTGACGCGCAATAAAGTAATTTTATGTTTGTTAAACTCCGCTCGGACGAGTTCGCGGGTGACAGCTAGTACGCAATAATGCCAAATGCTGCTATACACAAATACAGAAAAAATCCTGACTGAAACTGATCAGATCTTCCCACGGTAGATATTCGGCAGGCCACAATTGGCAGGAGCGGGATAACGCATCAATATCGCAGATTGAGCTGCCAGATACACGTGTTTGCGGCGCGCTCGCGGGGCTCGTCTCGCGCTAAGGGGGAAGACACAATGACGGGTTAAAATGCTGTCTTAACAAATGCTTTTATACATATAAAAACCATCATACTAGCAATCCCCAAATTGCTCTTTCCAGCAATAAGCTTAAGCCAGATTAAGACAAAAATAAAATTAAGTTGCTTTGACAAAAATGTGAAATAGTTGTGACAGCTGGCTTGATCGTCGTCTACATGATTACAAATCAAATACTCGGTGTAATGACACGAGTTTTGCTGCAACTTGTTATGTTCGTATGAGGGTAGTATAAGAGTAATAATAAATATACATATAATTACTAGTTGACCCAGTTGAACTGCGTTCCGCCTAACAGTCAATGACACATAATCGGGTTAAATAAATTGAGATGTAAACTATCCTACCTTTCAAACTGCACACGGTGTGCAAATTTGATTAAAATCGGTTAAGTAGTTTCGGAGTCCATCGCGGACAAACAATGTGACGCGTAATTTATATATATTAAGATCATATGGTCGAATTTGTCGGATTCATTTATTTAAAAGCTAATTTAGCCAGATGGCGCTCTTTTCGATGTAAATAATTAGACTTGCCAAACCTAGAATCAATCTTAATTAATTTACTTTTGTCTTAATGGATGTACTAGTAAGCATATCAATATGTAACAAAACGGCAATAAAAAGCTTCTATTGCATTGCAAGTTATATGTTTCTGCACTCATGAAAACTTATGTAATATCATGTAGAGTAAGTCCAATTATTAAAAGCATTCAAACTCCGTAGTGTCGTTAAGAACTTCGGGAGATGTTAATATGCAGTGTATAACTTTGATATCGCAGCGAGAAAATGATGTTTAAAATATACAAATACATGTTAAGTCTACAACATGACTTTAAACATTAAAATTTTGTATTAGTTGTTTAGAAAAAAAATGTTATATAGTTATATATTATAGGGTTTATATTTAGTGAAAATATAAGACTGTGTTTCTGAACTACAGAAGTACTAGTGACAAAAAAACCTGTCTGTTTGTTCTGCTTAATTTATAAACCGGCTGAACGATTTGCCGTACCTTTCATTGGCAGATAGCAGGTGTTTTATTTAATAACTTAGTTTAGAAAAATTATAAGTCCCGTAAAAATATAACCTTTTTTGCTTGTTGTTGGCATTGCAAAAAAAAAAAATCTTTCTAGTTAAATTCTTTTCGGACAATGTTGCAAGCAATAACTATATCATTTCCTAAAAAGTCAAATACTCATAGTTTTAATACGAGAAATAAACACAAACTTGCTGTTCCAAATCATAGACTCCAAAAAAGTGGTAATTCATTTATTGGTCTAAGTATTAAAATGTTCAATAAACTACCACAAAGTATTTTAACATTACCCTTACATAGATTCAAATTATGCATTAAATCATTTTTAATGAGTAAGGGCTATTACAAGATCGAAGAATTCCTCAATGACAAAGATTTATGGTTAACTTCATAATGAATTGTTCATCTGCAGTGATATCTAGTCTTAAGTGTGGATTAATTAAGTTTACAAAATTGTATAATTGGCATTTAAAAGAGTAACTATCGAGTTTCTTGCCGGTTTCTTCTCGATAGATTCTACCTTCCGAACCGGTGGTAGTATTATGTGTTCTTTTTTTTGTATATTGACTATTTATAAGTGCTTTCTTGAAGCCTATATAAATAAAGATATTTTGAATTTGAATTTGAATTTGAATATATGTATGTTAACCAAATTCGCTCGTGTAGCCTCAGCCTACCCCGGGCCAGTTAACTCACGTCTCGATTGGATTGAGGTGCCTTCGTCAGCACATCAAGCTCGCAGTGACTTCGACTCGACTGCGCAACTTTGCGTGAGGGGGGCGCTCCGTTATGCGTACCTACATTTGTACAGACTGTGGGAGAATATGATTAAATTATTTTGTAAGCAAATCTATGTGTGTATGTACTTTTAATATAGCTTACATTGAACTGACCCCGAAGTAAGTAGCATAAGCACTTGTGTCACGGGTGTCAGAATCAGCAGTGGTATTATTACATATAAATATATACTTAAATATTCGATATTTATACCCAGACACAGAACAAACACAAGTATTCATTACACGAATGTTTGTCCTGGGTGGGAATTGAACCCACAACTTACAACCCATAGCACATAAGACAGGGTTACTAATGAATGCGACACCGAGCAAAAAAAAAAAATACACATATTTTTTGTGTATAAAAGACTACCTTTATTTGTCGTTACAGCGGCAAGAGAAATACATTATATGTAAAAATTCATCTCTAACTCATCATCATCCGCTTGCCCTTCTCCCAGTTCATCTGGGGTCGGCGCAGCATGTCTTCATTTTCCATACGTCCCGGTCAGCCGTCATCAAGCTATCCACTCCCATTTCTCTCATATCATCTTTCACACTATCCATCCATCTCTTATTTGGTCTTCCTCTTCTTCTCCATCCACTAACATTCATACTCATCACTCTCTTTGTCACGTGTTCTTCCTCTCTTCTCATCACATGCCCATACCAAGATAAACGGTTTCCTCTCATCTTATCTACCACTGGTGCCACTTTCATACTTCCTCTTATACAGGATGACTTTTTAATCACTATCCAAATTTTTTCTAGGCATTAGGTATCGTTAATAGAACACATTTCTGCAAAAAAAAATATAGGTCATATTTTCACAACAAATTCATTTTCCCGACCCAACTATAAATTTCGCATGGTTACCATTTCTAGCGTAAATATCTACTACGCAAAGCGATAAACATCAATGGGCGATGCCTGCGCGGGCGCGGGGTAGAGGCGGGCGCGGGTTGGAGGCGGCGGGAGGGTGGCGAGCGGCGACAAATTATAAAGGTCAAGCAGTCGCCCGCGCATCCCCGCCCGGCGGAAGCGTGCTATTTCCGGGTCGCGTGCGTATTGCAGCGCAGCTCCTGCGCCGCCCGCGATGTATTCCAACCGCGAGTACGAAATAGTGCGATGTTATTTGTTATGTGGGTAGTTTAAACGCAGCGAAAAGCCTTCCTAGCCCTCGCATTCAGGGTGTGGTGTACCCGTCTGTTCCGAACCGTGCAACGATTTTAGCTGCCAATCCAAGGCCGTTAGATCATGGCCAGTTCACTACACCTTCACACGCACAAGAACGTGGCAGGCAACGACTACCAGTAGACCCTCGTGCGAGTACTCGAAATGCTGCCAGACGCTTTGAGGTCACCCAGTACGCCGTATGGAAACTGCTTAACACCGCTGGATTACCAAAAGGTGCAGGCGTTAAGTGAAGCAGACGCAGTGCCCCGCCGAGCCTTCTGCGAGTGGCTAATTGCGCCCCCGACGGATGTTATTATGTGGACCGATGAAGCATTATGTACAACATACTTAATGAACACTGGTGGTCATTCCGAAACCCACACATGATAAGGGAAACCTATCACCAAGCACCAAGTGTGCTCAAGTGCAAACGTGTGGGCCGCGATTGTTGGCAACCGAATACTCGGCCGCGGAGGCCCCGTCCCGTGGCCGGCGCACTCACCTGACCTGACTCCATGTGATATTTTGTGAGGTGAAATAAAAATATGTGTGTATGTGGATGAGGCCCAAAGCCTGGGCGCATTAAAACTGCAAATTATACGAGGATTTGATGAAGTGACAAGACACTTTAGTGCTAAACAAATTAAAATACAATGTGCAGAAACGTGCGAGACTGTTTGGAGAGAAATGGTTTGCATTTTTAACAATTATTTTAGTATTAGGTAAATAAGTTGATTTTAAATAATTAATTGCAATAAGTACTACTTATTATCGTGAGCGGTGGTAGCTCAATGGTAAGGACACGTGCCTTTTAACCGAGGAGTGCGGGTTAAAACCCGGTCACTTACCTCTGGATTTTTCGAATCTATGTACGTATTTATACCACTAGATGCGATGGTGAGGGAAAACATCGTGATGAAACCTGCAAATTCAAATAACTTTGGATTTGTAACCATGATCCAAAATTTGTCTGGTTCCCCTATCTTAGGGTTACGAAGGTCAGATCGGCAGTCGCTTCAATGTAATACCCAGACTCGCTACATCCTGGAT
The DNA here is from genome assembly GCA_951394215.1 of Glyphodes perspectalis. Taxonomy (NCBI): domain Eukaryota; kingdom Metazoa; phylum Arthropoda; class Insecta; order Lepidoptera; family Crambidae; genus Glyphodes; species Glyphodes perspectalis. Next base: position 14,568,207 of record OX596213.1, on the reverse strand, counting down.
CATGGTATAGGTAAGCGGACCCCGTCTAAGCACGGGATATAACGCTAGGAAGATGAAGTACTACTTATTATCGTTTAGTTTCATGTTAAGAGCATAAAATCAACTTCAAAACTTATTGTATTTAAATATTAAAGTACCTAGGTACTATTTAATTTAATCTTCAAGGAGTACCTAATCACTGTAAAAAATAGGTAGGTAAAAAGCCTTTTGCAATCTGACGTTCCTAAGCCCGTGAAAGTATGAAGGTAACATTTGCAACTGAAGGATGTTATCTTTACAGTATAGTTTGTGATGTTATCAATGAAATGGTGCGGGGCGGGCGGCGCGGGGAGGGGACGCGCCCTGCGCTGGGGCAGCGCATGCGGCGCGCGGTGACCCTTTACGTCGTCTTTTTTTAGACAACTTTGTAATGCTATATCTCAATATTTTAGTACTGAGTGATACTAAAAGAAAAAATACGTATTTAGTGATTTTCGCTATAGATTATCATATCAAAATTTGGATAGTGATTAAAAATTCTTCCTGTATATGTATTTCTTATCTTGTCCATTTGCGTCACTCCACACATCCACCTTAACATTCTCATTTCCGCTGCATGCACTCGTCTTTCATCCGTCTTCTTCACGGCCCAACACTCCGATCCATACAGTAGGGCAGGTCGTATTATCGTTCTGTAGATTTTGCCCTTAATCTTTAAGGACATCCGTAAATCGCATGTTGTTGCAGTGACCTGCCGCCATTTCATCCAACCTGAGTTGATTCGATGCCTAACATCCCTGTCAATACCGCCGTCACCTTGCACGAGAGACCCGAGGTACCGAAAGTCGGAACAGACCGGTACGGACGTTCCGGCAAGGGTAATGGAAAATGGTCTGGAAAGACCGCCAAAATCGCAGAACAGGTACTCAGTTTTGGTTCTGCTGATTCTTAGGCCAACACTCTCCAACCGTTGCCGCCATTCCTCCAATCTGTTCTGGACCTCCAGGGCATCTTCGGCAACTAACACAATGTCGTCGGCAAACAGCATACACCAGGGAGCCTCTTCCTGTATGTCCGATGTCAGCGCATCCATTGTCATCAGGAAGAGGTACGGACTAAGCGCTGAGCCCTGGTGTAAGCCCACAGCCACACTGAAACTAGCCGTAGTGCCGGCGGTTGATCGGACTTGGGTATTGCATCTGCTATACATAGCACGAATCAACTGCAGGTATTTCTCAGGCACACCTTTCGTCTTAAGGGCCCACCACAAAACCTTACGGGGAACGCGATCGTACGCCTTTTCGAGGTCAACGAACACCATGTGCAAATTCTTATGCGCCCGTCTATATTTCTCGCAAATTTGGCGAATGGCAAATATGGCGTCCGTTGTTCCTCGACCAGGCATAAACCCGAATTGGTTTTGTGAAATTTCGCTCTCTTCTCTCAAACGTCTCTCAATCACTTTTTCCCAAACTTTCATACTGTGCGAGATTAGCTTTATTCCTCTATAGTTGTTGCAGTCCTGCACGTCACCCTTGTTTTTAAATATGGGCACTAGTAGGCTGTTGCACCATTCCTCCGGTATTGATTCTTCGTGCAACAACATATTGAAGAACAAAGCCAACCACTTCCATCTATCCACTTTTAATATCTTCCACACTTCAACTGGTATTCCATCAGGTCCTATCGCTTTCCCCCTTTTCATTCCTCTCACAGCCATTTCCACTTCTTCCATACTTATATTTTTCACCAATCCAACATTTGTCCCTGGGTCTTCTAACACTTCATTCCATTCATTCTCTTCATTCATAAGTCTTTCAAAATAATTCTTCCATCGCACTTTTATACTATTCTCGTCCGTCAGCACCTTTCCTGTTTCATCCCTTACACACTTTATATGCATTACATCCCTCGTCTTTCGTTCTCTTGCCTTTACCATTTGGTACAGTCTTTTTTGCCCTGCAGGGCAATCCAGCTTACGGTAGAGCTCGTCTTGGGCTCTTCCTCGTGAGACTGCTACAGCTTTTTTGGCTTTTCTCTTGCATTCTATATATTCATTCTTCTTTTCTGCTTTCTATCTTTCATTACCTTCACCCATACTCTGCCATTCCTTAAATTTATTCTTCTTTTCTTTAAGTACATTTTGCACTTCTTTCGACCACCACCATGTATCCTTGTCTATCACACTTTTTCCATTTGTCTCACCGAGAATATCTTTCGCCGCATTTCTTATACACCCTGCCATCTCATTCCAACACTCATTTACGCTTCGTTCTTTCATATCCCCCATTTCAATCATCTTATCTACCACTCTCTTTCTAAATTTGCTCACACACTCATCCTTTTCTAACATATGCCATTTTATCCTGGGAGGTGGCCGCTCCTTGTTCTTATTGGAGCGAAAAAATATTTTTGTGTCCATTATTAAGAGCCTATGTTGCGACACCAAGTCTTCTCCTGGCAGCAATTTACAATTTCTGACGTGGTTAAGTCGGGAACGCCTAGTAAGAAAATAGTCTATTTGTGACTGATATGGTCCGCTTTTATAGGTAATTAGATGACTATTTGCCTTTTGGAACCACGTGTTTGTCACTGCCAGGTCGAAGGATGATGCAACTTGCAATAAAGTTTCACCCTCTATGTTGCGATCTCCATATCCCCACCCCCCATGCACCCTTTCATAACTAACATTTATTCTTCCCACATGTCCATTAAAATCACCTCCTATGTAGATCTCCTCATGCGCCGGTACATTCATTATCACTGAGTCAAAGTCCTCCCAAAATTTCTCTTTTACACTTTCCTCACATCCAACCTGTGGCGCGTATACGCTCACAACATTCATCACTACATTCTCTATTATAACTTTCACAACTATCAATCGATCATTTACTCTCTTTACGTCCGTGACACTTTCTTTCAACCTATTATCCAACACGACACCCACACCATTCCTTTTTCCATCACTACCACAATAGTAAAACTTGTATCCCTCACCAATTTCTCTTGCTTTCATACCCTTCCACTTCGTTTCCTGCAAGCATGCCACATTTATCCTTCTTCTTTTTAATACATCCGCTAACTCTCTAGCTCTTCCAGTCATCGTACCAACATTCCAACTTGCATACCTCAATCTCATTTCCCGGGCTCGCTTCTTACGTTGCCCCCGCCCGGGGTGGTGCAACAACCCTTGTCCATTTCCCACAGGTGCCGGGTGCTAAATTCATCTCTAACTGTATATATATATATATCACGGTTCATGAGATACAGCCTGGTCACAGACGGATAGACAGACGGACTGACAGCGGAGTCTTATTATTAGGGTCCCGTTTTACCCTTTGGGTACGGAACTCTAAAGAGTGTTTATGGTTTGCGCTTGGACCAATCATTGTCTAATACAGTATTATAAAGTGGATTGGAGCACTTTAAATAACCTTCTAACTAAAATTACCCCGACAATACATTTGGGAGTATTTTCTTTGCCAATATCCAATTCGGTAACTTTGTTCAATCCATGTTACGAACTTAACTCATATAACTTTGGTATGTTTAAGTAATACTTAAGTTTATATACAAAAGTAGGTTTATACTTTCGCAAATCAAGCACAAATTTTGGAGAAAATAGTAACTAAAATTATATCGTCTATGAAGTTTAGATTTATTCTAATTTAAGGGCTGGAGCGAAAGTTTATAATTACGAAACATGGAGTACATACTCTTAGAGTGATAATATAGGCAATAATATTCCAAAACACATCTGTGATGTATCACTTATGCAATGACTACAAATCCGTTTGAAATCAAATTAAACATTCTAAATGGATGCAATAAACGCAATGAATTATAACAATTAAGTATGATGATTATAGAAAACTATAAAGCCGTCATTTGTAGTGATTGAGACATACGCAAAATATGACCATACCTACCAAATCTACGATCATACCCAAATCGGAGTAAAACAAGACAAAAAGCTTAAAAGGAAATGAAATAAAAGTCGTTGCGTTTTTAATTCAGCAACAACAGTTCAAACCATTGTAAGTCAAAGCCGCACTGCAGATTAGTAAACAATTTCGCCACGCGGAAGCCGCGTGTAACGGTGATTCGACGATTTCACCACCATCTGGCTTTTACGGCTAATGGGTGCTGGCTAAGATCATATGTCCAGCTGGAGAGACGAGGCCTCAAGTAAGTAACTAAAGGAAAATAGCATATAGGGTAGCTGAGTAAGGGTATAAGCTTCAATATAAGAAACTAAATGATATCTGGTCTAGAACTGCAACATAGAAGGCTGCTATTTCAGCAGAATATGATTTTGATATATATACTCTGATGATGTGAACTCGAATTAGTAAAACTCGAGTTTAAACTCGGTATTAAAGGCGGCTCATATCTAATTACTTTATAACCAATGAAGTCATAACTATTTTGTTCGGTTTTCCTTTTTTATTCATTATCTTAATCATATTCAAATATAATAAACATTTTTCAGAAGAAATAAACTCTCTAACTTACACAGTCACCGTTTATAAGCCACTTTCGATTTATCCGATTAGGAACCATCTAAGATCATTCTTAACACAGAGTTTTACCTCCACGACTTCTCCAACACGCGCAATCATCTAAGTCGCTGAACTATTGGCAGTGGAAGTGTAGCGTCATCTCTTTTAAGCCGCTGAATGCTGTGAATGCTAAAAGAAGCCCTAAAGGTCAAGGTTTATCGGCACCTGCCGGTTCAAAAGATTTCTACCGCTTCATGGTCTCTCTGAAACGATTTACCTTACAGTTTGTTTACGGGATTATAACGTTGCGTAATCAAGGTGACAATATTTTAGGATTTTATTTTGTGTACTAGGTTTTGTCCGTGGTTTTGCTTGCGAGTACGGTTTTGGAAGAGAATAGTCTTCTTTTTTTTAATAAATTATAGATTTCGCGGTATGTATGATGATAGTTTTAGTATATTAATTACTAAATAGCATGAAAAGTTGGAAGAAAGTATTAGAAATTCATTATACTCTCTTTTCGCCTTACCATTTACTTAATAAATAAACATAATAAGGTATAATGTTACGACAACGCTGTTGCTTTTCCTAAAGAAATATATTTTCATAACGTTCATTTTCCTATTTAAAATACAGAACCCTGAAAGTTTAGCCTACTAACTGCAATTTGTACACATTAGGAGCCACTTTCAGGCATAATATCAGTACCATTAGCGAACTCTAAATACGTAATGCGCTGATATACAGCCAATATATGAGAAGGGTTACTTGCGCTCGCTTCTCACTGCTGGCTTATGCCAAGTAGGGTTTTATGCCAAGTTGGAATTTATGCCAAGTCCGTGCCGCCAAGTCGCGCCAAGCGTAATGCCAGGCTCGGGAGCGGTGATTCAGTGGGATTACGGGTAAGGGAGTAGTTGATGCGAGTTGGAAAGTGAAGCGTTTTGTTGCATTCTGTGGTCGTAGGTCAGGTTTGTACTGAGGTTTGCAGTAAGAAGAATTAGTAGGTAGGTAGGTAGGTTAGTAGGTAGGTATTTGACATTACAATAATGTTGGCAGTGTTATGAATAAATATGAGACATCATACATAATGATTTTGATCCAATCCATTTGAATATTACATCATGACCCGATCATATAATATTTTAATAACTTCAAAATTTTATAGATCTTTATTATATTAATCCCCGAATGAGAGTCAACATTCATACAAAAATAAAAGTAAATAGAACTAAACTGGATTGGATTGAATTAAAAATTGTGAAAAAGTAGTGTCAAGTGGCTAGCTCGTCGCCTACATAATCACATACCCAGAACCGGATATACCATTAGTCGCCTTTTAGGACATGCTAGGCAAGAACCACAGTGGCGCATTCTTTTTTAGTCCCAGACCAACATGGTGTGGCTGAATTAAAACAAGGTCTTTACATCTAGTTTTATTAAATAAGGTACCTACATATGTTAGAGGAACAGACTTTTCATTACTTCGCTATTCAGAATTCAGAGCCAATCGCTAAATGTGAAAATGAAATTTAATTTCACAAATACCAACAAAAAAACTTAGCACTTTTGATAGCTACATCCCGCGCGAAATGTATTTTATTTCAGCGCAAAGTTCCATCGATATCACGGGAAGCTGTCGCGTGCTGCGCTTCCGTGGATAAATAAAGCTTGTCCCATTTTTATATGGAAAAATAACGCTATTCCATACGAGCTAACGAACTGTTTGCGAGATTCGGAATGCTGATATGCTTAGTGCTGATTTTTCAACAGTGTTGAAATATCAGAAAAGATAACAGTCGAATTTACGATACGGGTGGTTTTAAATTTCATCGTTCGTTTTCAATGGAAAATACCTCTAAATGACATGCACAGATTGACGACTCTTTATTTTATATTACTGGTAATATTGTTTGGTTCAAATCCCGGGTCACACCAAAATTTGTGGCAGGGTATTTCAATATCGAAACTACTCAGTAACAGCCCGAAGTCAGGAAGTTGGCGATTTAATCACCCCTTTGCCTCGGAAAGCACGTTAAGCCGTTGGTCCAGCGCCTGAAGTTTCTCCGGTCATGTCGAATTGCCGTCTCACTGAGTGAAGGAATAGAGAGTGCACCTGTGTTTGCGCAGTCGGCTAATCCTCGTTGAGATTGGCTGCCGTGACTGTTATCGGCTTGGGCATCATTATTATTAGGTACTACTGTTATATTGGTTTGTCATAGGACCTGTGGTACATGTAGTTTTATGAGGAAAAAAATAATCAAACTTTACGTATGCCAAATTTCATAGCTATCAAAGAAGGCTAAGGCTTTATAACATTAACCATAAATGCGGGTGAAACCACAGGCATAGCTAGTATAGTATAAGTGACTTTTAGGTCATATTTAGCTAGTTATCATAATAAAAGTAAACACAACTTGTTGCTTCTCCTGTCATTTCACGTTCTACGAAACTGGGCTGACTTCCTACACCAACACTGGTTAAGCAGGTAGCCACAAAATTAATTGGTGTTTGTATAACAATCCGTCAAGATGGGGATTAATTAAACCGTTAATACATAACCGGTATATCACAACACCTCTCGTGCAGTGATTAACCGAATAAACTTAATTAGGCAGGGAACACACATTGTTCCAATGTAGTACATCTCTTGCTTTGATCGTGGTTCGAGCTCATTATAATTATGTAATTAAACGTGACGGAGCTGTAATATTGTTAAATATGTTAGTTGTGGCCCGCGACTTTGTCCGCGTGGAATTTGACAAATATTATTATTTTTGAATGGTAAATAAAATTATAACTTATGTCACTCCTCATAACATTAAGCTATCTGTCAGCAATGTATAATTAATGAGCAGATAATCTAACTAACTAAACTTCACTTTACCTGAAGCCTCCTACTAATATTATAAACGCGAAAGTTTGTGAGAATGTATGGATGTTTGTTACTCTTTCTCGCAAAAAGTACTAAATAGATTTTTATAAAATTTTACAATAGTATAGCTTATATATTAGAATAACACATAAGCTATGTTTCATCGATGTACCACGCGAGCAAAGCTATATCTTATAAATCTGTTTGGTTGTTTTTACGTATATACATTACAAATAAAGTGTAACAATTTACGTTGGTTAATATGTAGTATTCGACACGTAGTAAGGCTAAGATGTACTGCGGCTACGATCTACGATGTAGTAAAGCTACGACGTAGCGAGTCTAGGATGGAGCGTGCTACGAATTTGAACGTAACCTAAAAAATTATGTGCGTGCGCATTACAAATCCCAAAAAAAAAATACATTTATCAAATAGTAAAAGGTCTAAAACAATTATAAATCCATGATTGGATTTTACTAATTGATATGTATTATTATTTTTTTCTAGAGTGTCCTCACTCAATGCGCACGCACATACTTAAATATAAAAGCAAACCTACTCTTTATTCTACCATAGTGACAGTAACAGAGTGACATTTTGAAAATAGCATTAGAAATTGTTGGGATTTATTTAGTAGCTATTTTGACACCTGTCGCATATTGTACGCAAACGTTTTATTAAAACTGTCATTGCCGCCACAAAATAGCGATCTTTATTAGATGCACGTCACTCAAAATTATAAATGAAGAAAAAAAAAATATTGAAGAACCACAATCATGACTGGCTGGATTGCGCATTCGGTAGTGACGCTGCCCAATGCGCCAAGAGTTGTGGGTTCGATCCCCACCTAGGGCAAACATTCGGCTGATAAATACTTGTCTTTGTTCTGTGTCTGGGTGTTCTGACTAATCGAATCTGGTTATGACATTGAAGCAACTGCCAGAATTAATTCATGGTTTTAAATCCAAAGTTCAAAATATAACATTGAAATCAATGTGCAGGTTTCTTCATGATGCTTTCTCTCACCGCCAAGCTAAGTGGTTTACATACATACATAACATGGCGCCCATAATCCCCGAAGGAGTAGGCAGAGTCAAACGGGCAGCAGGCCCCTTAAACCACATTCAGCTAAAAACAACGCTGGGCTGGGTTAAACAGAATGTGAAAAAGTAGTGACAAGTGGCTAGCTCGTCGCCTATACAGTCACATACCCAACACCCAATATACTTACCATTAGTTGCCTTTTACGACATGCGCAAGAACCATAGTTGGAACATTCCTTTTAAGTCCCAGACCAACATGGGACAATGGGTTAGATGGAAAATTGTGAAAAAGTAGATAACCTACACAATCGCAAGTGGTTTAAATCCCTATTTAGAATTGAAAAACCCAAAAAGCCCTCACCACATGTGGTGCAATTAATTCCCTTTGTGTTACCATCGACTTCTAAATCTCTAACTTCATCAATTACACCTTTACCACAGCGGACTATGACGTCACAGCCCACGTCAGACGAGGCGAGTAATCGAAGCCTTCGCCGAGCAGGCAGTAATGCGATCGCCGCTAGCACTGATTGCTGTTTCGAATTACCATTTAACATATTACCTGACTGCTGTATGTATAGCTAGTGTATTAATGTAGTAATAGTTATATAACTAGACTAGTATCTAACACAACAAAGAAGTTGACTAATGAGAAATATGCATGACATAATAATATATGATATGATAATTCTTCAAACTGACAGACTAATAGCGGTGGTAGCTCAATGGTCACGCGCCTCTTAACCAAGGAGTGCAGGTTCAAACCCGGGCACGTACCTCTGGATTTTTCAAGTCTATGTACGTATTTATACCACTAGCTCGACGGTGAAGGAAAATATCGTGATGAAACCTGCAAATTCAAACAACTTTGGATTTGTAACCATTATCCAACAATTGTCTGGTTCCCCTATCTTAGGGTTACGAAGATCAGGTCGGCAGTCGCTTCAATGTAATTACCAGACTCGGTAAATCCTGGATCATGGTCTAAGCGGACCCCGTCTAAGCACGGGACATAACGCTAGGAAGATGAAGATGAATTCTTCAAACTGACACACCAATTCCATAGTCCCAAACTAAGCTGATGCTTGTGCTATGGATACTAGGTGAACGGATAGACATACTTAAATACGTACGTACGTACAAATCTTAATACTTTTCTCGAGTTCCATGACTCGAGTAGAAATGTCCATGTTCATAACACAAAACATTTGCCTCTTGGTTTCGTGGCCAGGGTCTCTGACCACTCGACCAACGGGCCAGTCACGGATTGGAGACTAATTGACACCATCGTATGTACATTAAAGATATATATCTTTAATGTACATACGATGGTGTCATAAAATAAAGGTGACAATTAAAAATATGCCAATTGATTACATGATAATATAAACGTATGTTAAAACACGAATTCAATATGTAACTTTAACTTAATGTTAGGAATTCTGACTTTCTAGAGCTTTCTCATTTATTTGTCTTCACATTATGATGACATTCGATTTATATTGAAGTTAGTTAACCAGTGTTAACCATTTTAAATAATTCCTAAAAATAAAAAAGTATCTCTCTTAAGTATGTCAATAAAAATTAAACTGATTTTCTAAACTTGTTATTTTTATCACGCACGTGAAAACCCGTAGGAATTTTACGCGCCAAATTTTATTGCAACACGAAAAACTGTCACCACAGATAAGGTAGAGTATAAAAAAAAACAGACAAGTGCGACCCGGACTCGCACGTGGAGGGTTCATGCACACTGTTTAAAAATAAATATTTTAAGAATCGAGTGATCGATTAAATAACGCCGAACAATACTCATCTTTTATAAATTGGATATGCACATTATTTTTAGTATCTATTGTTATAATGATCATGGCAATACATATTCTGTGAAAAAATGAAGTATCTACAACAGCGTATTTTAACTTCGGGTAGTCCTAGGCCAATTTTAAGATGATGCGGTTTTATAATTAAATCGATTTTTAGAAAACCAGGAAATCACTAACTAAAAATCCATGGTATTTGATGTTATTCTTTTATTATTAATGAAAGATAATATACGTTGTGGTTGCGGGTTTCAAATATATTTAAAACAATTTAGGGACGCCAGCCCCATTATTGTGGTTCAAGAGACAAAACTATGAGTCACAGGCTCCTTTTGGTCCCGTCAGGTACGCACAGTGGCGTAGGCAGGCGTAGGCGAAGCGGGCCTTCACCCACGTCTTCGCACTTGCAGGAGCCTCGCGAGGCCTTTTGCAAGCAAGTTTGGTTAGACAGATTCATTAAGTAGATCTTGGGAACGAAAGAAGAGGGGCCTCGCTGATGCAACGTCGCCCACGTTTACGTTAGTCCACGCTTCGCCACTGGGTACGCAACCCCAAAAAATGTAAACGCACAGATTACACAGACGCAGCCGTAACTGCGCGCTTAACCCGACAGATGTCGCTTTACGAGTCCGCAGTAAACCGACGTTATCGATAAATATGTTCATGATTCGCATCGTTCGCGTTTATTCGACTCATAAAATCGGTACAAATCGCAAATCGGGTCGGTAACGATTTTAATCTGCTCCGGGTCGGTTGTTTATGAATTTTAGATTTGATACAGCATTTGCTTTGGCTGTGTACCGCTAAATATCGGTGTTTATACGAAGGTTTCAAACTGATATTATTTTAATGGAATAATAAAACAAGCTTTTTAGTACGGGTGAACAAGCTTTGAGATACGGAAGAGATATATATTATAGCATGTTATGTTATATTTGTTGGCTTTTACTATTTGCCCTTTACGGATTTAGTTTAATAACTAATGACTAACCTATCATTTTTTGTTTTCCAGATTAACAAGGTAAGTCCTATTCATTATCATAATAATCTTTTATCGTTTATCAACAGGAAGACTATATTGCTTCAGTAAAAAGTTTCGTTTAGGTGATGTTTAAACGCACAATAAGAGCATGTATGAAAAGAATTGTGAATATTAAAGCAGCGAGTGAAATAACGTCCGTGTCCTATAGTGTTCGGATCTCGCTGCCTATCTGGGTGCTTAGCCAAATGCGCGCGAGCGATTCCATAACGAACTTCGCTAACGCTCGTATCGCGCCACAAACTTATTCGGGTGGACAAATCGGGAACTAACTCCGAGTTCCGCACTCTGAGTTCTTAGTAAACAAGTTTGTGGCGCGATACGAGCGTTAGCGAAGTTCGTTATGGAATCGTTGGCATGAATTTAGTTTTTTTTTATCTGCTTTGTATCACCTCTCCTAAAAGAGTACTCCTGGGCCATAACTTACCAGGCTCAGTACTCAAGGCAATTAATCTGCAAAGCGAATGTACAAAAACTTAAAAACAAAACAAAAAACATATGAAAGAAAAGCAGCGACGCAAACAAATTCCGTCGCGTTTCCGTTTCGACGGGCCGATGTAAGCCGATAAACAAATTGGGTTCCGGGGGCCATTTAGAGTTGGAGCCCCTGGGGCCCTAATCGGGGATTAAGGGACAATTATTGGCTCCAGCCCCCGGGTGAATGGGGAGGTCACTTGTAAAAACTCAGGGGTTTAAATAAGAATGATGAGGTTTGTGTAAGATAAGGGTAATTTGCCTTTGTAAGCCTAAGTACAGGTCAGGGTCAAATACTAACACCCTATTGAATTTGCTTATATATAAATCATCATCATCTTCCTAGCGTTATGTCCCGTGTTTAGACCATGATCCAGGATTTAGCGAGTCTGGTAATTACATTGAAGCGACTGCCGATCTGACCTTCGTAACCCTAAGATAGGGGAACCAGACAATTTTTAGATCATGGTTACAAATCCAAAGTTGTTTGAATTTGCAGGTTTCATCAGGATGTTTTCCCTCACCGTCGAGCTAGTGGTATAAATACGTACATGGATTTGAAAAATCCAGAGGTACATGCCCGGGTTTGAACCCGCACTCCTCGGTTAAGAGGCGCGTGTCCTTACCATTGAGCTACCACCGCTCTAATTAATTTAATTTGCTTATATATAAATATATAAATAAATTCTCCAGACTGACACACCAATTCCCAAGTTCCAAACTAAGCTTATGCTTGTGCTATGGATACTAGGTGAACGGATAGACCTACTTAAATACTTTTATAAACATCCATGACTCGAATACAAATGTTCATGTTCACCACACGAAACATTTGCCCCTAGCGGGATACGAACCCTCGACCCTTGGTTTCGTGGCCAGGTTCTCTGACCATTCGACTAACAGGTCAGTATAAGTCTATCACGTCTTAACTACGTTTGAGTTAAACTAATCATATGTTACTCATATCATTAAATGTTAAATAGTCTTTATACCCTTAGTATAGAATAGAAAAAGTACAAAATTCCTATCAGAAAAGAAAGTACAAAAACAGTTCCTTCTTCTGGCTGAATGACACTATCCTTGAAATCGTTAAAACGATGTGACGTTCAAAACACTGCTAACATTCAATCGTTTAAAATATGGGAAGTTATACATATAAAAAGTAAAGTAAGTAGTGATTGGATAATGAATGAAATTCAGCCATTTTGATGACCATTATCGAAACTGTGATAACTATAATAGCCTATTTTAGTTCCAGCCACAAAATTTGCTCGCGTTTCCTTTAAGAAGCGCAAAATAGACAGGCCTTTTTTATAACAATAGCTTTCAATGGATAAACGTCAAGCTAAAAGCTGGTAGGTAGGTAATATACACAGAATAAGCTAGATCTATACACAAAGATGCCTACAACTTCCATGGCAGTAATCACTGTAAAGGGTTTCACTGTATAAACTGTGGTACGACGGCAATAAAATCAGACATCTAGCAACTTTCGTCTCATTCCACACCATCACATTCGCGGTTATACGTAACAAGGAAATAGAAAATAGACAGGCAGACAGATAGACTTTGCTTAGGCGCTTCTAATATTACTACATACAAACATAACATCACGCCCATAATCCCCGAAGGGGTAGGCAGAGTCAAAGGGGCAGCATGCCCCTTCAACCACATTCAGCCAAAAATAAAGCCGGGCGGGGTTAGATGGAAAATTGTTAAAAAGCAGTGACAAGCGGCTAACCTGTCGCCTACACAATCACACACCCAAAACCCGATATACCAATGGTCGCCTTTTACGACATGCTAGGCAAGAACCACAGTTGGCACATTCTTTTTAAGTCCCAGACCAACATGGGACAGTGGGCTGGGTTGGATGGAAAGCTGTGAAAACGGAGTGACAAGTGGCTAGCTCGTCGCCTACTCAGGCACATACCCAAAAGCCCGTAAACCATTAGTCGCCTCTTACGACATGCTAGGCAAGAACCACAGGTGGCACATTTTTTTTTCTGTCTCAGACCAACATGGGACAATATTACTAGTCCTTACTATTATTAGAAAGGCCTAAGGATAATAAGGATAGCAGGGTCTGTTATAGTCCTGAGATCTCGGTCTAACTAAAAGTTATTAAAAACAACCCAGGTTGTGTTTAAGACGATGATTAAAAATAATCCATTAACTGATCGTAACAATGTTCTTTAACAACTAGGCCGGCACTCCGTCAACGAGCCCCGTGAGAACCGGCGCGCGCTCCCGTGACGTCTCAATAGTGCTAGCAGCTGCTCCCTGCCCTTGCTCCGGGTATCGGATAGATTCAGGATAAGATCCCGTTTCGAGACTAATCTGGGTCATGGGCTGAAAGGCTTGTTACGTCTTGCTTGAAGCATTTTCGTTTAAGTAGTGTGTGTCAAATTTTGCTTTCAAGAGAAGTAAAAGTAAAACCTTGCTAAATCCATTTAGGTTACGACTGGCGTAGCCGGCTGCTGCGTTTTTAAAATATTTTATTTTATTGTCTTATGACTAAGTTGCTATTCAGTATTTCAGTATTCATACAGTGCGGGATATGGTTGGATGCATCTACAACGCGTGCTCGGCTTAAGAAATATGAACGTAATTTGTCATGCGGGTTTAGTCTTGACATAGATTAAACTACATTGCTTTTACACTTGGAAAATTAACAGAAGATATTAGAATACAATAAATAATTTTGTAAGCAAATCAACTGCTCTTATTGGACGATTTCCTTTCGCCGATACATTTTGATTCGCTTAGCACCTGACGGGTCGATATGTGTACTAAATTTACAAAGCCACGACACAAATTTGTGTGAACTTAAAAAAACAGCTTAGTCATCTATACCAGAGTTATACTGTGTAGACGCAATGCTACGTTTCCCACGTTCATTGTTAAATTTCCACTAGGAATTTCAAGGCTGGATCCTGTAATTTAACTGAGCTCAGTACAATTTTAGTTCTGCTGCATCCAAAGACATGTGGTAGTTCAATACCGGTGGATTTAATTCCTTACTAGATACTAGAATGCTGGATCAGCAATCCAGCTGGGTTTGGCACTATTTTAGCTCTGCTGGACCCAGCACATGACGTTGTCCAGAAAATGCCGCTGCATTGCAATACTTAATTCCCACAACTCCAGTAGACCGTCGAAGAATACAAGAAAAGCGCAAGACAGATCCCGATACCCGACCTCAATTCCGTACTGTCATCGCACCGGCACCGGAGATACGTCGGCGGTAATAAATTATGTCCGGATAGGGCGACGCGGCCATACGGATATCTGTTTGATTGTGACTCACAATAATGTGGTAAAGCTCTTTAATTTTAATTCTCCAGGGTCTTCTCATTGCACCGCACGACGACAAATTTTGACGCGCTTGGGACTAAAGGTTCACTCTCACTGCGCCATGACTCAAAAATGAGTCAACTACAATATCCGGCGTAGTCAATAACGCTTGCTGATGGAAATAATGTACGCTGCGTAACTCATGTCTAGTAGAGCGTTAAATAATAGGAACTTACAAAACAATCGTAAGATAAAAATTCCAATAACCGACTTCACTCGGCGTAGTCAGTAACGCTTGGGTAACAGTACTGATGCGAATATGTGTGCTGCGTGACTTATGTCTGTAGATACAGACTCCGTCCAGCTCTCACATCACTAGAACACTAGTAGACCGTTAAAGAATACAAGAAAAGCCCAAGACAGAAATCCCGATAACCGACCTCAATTCCGTACTGTCATCGCACCGGCACCGGAGATACGTCGGCGGTAATAAATTACATCCGGATGGGGCGACGCGGCGATACAGCGATCTGTTTGATTTATCATCGAGATACCGCCATTGTTTTCACGGGCGGTGAGCTTCTTTTGATCGGGAATTGTGTATCGAATACCTATCGGGTCGGCAGTAAAGTTTGACAAACGTAACAATGCGAGCGTCTCGTTAATGGACTGATGTTGATGGTAGTTTTGTTTTATAAGTATTAGGTAACTATTCGTTTTCTTTGATTAGGTAAGAATGGTGCTCGCGATAGATTGTATTTGCAGCTGTTATTCTTTTCTCAATATTTGTTCTCATTAAGCAACGAATTATCCATTTTTTTTATTGAAGTGTCCCGATAATTTTTATCGACATTTATTATCGTTTATTTAACCCCCGATGATTCTGAAATCTGTTTATTTTACACCATTAAATGTGATAACAAGCATAAAGCATAAAACCTAATCACCGTAGCCTATGCACATTTTATAGGATTAAAACTTAGCGATGAGAATAATAGCGCGATGTAACTCTCGATGGAGTGACGTAAATTTCTAATCAACGCCATCTATTGACACGATTTTCGTAACTAATGGCTTAGTAGTGTCTTCATAGCAATAATACATACTTTCATTTGCATCTATCAAGCTAATTTATTAATACAAGAGTAATATTGCACGTAAACGGCCAGAACAAAGGCTGTTAATTAGTCATCAGCATCAGCCAGTGTGCTGATGGTCCCGCTTTGTAGTCAAATGCACGAGTCACGCGCTACGTACTAATTGCAACGGAATGTAATATTCAATTTCAATGTTCTTGAAATGAGAGTGTGATTAGGTGTTAATGAGCAGGGCCGGCTTTAGCGGTGCCGGCGCCCTGGATCAGATATTTTGTGCCTATTTCGGGTTCCCAAGAGGGCACCGAATATCTCGCCCAAGGAGAGGTGGGTACCTCCATTCCTTGCGTCTGAACTCTAAGCTCTAAAATACGGCTTTAACGTTAAAAGAAGTCTGGACAAGATTTTTACGATGCTTAGCCTGAGAAAATAGGTTGGCGTTGTAAGACTATGGCGTATTAGGAGCGCTATAAGGTATAGGTTAGACGCCCCTAAATAGCTGGCGCCCTGGAAACCCAATCGAGTTGCCAAGCCCTGAAGCCGGCGCTGTTAATTACTTATAGCTCATTATGAAGTACAGCAGAGCGTTACGAAATAGTCTTTAGTGTACTTTGTATTGCGTAGATCTACAATATTTGGTGTTTTAAGTTATTAATTAATAATATAGTGTATTGGGTTTGTGATTGAGTAGGTGATAAACTAGCCATTTGTCAAGTAACGTAAAAGGAGTGACTTCCATGTAATTAAACGATACAAAAATAATAGATCATCAATGTTTTAGTTAATGTGGCGTAAAGTTTAGTTAGTTAGTTAGTTAGTTTTATGTTTTAGTTACCATTACAATCCCTGTAATTGTTAATGGCAAAAAATAATTAAATCACATAATGTGCCCCAAACTTAAGACATTTCTTGTTAACACTAAAGAAGGTTTTTTTTCAGACGGAAATCACCAGCGCGATCTAACTTACTACTAGCGCCATCTAGTATCATAACTTGAAACGCTTTTAGACGGGGAAAGACCAAGGAGGTTTATACCCTGCGGTGGAATTAATTAATTAATTTATTTATTTGACAATATACTTGTAGCTTACAGATAAATCCAAAACGCACACAAGTTTAGATTTTATACTAGATTAATCCAAAATACAAACATAATTTTATGAGCACACATGCAACATTAATAAAGTTCTAAAGAACAATAAGAATATATGAGACCAATATTTTTAACGAAAACGATATCACTTCTCTCTTTAATATATGTATACAAGTTAAGACGCTCGATTTGTCTGCATAGATAAAAGATAAGTGTGGCTGTGGGGACATCGCCTCTGAATAATTGACGGCGAGCGAGACGTGCTCAGCTCGCGTTCGGAAATAGTCTGTGAGCCGATATCCTGGCGCGGCGAGAGACGACCAGATGTGCTGGTGTGCATGTACATATATGTTAGTGGAGGTCGTTGTACTTCGTTTCTAAAGACCTATAAAGGTATGATGGAGTATCAGTCAGTCCAGGTTCTTAGACAACGATTATACCACTATCTGTGAAAACTCAACTCAATAAAACTGAATTTAATAGGTAGTTCTAAAAGCCAATAATCAGGAAAAATGCATTTGCGCGTTTTAATGGACTGCCAACGCCATCTAGTAAACTTATTTTATTTACAATACAAATTATTAAGCTGTGTAGATCAATGTCTTATGTATTACTAGCTAGGCGATCAAAATAACGCTAGTTATATATCTACGCAGTAGTAGTAACGATAGCTAAATTGATGCTATATCGGAAAAAGACGTAGAAACAAAGACAGAATCATTCCTCTCTTGAACAGATACAAGCTAAGACGCTCTCGATTTGTCTGCATAGATAAAAGATAAGTGTGGCTGCGGGGACAATGCCTCTGAATAATTTACAGTACGTTTGGAAATAGTCCACGAGGCGATATCCTGGGGCACTGTGAGACGAGCAGATGTTCCAGCGTGCATGCATATTTGATACCAGAGGTCATTAACCTTGCTTTTGAAAGTCCTGTCGCGATTTTTTATGATTGGCCCGCGTTGATGTCAAGAGTCTGGAGCGTTTATGATTCGTCTGAAATATTCATGTTTAAATTTTGCTTGATGAATATATTTATTTTTCATGATGTAAAAGATTTCAGTACATTGTTCGGGAGCCAGTGATTCTCGTTTCAAGTGTTTTAGCATGGATATTGGATAGTGAACAATCACAGTAGAACGCCGACTGTTTTAGTTGACTAAGAATTGGTGGTTTTGCGGCAATAGGGAACGCGTGTTGTAAGCTGTGAGTTGTTATCAAAGAGCTCGTCACTTTTTCCGGTGCTTCACTTCACGCCAACATATATTGAAGTAAGTAAATTATTACATCTGGTCCCATGTTGGCCTGGGACTTCAAAATAATGTGATCAATAGTATATCATCTTTTAGGTGTGTGTAGCCACTTGCATTCTTTTTAAAAGTTTTCCATCTAACTTAATCCAGTTTTATTTCTGGCTTAATGTGCTTAAAGGGTCTTCCTGCCCCTTTGACTCTGCCTATCTCTCAAGGGATTAAGGGCGTGATGTTATGTTATTATCTATATCTGAAGCAGTAAACTAAGTTGATGCAGAGCTGTGTAACACATAATCTTAGTTGTTTACTTTCCACAAAATTGGCCAGATTTATTTATCCGTAATGTGCGATCTTAATAAATGTTTAACGCTTAACTGGCCACCGGAAAATTCGGACAGGCCGATAAGCCTTGCTGACGAAGACGAGTCGATGTGCTGGCCATATATCTTCTGAATGAGAATATAAATGATAGGGAAGGTTCTGGAAGATAATGGTAAAACTAAAATGAGATATATATTTTTTTGTCGTAAAAGGGTAACGTATTCCAAACGAAAAATAATATGTTCGGGATAGAATACTATTTTATAAAAAAAAAAAATGTCTATGTATCTCCACTTAGAGTACAAATAACCGCGTATCACAAGAAAATGTTGGATAGGATTCTTTTTTGGCTAAATTTTGAAGTCTATGGAACGATATATTAGCGATGGTACAAACTGCTACATAAGTTTTTTTAGGTCCAATGTGAAGTCTTAATTCTTGTGGCCATAGTAGATAGATGTCTACAGATGTCGCTCTATTTATTATATGAACAACCACAATTGACTGGCCCGTAGGTCGAGTGGTCAAAAACACTGGCCACGAAACAAAGGGTCGCAGGTTCGAATCTCGCTATGGGCAAATGCTTCGTGTACGCTAGCTACTGGAAGCTACGTCAGAGCAACAATCGGTCTCTGGAGGGACCTGAGGTGGAGTTCTGAGCACGTACTAACATGGAGCGGGTTCCTCAGGGGTTGCAAATGTCAGGATGTAGCTTGAAGTTGTAAGGAATATTAGAGGTGAACGTGAATACTGGTATGATGAATCAGGCAAAATTATTTTAAAAGAGAATATGCATGGCTATGCATATTTTCCATCTAATATACCATATTGTCTCATATCGATCTGGGACTAATAAATAACTAGCTACTGCCCGCGGCTTTGCTCGCGTGGTACATCGATGAATCATAGCCTATATGGTATTCGGGTGTACAATCTATATTATTGTAAAGTTTCATTAAAATCCATTAAGTAGTTTTTGTGTGAAAGAGTAACAAACATCGATCCATACTTATAAACTTTCGCGTTTATAATATTAGTAGGGATGCGCCGACTGTGTTCTTTGCCTTGCAAGTCACAAAATGCGATAAATATCGGGTACTGGCTATGTTATTATGAAGGCAAAAAATGTTCATTTAATCCAACCCAGTTTTACTTTTGACCAAAATTGGTCAAAGTGGCTTGCTGCTCCTTAAACTCTGCCTACCCCTTAGGGGATTGCGTGCATATGTACGTTATACGCCATTTTGCAGTATAGTTATACCAAAAATCCCAATAGATTAAATAGTTCAGGCATGAAAATTTCACAGACAGCTAAAGTTACCTACAAGGAAGATTAACTTACATAAGCGGGTATGTATTAAGGTAGATTATTAAGATTGTGTGCCACATATAACTAAGACACAAATCAACGACATTCCCAGAAACCACTTAAAGGTGGCGGGGTTAATTTGTCTGGATCAATTTACGGGACCCGGGAGGAGGTTGATAAATTACTAGGAACTAATCACTAGAACTATTAGCAATACCAAAATAGAGCACTGGAAGATACAGTATTTTGGAGCAGTGGTTTCTAAACTTCAGGACTAAGTTGTTTAGGCGACAGGTTAGCCGCTTGTCACTGCTTTTTCACAATTTTCCATCTAACCCAGCCCGGCTTTATTTTTAGCTGAATGTGGTTGAAGGGGCATGCTGCTCCTTTGACTCTACCTACCCCTCGGGGATGATAGGCGTGATCTTATGTATGAATGTATAATAAGATCTGCAATGTAACAAAGCTCTTCTTAATCAACGCGGGCGACACCGCTGGCACAGCTAGTTTATAATAAGAAAATTGCTACTTGTAACTGAAGATATTGTTTTCTCAATTGCTCTGTACCTGTATAAAACTGTCTGTAATAATGCGAGCATGGCGGTCTGTATGACAGGTTTCTTAACCTAGTTCAGACACCAGGCTCAGGATAGGATTACCACTTCTTGTTTACTGAAAATTAACGTATTTTTTTTAATTTTTATTTTTTTATTTAATCCACCAAAGGGCTACCTCTTACTAAGGGCTATGACTCGATTACGTATCATATAAGTACGATTTTATTTTTTAAATTAAAGTGCTCGTATCTACTTCGGTCATGAGTTCATTTCACTGCCCCCTAATGTTTCAGCATCGCCGGCTAAGTTGGCAACTTGGCAACTTAACGATGGGTCGGTAACTTTTAACTATTAGCGTCAACTAGCATAGTTTAAGTAATTAGTGCTCCGCCGTAGTTTGCTTTGAACCAACTTACGCGACGGGGGATTTGCAAACGCAATTTCTGAAACGTGAATTGGGTGTACCGAACGCTTACTAAATCATATTGTGTATTCGTAGTTTAGTTTGACTAAACAGGAATAATGGAGTCGCAATGTTTGTGTAACAATTTTGAAATTGTATTTTTTTGGTTATTTTTTAACTAACTAAACTTCACGCCACTTCCCTAGCGGGGTAGGCAGAGAGAACCGAACGCCATATTTTCTACCAGTTTGCTGACGAATAATCAGATTTGATATTTATCGAATACTAGCTGACCCGGCGCACTTCGTAACGCCATGTTCTCGGATTTCCAATACCAATTTTTTTTTTCGCACTACTTTTTTATTTTTTTCTTACATAAAAACCTTCACTTGACAATAACAAACACAACCAACAAAGAATTAGCGAAATCGGTAAAGCCCTTCTCAACTTATAGCGTGACCAGAAGAAATAGGGGTTAACTTTTATATATATATATTGGTTTTAATATATGGATATTGTAAAGCTGTAATCGCTTTAGGTTCATATCGTTAACTTTACCAGAGCCCAGTGGCTCTGGTAAAGTTAACGATTTCGTTTATCTTGCTATATCAGTATATAGCAAGATTAACGAAAGTTCCTCTTTCGTTTATCTTGCTATACCCGCATACGTTTAACTTAATAATTAAATCGAATGATTGAATTCAATTACGTTAAATGAAAAGGTATAATTTACTTACTACGGAAATATTTGAAATAATGCCCATCGAAATAAAAATTAAAGTGTTCAGCTACTTTGCTGTCCATACAACGAGTATAATTACCTACCTACTCCGCAACCTGCCCTAGAGGACTATACAAAACAAACACGAGTAAAAGTGGTCTGCATAAAACCTGCTACTCTGGCTGAACCAGAAAGTTTACTAGAAAACTTCGCTAAATGAGCCTAACCCCCTTCACATTATGGGGCATTTGCGCCACTGCGCTAACGGGGCTATAACATCATAATGTGTGCGAGCACGTCTCATCAACATTAAACACATCATTGTTCCCCGGGCAACGCGATAAAGTCGGTAAATAAAATCCCGGAATTCGCTTTACAAATTCACGTCCAATCAGCATTCGGTAAACTGGGCATTTGCATTTTAAATGGACCTTAAAACGAGCGGCATAAAGGTCGTTTTGCAGTAATATGCGCCGTTGCAACCTTGTAATGCATACTAAAATACTTATAATGCATATTAACAAGTTTAGCTTTGTTTTGGTGCAAGTTGGGAGAACCGGCGGGTGTTAATAACTGTGCCATCAATTGATAGCAATAGCTAGAATAATAATGTTATCTTAACTGATATCGGTCACGGAGGCCAACCTCAACGAGGATTAGCCAACTGCGCAGGAGATATTATAGTGCACTAGAGTGTGCGCAAACACAGATTAAACACTTTCTTTTTCTTCACTCTCATAGTCCGGTAAGACGGCAATTCGACATGACCGGAGGGAGGTCAGACGCAGGACCAACGGCATAACGTGCTTTCCGAGACAAGGGGGTGGTTATACCGCCAACTTCCTGAGTCCAGACTGTTACTGAGTAATTTTCAATATTAAAATACCCAGCCACAAATTTTTGGCCCGACTCGGGATTTGAACCCGGGATCTCTTGCTTCTTATGCGGTGCACGCTACCACTAGACCAATTGGGCAAATAGCAATAAAATTGATTGCTATAGACATACATGTTATTTCAGTCCACAATCTCCGAAGGGGCTTCCCCCTTAGCCTCCCAAAGTCCAAGTAACAATAAGCTCTTTAAACTATATTTAGGCAAGATTAACATTGAGATGGATCAGATGTTTGATTGCTATAGTTCATGATAAAAATAATAGCTTTCGCGTGAAGGATACTTTCAGGACAAAGCCCGTTTTCTAAATAAATAAATATCAGACTACATCACATACATTGATCTGACTCCGAGGTAAGTAGCTTAAACACTTGTGTTACGGATATCAGAATCAACAGTGGTATTACAAATATATACATAAACATTGTATATTAACACCCAGAAACAGAACAAACACAAGTAGTCATCACACGAATGTTTGTCCTGGGTGGGGAGCGAACTCACAACTCTTGGCGCATTGGGCAGGGTTACAACCGAATGCGCCATAGAGTCAGTCAAGAAGATACAATATTTATACCTCACTAGTAATGTCAACTGAAGGACCTCCTTAACCTTTAAGTCTTATTCCAAAAATGTCTGGTTTAAATAATAACCAGCAACTCCTAAATGTAAGTCTACATTTTAAAACTGTTTATTCGAATTGTAAATCCAATTATAACACCGTTTAAAATGGCTCTCCTATTCTTCAAACTGGGTTTAAAACAACTACCTTTTTTTGCGGCAAGGCTGAACAAGTTAAATGCTACACTTATTTTAATAGGTTATTTTAAAACGTTCCATTCTAGCGGTACATACAATAACCGGTATGCACTTAAAAAGCGCCACGAACTTTAATAACATGTAAATGCATTATGCTTGAATGGCGCTTTGCATTTTCAAATGACACATTTCGCGATAAGACATCAAGGTTCGTAAAAATGTACATAACAATAAGAGACAAAGGTCTTTGTTGAAATTTTGATACGTCGCGCGCAGCCACGCTCCCGAGTCGATTATTATAATACTGTCCGTAATTTCATACGTTTTTGCTATAAAATGTAAGTCTACACTGCTTTGGGATGCTGCATAGATTTTTTTTATGTGTTTTGTTTATGAGATTTTTATCATACCAAGCATATGCTTGATAAAACCTGGCCAGTACCTACCATGTCTTGACGTTCTTTAAGAAGCTGGCGTTGGTCTCAGAAAAGACCTGTTCCGACACTGATATCAAGTGCAAGCGGCTCACTGCGGCTCTTACTCGGTGAGCAGCTCTTGAAGTCGCCGGGGCTCGCCGTCACCGCGTGCATTGCAGTTTGGACGCTATTGTTCATGTAGTGGTTCTTTAAGAAGCCACGCGTCTTGGTGGGTGCCGTCACTAATGCGCTGACCCCAGATGGCCGTGGAAAGACCTGACCAGCACCATATTTAAGTGCACACATAGGCACTGCTATAGAAACACTGGGTGCATAAAACCTTTGATACGACACTGCTAATTGAATCGGATCTTGGATTCTGATGTTACTACAAGAGTTCTTACAAGAAGAAACTGCGACGACCCTAAATGGCTGCAAGAAAAACTGCACAAGCACCATATTTTGATGCTTTTGCCTAGATACTCCTATAGAAGCTAACCGGTTCCATAAAAGTTTTGCTACGGCACTAGTCTTAACATTTGGATCCTAATGTTCCTAGTGCAACTCACTGCGGCTCGTGCTCGGTGAGCAGCTCCTCGAAGTGCAGCGCGAGCGTGTGCGCAGGCGGCGCGCGCAGCTCCGCCACGCACTCCGCGTCGTCAGGGTACGCGCGCGGGAAGCCCGGGCTCGCCGCCACCGCGTGCGGGTGTGCGCGCGACACGAAGATCGTCTCGTTGCATTGCAGCTTCGACGCTACGTATGGGTCTGGAACAAGGAGATTAATGTTGATATTATTGGAAAGGCGAATGTTTAGACGGAGGTGAATTGTACTGCTATTGTAATGAAATGAAATTTTTTATTTTCTGTAACAAATTCTTTTGCAGGTCACACTTTTTTACCCTACCAGCACCTCGACGTGAATGGCCTGTTGAGAAGAGGTGCCGCAAGGTTTATTAAATATTTTTATGCTTAGACCTACAAATGAACCACTAATCTTATTAAGCCTGAGTTTTGGAACGGCGAGTTTGTGTTTATTTCTCGTATTAAACCGATGACCATCAGGTTTCTTATAGAATTTATCTAAGTTTTTATGTACATAGATAATACAAATAAATGTGAATTGGGAAGCTAAGGTCAATATATTTATCCATTACTATAATTTGTATCGATGAATATTTTACTCCATCATGCTTTTTTAATGGTTGGAAAAAGGCATAGAGATAGATTGTAGTTTAAAATAACAAATAAGTAGATAAAATAAAACTTTACTTCTAGAAATAGTGTATATAGATCCTGCTGTAGAGTTGACAGAATACCGGTAACGTCTTTGTAACAGACTAAATGCCACGCGGACAAAAACACGACTTAAATCTATAAAACATATAGTACCTATAGTCTATAAAAAGAGTTCGCCAAAATATATTCTCTTAAGAAATAAGATCCATTACCATAAAAGCATTAAGAGAATTAAAGATGATAAAAAAAATGCTTTAAATAGTAAACGCGCCTCGTCTCGTTTTTAAACAAAATGTAATCAACGAACAGACATAGACCCGCGTCCAGTTATCGCAAACTGGATTACCGCGAAACTAAAATATCCTTTGTAAAAGTCCCATTCTATTTCGCAAATCAACTAAAAGACAGGCAACGAAAAAGTTAGCTAACTATATTCTGTTCCGGAAAATTCAAACCAATTGGAGCTAGCGGCAAACTTTCCGGACTTTGTTTCGACGCCTGCGGTTCCATTTTTCCAATGATCCAGGAGTATTGGACGTGAGATAAGGCCAGTGTTACAATGGAGTAAGGTATCGGTATTTTTAAGGCCTAATTCATGACTTTCAGTAAATAGAAACTCGTAGCAATTTGAATCACTTTAAGGCCAATACTAGTCTAATTCACACACGGTCACTAGTACTTCATATAATTTATTCGTCAGTGTGGAATCGATTAATTATCCGGCATACCGATTAAACATTAACCCTATAATTTAATCTAACATTTACTCAGATAAAATTAGCAGTTAGTGTGCATTTAAAAGCTACGTTGAATATTCAATAAATCAAATGCCACCATTCCATCTACTAACAAAGGTATCAATATATAGCCGAACGCCGTAAATGAACAAGCGTTTACCTACATTTAAAAGCCTTGAAGTTTTCACCAGTAGCCTCACCGTACAAAAGCGATGCCATAAAAACATTCTCTTTCACATATCCACAGACCGCTGTTCCACACAGAACAAAAACAAGTCTTTCCACATCTACCTTTGTCATGTACACACCCTTACAACGACCTGAATTTGTCATTCGCTCACTCACTCACCGTGCAAAAGCGATACAGCAGAAACAAACTCATACACCGGCCGCTACCGCAACACAATATCGAATAATAAAGAATCACCATTGTCTTCGGCTGCCTCAGATATTCAAATGCATCGTTATCAAGTTGCGAGTTGCAGTTGTCTTTTGTTTGAGTTGGAAACAAACTTGCGTCCAACTATATAATTGGATGGGACGACAACGTACAGCCTTTTATGGTTGGATGTTTCGAGTTTCATTGTATTTCGTGTGTAGTGCAATCGCGTTGCGAAGTTGGGATTTGTGAGTTGTAGATGAGGATGAAACGTGACTTTAGAGTGGGTGAGGAGGTAGCTCATTGGGTGAGGGCACGTGGAGTGTAGAATTAATTCAAAAATTAATTCTACACTCCACGTGCCCTCACATTAAATCATATTTGCTTTATTGTATACGTATATTATATGGCCGACGAAGTGTAAATTCTAAGTTCGGTCGATTTCATTAGATTTGTGGAGAGGAAAAACAATCTGCATTTTCAAATAACTATGGTTATGTAACTAGGAGTGAATCGAAAAAAGACTTTCGGGTTTCTCGGTGTACCTATTTAATTTTGTTATGCATGACGTAGTGAAGGGATAGATAGATAAGGCATTTATTCTGTATCAAGAGTATTGAGTTCAAACAATGATCTAAAGCAAGGCGCCGCTTCTGATTTACCAAGTTGACTCAAATATTTTAGCTGTCTGGCCCGTTGGTCGAGTGGTCAGAGACCCTGGCCACGAAACCAAGGGTCGCGGGTTCGAATCCCGCTAGGGGCAAACGTTTCGTCTGATGAACATTTTTAAACGAGACATGGATGTTTATATACGTATTTAAGTATGTCTATCCGTTGACCTAGTATTCATAGCACAAGCATAAGCTTACTTTGGGACTAGGAAATTGGTGTGTCAGTCTGAAAAATTTATTTATTTATTTATTATTTATTAGTTAAATTTTAGGTCAGACTATTAGCCTTACCATGGTCAGCGTATGGTTTTAAATACAATTAATCTTTAAATTGTTACATCTTTTTTCTGCGTAGTGGCACACTGTAGCAGAATCTACAATCGTAATAATGGTTACTCGTGGTAGTGCTACGACGCGTTCTACGAGATCATGCTGCTACGAATTGTAAAGTGTGGGTGCTACGAAAAATGTCAACTAACTGGTAGACTAAGTATACACCGTAAGTAGATATTAAATAAATAAATAAATTTATACTTACTACTTTTGACAAACAAATGTATACACATACCTATACACATATTATATAAGATAGGCAGTGGCGGACTAAGCCTGTTTTAGGCCTTGGGCGGCGAAGAGCTGTACGAGGCCCTTAGTAGGGGTATGAGAAGTATTGCTTGACCAAAAAAGGGGGCGGGGGGGAGAAGTTCCTCTGTTTTTATACCACCCCTTCCACCCCCCGGTTAGTCCGCCACTAATGATAGGTAAATAATACTTTATTTTTCTGAATGTATAGGTAACTATATATTAAAGCAATTTTTTAAGACGTGTTCAATACTGAGTCACAGGACGAAAGCTAGTAAATAATAAAGGAAAAAAGTGAATGGCGCGAAGCCGTTAAAACTATTTGACTTTAAAAACCAGATGCTTTTTATAGCCGGGGAGCTCTTAATCTAGAATTCAGTATTTGAATAGCTCCCGCGGAATCGATTCGCTCCTACTTCCAAGCATTAATCCGACTTTGATAGCGATATCTCGAGATGACTTCTTTATTCGTCAGAACAGATCCGCGGCGGAATAAAAAGCAATGGATTTATAACTGGTCTGTGATAGATGCTCGGCCCGTTTTCTACATAAAATAAATCGAATAGCTACAAAGAGTTACACTGAAGAAGTTTATAGTGAAGTTCTCGCTGTTCATATTCTAAAATAAATAAATAAATAATAATAATTAATTCTCTAGACTGACACACCAATTCCCTAGTCCCAAACTAAGCTTATTATAGATTTAAATGGAACTTGGCAAAGGAACAACTTAGGTTTAAAACTAGGTTATGCTCGTCCGGTCGGCTAAAAAAAATTCTCCTTATAAATTACTAAACTAAACTGAAACTAAACTTCACGCCACTTCCCTAGCGGGGTAGGCTGCTTAGAGAACCGCACGCCGTAATTATGGTACGATCCTTACACACCTCACTCGCCTCTTCAACATTCATGATCCGTTTCATACAAGCTCTACGGTTTTTATGATTACTATCATCACCTTCTATTAATACACTACCAATCTGGTCATGGTAGGTGAGCCTGGGTCTTCCGCGTTAAATTACTAACAGGACAAAAAAAAATATTTTTTAAATTAGAGACGGCTAATGCTCTAATTATAATATAACCGTTGCATTAGCGTTGCATTAGCCCGTTAGCCGTCGGCGGGTCTCCCAATGGTAAGTAATCATCGCCGCCTATGGACACTTTGACGTTCATGTCATTCTGGCCGAAGCGCGAGAGATGCGCGCGCATATTGCATATCCTGAGCACTCATGCCTATGAGTTCCTGACGCGTTGCCAGCCTTTAAAGAAGTGTTTTCTAGCACTGATTCACTGGGCGACACACGGTAGAACGGGTCTTGCTATTTTGCACTGATTTTCTATAAGCAGGTACTTCCCGGTCGAGGTGGTGCTGCTTATGAAGTCGGCATTGCGATTACTAGTGGCGACTACGTGACTCTACCACACATGATATCTACACTAATATTATAAAGCTGAAGAGTTTAAATGCGCTAATCTCAGGAAGTACTAGTCCGAATTGAAAAATTCTTTCAGTGTTAGATAGCCTGCTTATCGAGGAAAGCTTTAGGCTATATAACATTAACTCTAAACGCGGGTGAAACTGTGGGCACAGCTAGTGAATAACATGACTTATGCTAAACATGAGTACTTGTAGTATGACATTTTTGTATTGATATCCCAGAAGTGGATCCCAATTCCCGATTATTTGTACTTGAGTCAGGGACGTTATAAACGTGTGTCAATATTGGCCCGTCTCCGAAAAACATTATTTTAGATCCCAAGGGATGCACATCAAGGCCATGTTACGGCATTTTTGGGATAAATAAGTGCCCACAATCCCCGAAGGGGTTGGCAGAGTTAAAGGGGCAGCAGGCCCCTTTAACCACATTCAGCCAAAAACAAAAGTGGGCTGGGATAGATGGAAAATTGTGAATAAGTATTGACAAGTGGCTAGCTCGTTCGCCTACACAATCACATACCCAAAACCCTATAAACCATTAGTCGCCCTTTACGACATGCTAGGCAAGAAACACAGTTGGCACATTCTTTTTTAAATTACAGACCAACATCGGACCAAATGGCCTATAACTTTTTTCAATGTTCAGAATGTTGGTATCTCTACGTAATTCCACGAAACGGAAAAATTCCCTGCAAATTCCGCACACGTTTTCAGGAACACTTATCCGCGATACAACAAAATATTCATGCTGTAAATCAACCGTAACCGAATTCGACGTCTCGCTCCAACGCCAAACAATGGAAAGAGACGGGCAAATATTGAATTCAGTCATTGCGTGTCAATTGAGAGCCAAACAGACGCCCTGCGTGAATATGAATTGCCGCGAAATTGGGATGACTGATCCCGTTACAAAGTACTATAAATATCGAAATAGGTATATTTAAAAAAAAAAATTTACTGGAGTTCATTTACTCGTATATTCGTACTATTCTCAATTTATTTTTGGCTGAATGTGGTTAGAGTGGCTTGCCGCCCCTTTGAAGCCGTCTACTGCTTTGTAGATTATAAATAAATATCCGACGACATCACATACATGATCTGACTCCGAGGTAACACAAGTGCTTGAGCTACTTGCTCAAGCACTTGTGTTACGGATATCAGAATCACAGAACAAACAAAAGTATTCATCACACGAATGTTTGTCCTGGGTGGGGATCGAACCCACAACTTTTGGCGCATGAGGCAGAGTCACTACCGAATGCGCCATCGAGCCAGTCAGTGGGCCTTGATTATGGGCGTGATGTTATGTATGTATTCATACTATTAAGACTAAATTATTGTTGTTGATGTTCCATTGTTTGATTAAGAATGATGAGTACTTGTAGATAATGAAACCCCCCAGGACCTGGGGCCCGGGGCGGACCGCCCCTTCCGCCTCCGGTTAGTCCGCTGCATTTGGCATATTCTTATTCAGTCCCAGACCAAAATGGGACAAGGTCATGTCAAAGGGACGGGTTATTATTGTAGGACTAGTCGTTATTATATTATTGTACAAAGGCCGAGAAAAAGGTGGTGTGACGACCTGGCCAACTATTCAAGAAACTGGCAGGCTCTGGCCTTGGAAAGGGAGCGTTGGAAGGTCATGGGGGAGACCTTTGCCCAGCAGTGGGACAGTAAAGGTTAGAGAAAAAAAAAAAAAAAAAAATAACGTGTGTCCCGTCATACGGCTTAGATTATTTAGGTACCTCTATTTTGGTTCAGGTTAGTTATTATAGTATTTATCACTGCTATCTTTGTTATACTTGGGCGTTTCCAATAATAATAATGACTAGCAATATTAGAAGCGCCTAATCAAAGTCTATCTGTCTGCCTGCCTATTATCTATTTCCTTGTTACGTATAACCGCGAATGTGATGGTTTAGAATGAGACGAAGGTTGGTAGATGTCTGATTTTATTGCCGTCGTAACACAGTTTATATATCGCTAATCTGTTTGTGTATGATTAATCTATGTTATGTTGCCTACGTGCGGTACTTGCTGTATTTTAATACGTACGGCAATTCGGCACATTGCGCCTAATCCATTTAACTGATAAAATTTTGTACCTTCCAGGTATGACAAGGATATTGGTCACTTTATTTCGTAAAAAGAAAAATAAATCTGCGGAACTCACGATGAGTTTTGAGCAGACTGAATTCTTTACGGGTAGAAGCTTGTTAATAAATGAAAAGTCAAAGAAACTACCCCAGTATATAATAAAATTATTCTCAGCACGGGCCATAACTGGTCTCGGCAAGCACTCCTAGTTTCCAAGTCAGAGAGATGTTTGCATTAATGTCTCGGAGCTAGCTATGAAGCATTCCTCCAATTAAACTCGTTGGAGTGAACTTTGACCTTTCCACTTATTCGAGTGATAATGTGATTTGCCGGCAGCCACTTAAGCTGGAGGTCGTTGACCCTATCGCCTCGGATAATTCCGTGGAAGAGAAAGAAGACCGGGCCAGCTAAGTAAGAGTTCAATTTCATAGACCTTGAGTGTCTATATGACTTTTTCCCGGGAAAAGGGGGGGTCGTTGCTCCCAATAGTAGGTAGTTTACTAGTTTTTACAAGTTTGTTAGTGGTTGTCGCATCCATCAACTAGATGGATGTAGTCTTTGCCTACTTTTACGTGAAATGAGGTTGACAGTCTGTATCTTACAGTATTAATTGTACCTAACACACAATAAATATAACTAGGTAAAGTCTACTCCTGATTTTCGCTTGTATTAATATTACAGTTCTCTATTCCTTGCAATCAAAACTTTTTTCTGATTGAAAGGTATCTTATATACTCTCCTGTACCCACGAATTGGTAAAGTAATTATACCATTTAAACAAAATACTGTTACACAATTATTATTCATTTCATTTTTGGATAAAAACCTCCTGAGCTTGCTGGTCTTTGGACTCTACCTACCTCTTGGGCTATTGCGGACCTGATGGTTTGTAATAAAAAAAAAATATATAAATATATATTTTTACCTGTAAGTAAGTTGCCGGGGGTACCCAAAAAATTATGTATGTATATAAACAACCATCGTGGAAATAAAAAAATATGTAGGTTGTATTACTGGTATTCTGGTACGGCCACAATACCAGAGTTGCAGTGGCTAACGGGCCGATGCAGCTCATGCTGAGGTCGTACCTTGTTGGCTACAAAACTATGTAGTGTAAGTTTTTATAGCTTTTATTTTTATGTGCATTTTGTACCCGTATATCTTTTGTTCTGTTTTGTGGTCAATAAATGTTTTTTCTTTCATTCTCACACACACACACACATAGCATCACGCACATAATCCCCGAAGGGGTAGGCAGAGTCAAAGGGGCAGCAGGCCCCTTTAACCACATTCAGCCAAAAACAAAACTGGGCTGGGTTAGATGGAAAATTGTGGAAAAGTAGTGACAAGTGGCTAGCTCGTCGCCTACACAATCACGTACCCAGAACCCCAGATACCATTTTCGACATGCTAGGCAAGAAACACAGTTGGCACATTCTTGTTCTGTCCCAGACAACTTGGGGCAATGGGCTGGGTTAGATGGAAATTGAGAAACTTTCTTTCTTTCTAACACTGGACTTAGTATCTAAAGGTCCCAGTTCCAGAATTTTCCCGACATTAGTAGTCCAGCGCAGTGAACTCTAACCTTTTTCATCCATCCCGGCTCTAATGAGATTTGCCCACACAACCACTCCGTCATAGCGTTTGCCGACATATCTGAATCGCACTTACTGATTTAACACATTATTCAGAATCAATATAAAGAATTTTGGACAATGAGCAAAAGTAATTTTTGATTTTTAATACAAAATTGTCAATCAGCAGATCTACTTTGGCATGAAAAGCATTAGGTACTTTAAATTAATTAGTTCCTTAGAATTATGAATTTAATAATGAGGTTTTGCATAAAATAAAAATAACCTTGTATAAACAAACCGTCCCATATTGGCAAGAACAAACACATTATGTAGTCAAACACTGGAATTAGTATTTCAGCTCTCAGTTCTAGAACGTTCTAAGCATTAATGGCCAAGCGCGGTGAACTATAACCTTTTTCATCCATCCCAGCTCTAATCAGATTTGGCCACACAAGCACTCCGTCATAGTGTTTGCTGACGTAGCTGAAACTCGCGGGACCACGAGTTATTGGGGCGGATTATAAACCCTCTAAATAGGGTAATCTATGATGCAACTCAAGGCAAACCTTGAATTGGTCGATCTCGCAAGGGATGTGCGTGTATTTGCTTATTATTGTGGTTTATTGAGTAAACATTTTTATTTTATACTAGCTGACCCGGTGCACTTCGTAACGCCCCGTTTTCGGATTTACTTTCATTATTTTCCTCGCAATGTTTCCATATTTTCTTACGGTACAAACCTTCCCTGGAAGATTACACATATTTTAAAACTAAAATCAGCAAAATCGGCCCAGCAGTTCTTGAGTTTTAGCGAGAAAAATGAACAGCAATTAATTTATATATATATATATAGATTTTGGCGTTTGACAAGCAGACTTTATAGTTCAGAGGCAAATATGATCTATACACCTTTGTAAAAGATGTTGTTGAAAAGAGTAACTAAATGTGGAAATGGATTGTTTACTTTTACTCTTCTTCTTTACATAGACTAGCTTCTGCCCGCGGCGTTTCTCGCGTGGTGCATTGATGAAACATAATGTTATTCTAATGTATAAGTTACAAACCACCTACAATAGCTTCGTAACAGATGCCATGTAACCATTTGAATCTAAAACCTCATATCAAATAAACAAGATTGCCTGAATTTGGCAGGTGAGCGCCATTTGCCATTCCGACACTGGTGCCAAACGCTATCGCGGTGTCGCTGCCAAACGGCAGCCCTCTGGCGAATAACTGGCATGAACGTTGGCAACTGAGGCGAAACTGATGTCGTTATCACCTACTGTTCTGTAATTGAGGTTCCTGCGGGGAACTGCTTAAATACTCGGTGGTGGAAAGGTTACAAAACCAATTCTCTAGTCTTGACTCTTACAGGAGTAAGTAAGTAAGGTTTGACTTTGACCTTCAATTTAAAATAAGTATATATATATACTTAACTTATGCTAAAGTGAAAGTCAAAGCCAAACGTCAAGGTTTCCAAAGTAAATATTAGTGTACACAACTGATGAAAATCAAAAAGAATCGTAAAATAATACATACATACTTACATAACATCACGCCCATAATCCCCGAATGGGTAGGCAAAGTCAAAGGGGCAGCATGCCCCTTCAACCACATTCAGCCAAAAATAAAGCCGGGCAGGATTAGATGGAAAATTAAAAAAAAAAACAGTGACAAGCGGCTAACCTGTCGCCTACACAATCACACACCCACTCAGGTCTCAGACCAACATGGAAAAAAAATAATACATTCATATAATTTTTTATTACTTTTGGGGAAGAAAATCTCCTCCAATTGGCCCTTAAAATTTTAATTTCTTCCAATCCTGTCTTGGTGTATACTAAAACAAATATAATGTAATTAAATAACAAACCGTTATTACAAATTCAAGCTTTCAAGACTTCATAGTCTTGGCTCTGTAGTCAGTCCGAACCAACGATTGTCTTATGCATAGATTGCATCTTATCGTATGGGACTCTCCTGCTATTTTTCTAACTATTCTACTCTTTAAAACAGTACTAAAAAGCCACAAATTGAACGGCAAATATGGCCAAAGTTATTTTACTAATAAATAAAAAAAAACTTTACTCAAAACGCATATCGTACAAATAAATATCTCTCTATAACTCTTGCGGCGACTATTAGAATGAATATTTTTAGTAAAGTAGGTAAACAATAGTATTCACACTGTTTATTGTGTTGTAAACTATTTATTTTATGGGAACATTAGGGGTTCTGAACGATTTCGCCACAGAGATGCTTCTCAAAGAAAATTCATTTAAGATAAACATTCTTCTCTGTCACCGAGTCCCTTGTATGACTACATATTATAAAACAAAGTTCGCCACCGCGTCTGTCTGTCTGTACGTCTGTCTGTTCGCGATAAACTAAGAACTACTGCACGGATTTTCATGCTGTTTTCACCAATAGATAGTGATTTATGAGGAAGGTTTAGGTATATATATACCTACATACCCCTGGGGCAATTGGGGCGGGCCTCTAGTTATTAATAAGTCTCATTGGTAAAAAAAATATATTAAAATATATATATGGTTTGAAATTCGTTCGTGTCTTCCACGAGATCTATAATTTTTCTGTAGGAGATTCATTATTGAAACGAATCCAAACGTATTTGTTTACAAAAAAAACCGCAAAATGCACGTCACAGATTTCTAGTATTAAGAAGAGTCAAATAGCACATGGACAGTCAGATAAAAAAACGGATACGACAGACAGAAATAGATATAACTGTATTCATGTAGGGTATACAAAGACGTATGAATCTAAAACTAACTAAACTTCACGCCACTTACCTAGCAGGGTAGGCAGAGAGAACTTGAATGAATGAATAAATGAAAACCTACCTACCTACCTACCCCTTCGGGGATTATGGGCGTGATCATATGTATGTATGTATGTATTATATGTTCCGTGTTGACTATGGAGCCCTAAAAAAAATGTATCGTTGAAGTTTTTTATCGGTGCTTACACCAACTACGGCTTTAATAATCATTAATCCCCCGACCTCGAGCCGCCAATCAAAAGTTTCTATTCATCATCATTGCCCGCGCGATAATCCTCCAGTAATCCGCGATCTGTGCGATAATTTATCATATTTCTCTAAAACCATAAAAAATACGGGTGTCATCATAAATACGATGGCCATTAGCGATTAGGCTCCAAAATTAAGATTGTTTTTAAATCAATAAGACGTCTGGAATAAGTCGCAGTGAAATATCCTTGAAGGTAAGCGTTTGAGTGGTCTCTTGCTCTAACTGACAAAGACCCTGACTATGAAAACAAAGGTTACGTTCTGGCTCGAATGCTGGGCAATCATTTGTATGATGAACACAGTGTTTGTATTCAAGTGCCAGATGTTTATATACTCAATACTCAATAATTTATTGCTTATAAGTATAACGTTTACAAGGTATTGGTGGTTATTAATAAAGTACATTATAGACCCTGTGAGGGCACTGCAATACTTTAATCCTATATTTTAACACTACCTACTAAATCAATATTTATTAAAAAATTCTTAAATATTAAACAAATAGAAGTAGTCCAGTTATTTATTATTATATTTTTTACTTTATTTATTTATGCTTATGTATTTATTGTTATTTATATTTATTTAGATATTATATTTATTAAATAGAAAATATCTTGTTAGTTTGTGAAAAATATACCTATATTTTATTATTAAGCTTTTTAAATTTAAATTTTATTTGTAAAATACTAATTTAGATTGTAATATGATTTGTTAATAAGGAATTGTTTAAGAGATTTTATTAATTTTTTGTCACTTGTTTCTTTTTTGATAATATCAGGTAGTTTATTGTAGATTTTTACAGATATTACAAAAGGGCTTTTAGTACGAAGAGTCATTTGGGAGGTTGGTAGATAAGTTTATCAATATAAAGAATATCTATGAAGTACGGATATTGTTAAGTATCTGTAGCTTAGTTTGAGGCCAGGGAATACATTAATTATTTATACAAGGCGGTTAAAGTATAGCTTACGTTACAAATACCATAATTTGACAAGCTCAATGGCGCATTCGATAGTGACCCTGCCCCATGCGCCAAGAGTTGTGTCGAACAACACCCAGGACAAACATTCGTGTGTAAATACTTGTGTTTGTTCTGTGTCTTGGTGTTAATATTTCCAATATATAAGTATATATTTGTGATACCACTGTTATTTCTGATATCCGTAACACAAGTGCTTAAGCTACTTATCTCGGAGTCAGATCAATGTATGTGATGTAGTCTGATATTTATATGATATTTTATATGCTTACTCTAAATAACGTGCAATAACGAATCCATTGACATCTCATTCATCATTATTGATTAAGTACTATGCTACGGAGAAACGTATATAAATATAAACACACATAGCCTGTTAAATTTATAACCCTTTCTTTTGGCTTCACCGTAATCGTTAAAAGTGAAATTCCAGCAATTTAATTCATCGGACAAAAAGCCAGCTCAACAACTTTCACTCGCACATTGTATCAGACCCATTAAATCTGCATCTATGTGGCGTCCATCACAATTCGCTACGAAGAATAGCCAATAAAATACCGTCATCCCACTGTTTATGTCTTTACGAATAAGAAACTTTAACAATAAAGGGTGGAGATAAATCCGTCGTTAAACTAAAAAACATGGCGGTTTAGGCCGGTGCAGTTTTGTCTATGGGTTGTATTCAGATCGAAGGAGTTCGAGGTCGAATAAAAGTCGTTAATAGTCTAAAGGACAAATAATATTACAATATTCTTATTTAAATTATGCTTAAATTGTCTGGTAAAGTCACCTCGCCCTGTATCTTATTTTGTACCCAAACAATGTATGTTTATGATGGTCGATTGAGTAGTTGAGACGTGAGAGTGTAATTAACAGATTCACATTCGTATTTTTAGTAGAAGTTAATGTTGAAATTAAATTAAATTAAATAATTTATTAAATATCTGCAAGTGAATTCATATCAAATTGTCTGCACGTCAAGCATTTTTGCCCTACCAGCACCTCGACGTGAATGGCCTGCTGAGAAGAGGTGCCGCAAGAATCTCAACAGATGGCCTTTTTTAAATACGTATCATATGAACTTATATCTAATTTAGTGACATTATAAATAAAATATAAATTTCACTGTGCATGCGAGCTGACTATCATGTCCAAATATTTTTATCACTTAAATAATCTTTTACTTCTACCCTTTATCTTAAAACATGATTTAACAAAAATCTGCTCTAGAATACATGAATTAGTACTTCATTCATAAATCAAAAATCTACATAGATATACGGAATCAGGACCGAACTACTGAGTTAATTGTACAGAGGCAGCTAATAGACAAACTGTATTATATCTCAAAGTTAAATATGATTCACACACCTTTGTTAATACTGTTGTTGAAAAGAGTAACTACCGAGTTTCTTGCCGGATTCATCTCGGTAGAAGCAATATTCCGAACCGGTGGTAGAATCATATTTATTTATCTGTATTTGACGAAGTGTTTCACACACACATATCAACACGCCCATAATCCCTGTAGAGGTAGGCAGAGTCATAGAGGATGCTAACCCTCTTAACCACATTTAGCCAAGATGTCAGTGTTTCTATAAAACCTATATAAATAAAGAATATATTGATTTTGACTTTGACTTTGAATTGACCAGATCGGGGGTCCCCGAACGAGGCTCATGACTTTACCACACATGTTAATCCACTTCGAATGGCGTGACAATGCATAACGCACTTCCCCCAAAGAGTGTCGGTCGTAATTAACCCAAAAAAATGCGACATTGTCCACAACATAAAAGCTTTACGGTGTACATAATATAACACGCGGTATAAGTCATGCAATCGTCACGGCGGGTTAGACGGGAGACATGTTGTTCAAATTGCACGGCTGCAATACAACGTAATGGCCGCCCGCGTGGCTGCAGTTGGCCGGGCGCACACGAGTCGCGTCATCTGAGGATGCTGGCGTAGAAAAACATTATGGTTTGATGTCCCCTGGCAAGTCATTGGTATAGGGCTTTCTGTAGATAGAAAATGTGCAAGTTTTTTCAAGCAAAACTAGGATATACGTATATTTGATACTCGACCCGAGAGCCTCTATGTTTAAAGGGCCCTTTCCAATAAAGGCTCGTGGCATTGTTTTGTCACTTTTATTATGTCAATGTGCTAAGCGTCGGGTGAGTGTAAAAAATGGTGTTGAATTGAGAAAATATTGTTTCTTTTTTTTTCTTTTTTGCGTTATATCTTGTTTCTATAAGGGTTACGCTTTTAAATATATTACAGTGCATGTCTTCAGACTCTATTGTAGACATGAAACCAACCAATATAAGTCGTAGTTCAATCACTCGCCCATAGTTTTCTGAATGTGTAAGTTTTCACGATGTTTTCAGTCTCTGCCGAGCTAATAGTTTATTCAGATACAGACATCATACTGATATTACAAGGAGAATATATGTATTTGATTTTTAGTTCGTTTGAATTGAATAGGCTCCGAAACTATTGGACCGAATTGAAAAATTCTTTCAACAATGGAAAGCTAATTTATCATCGAGTAACATAGTCTCTATTTTATCCCTGTATTCACACGGGAAATATTTCGAGTTCCTTATTTATGAAGCATTCGTTTTTATCCTTTAATATTATGGTACTACCTACTGCTTTTTTACTACGTTTTGTGAATTTTGAAACAAAATTTGAAGAAAATTGTGAAATTTGTAATTAACCCTGTGAGTGTTTCGGGAGCAATTAACACGAATAGGGCATATAAAGTAAATTTTGTAAAGAAGAAATGTATATCCATTTGGATATAAATATCGAACTTGAAGCTTTTCAACCAATTGGAAACCTTAAAACGGCTGCTTTGTGGAACGTTGCCACCCTTATCACGTGAAACGTCAGTGCCACAGAAGGTATATTGTTTTTTAATAAATGTGTGGTGAACTGAAAACATGATTAGAGCTTTCTGCGTGAGGGTGTCGTAGAAAATAAGTCATTGTTTGATTTATTATCTCATTGATGGATAGAAGCGCTTTTTTTGTAATTAAATATAACGTGTATAAAGGCCTGAAACGTTATCAAGCAATTATCCGTGCAATTATCAACATTAAAACATACTTAACATCACGCCCATAATCCCCGTAGGAGTAGGCAGAGACAAAGGGGCACAAAAATAAAAAGCATTATTTTACTTTAAAATAATAAAGGAGTTCTTAAAATTTTGAAGTTTAAACGTTGTCGTAGATTTTAATTTATGTACGAGTATCATGATATTTAATTTGAGGTCTGTATAAGTTCCCAAGGACATAAGTAAATTACAGTAATTTTCATTTATCAGATATGTTTAAAATAACAATTCTTTATAAAAAAAAGTATTAGGTATCTTTTCTTTTGCTAGAGTTTCCCATAGTTAGATAAACATTTTTAAATTAAGTTTTACATAAACTACTTCATAGTAATATAGATTCGACCTACCTACTATATTTAATCACACTAAGTACAAAATTTAATCCCCGAATACCTAGCAAAACCTTTTATTTATAAACATACCCAAATAATCATCCTTTAACAATCCCTTAACAAGAAGGCTTTACAACGAAGTATCCATAAAACACCCTAGTCTAGATACCCGGAATGGGGGCATAACGGCCGGACCCATATCTTTGATCCAAAATTCAATTCTTTTAAATGAATTATTATTCCAATAATGATAGATAGATAAACTATCTAACACTCTTTCTCTCTCAAGTCAATTCTTACTTATGATACACCACCTATTTAAAAGTCTCACGTTAAATAATTATAAATACAATTTTTTCCTGTCTTATAATTGTACAATAATGTGTCAACATTGTTAGGATATCAATCTGTCTGTAAACCTGTGTTTAAAAGAATGTTTAATATTTAAGTGATTGTTATCGTTTTGTTATCCAAATAAATAAATAAATATGCTGGTCATATTTGAAAAGCATCCGTAATGTAGTTTATTAGATTGTAAAATCAGGTCTTTGAATTTAAAAACGCTTTTAACGTATTTTATGACCGCACCAGAATGTGTTACTAAGTAAAAATGCATTCTACGTTCCAGCCAGTGTCCAGCCGGCCTAACGTCACCATAGTCATTTCGCCGATGATAATGCCGCCGTGTGGCAGCCGCTGCACAATAGCCCTTAAGCCGTCGACATAAAGATGACAATGCATTCTTCTGACACTGCTGCGTGGTGCGTAGGGTTGTCAACGTGACTTGATATGACAACTTTTACCATATAAGATTTTAAAGTTTCGCAGTACTTTTTAGTTAGATATAATTCAACTTTACTTTTTGGTCAGATATATGCAACATTCCGAACCGGTGGTAGATTCATATTATTAGTTGATTTTCCTGTTGAATTAAATAAATAAATAAATATCAGACTACATCACATACATTGATCTGACTCCGAGGTAAGTAGCTTATGCACTTGTGTTACGGATATCAGAAACAACAGTGGTATTACAAATATATATTTAAATATTGGGTATTAACACCCAGACACAGAACAAACACAAGTATTCATCACACGAATGTCTGTTCTGGGTGGGAATCGAACCCACAACTCTTGGCGCATAGGGTAGTGACACTACCAAATGCGCCATCGAGCCAGTCAAATTGATGATTTATAAGTGTTTGTTTCAAACCTATATAAATAAAGAGTATTTTGACCTTGACTTTGACTTTATCTGCGTGTTTAAACGGGATATGAATTATGTAGTACTTACAGTTTGATATTACGGCAATGTTGCAAAGGTTTTTGTTACTAGAACTTTAAAATGCATTTTGTATTTAGTCTTTTATCTTTTCTGATGTTATGGTCGGTCGAATTGTTGTCTATTCAAGTCTATCTTGTTCTTTTACATGTTGCAATCTCTGTATTATAATTAGTTGCATTGCACTGCTTCCCCATCTATGTAAATTCCGTCTTATTGTGTAATTAGTTAACATGGATATGAGATGTTACATTTATTAATTATAACCTAGGTATTAATTGTTAAAATTGTAGTGATAATTGAACTGGTCACTTCATATGAAGTAAGCGAGATTAATAAGATTTGTTTAAGAAACAAAATGTATGCAATTGCCGACTCAATATTTTATTTATATTTTTTATTCTTAACATCACGTCCATAATCCCCGAACAGGTAGGCAGAGTCTTATATTCTTATCACTTTCTGAAGATCTTCTGAATAACGAATTAATAGGTATGTAGTAGTACGACACTTGGTCATGTGAGAAAATAAATATAACTAAAAGAAAGTAGAAAGAAAATCCAACAGTTCTCCAAGCGACCAGTCACGCCAACCTAGCAGGTGCCACCCCTGCCTGTCACCCAACTAGGTCACAGAGTGTCAAAGCGAACGCAGGTGAACATCCACTGTAGCCAGACCTGCCGTCGCCCCCGCGCCATCGATATTAAAAGGAGCATAGCGACGCTTCAACCGACGCGAGGGGTCTACCAACGATGGCCGCTGACGCCACGCCATGAATTAGGAACAATTTTGACATATTTTATGCTTTGAATAAAAATTTATATGCAACGCAAATACGTTGCATCGGGTGTTGTGTTGTAGTGTTGTGGCGGCGTTACGCGGCGATGTTTATATATTCTACGACATGATAAAGCGAAGTAATGGTTGAGAATGATATGTAGGACATATAAGCATAATGTATATAATGTGACCCTTTTCACACATCACATAGAACATAAAACCGATATAGTGTTAATGTTATCAAGTTTGAGAATCATTTCGCAGACGATGCAGTTACGGGCTGTAACTGCATCATCTGCGAAATGATTTTAATTTGACTTACTAAATTTAAAAGACACATAGCAAGATAATTAGTCGATAATTGCTTAGTTTGTTTTTGATTAGATGCCAGTAGACTTTACTATAGTGAAATCATTTTGTTATTTTATCTATCATATAGGTACTCGTACGATGCGTATGCGTACGATGATGGAACACATGTATATTTGGATGCGAAAGAATTTGGTCCAAGCAGACATAAAACTTTCGAGTTTTACGTTTATGATGTATTCCTGTTTTCTATCAGTCGTAAAAACGGCATCCTATCATTGTTTTTAAATAAAACCTTATTCAAAACATTCACGCAGAAAAAAGAATCCGTTAAAAAAAAACGAAAAAACAGGTCGTATGTCCTCTACAATTTCCGGCTGAAAATATGACAAGCAAAAAGGCCCGAGCCGCGGTAACACGGCGGGGGATTAGTCGCGCCCACCGAGCCCGGAGCTGGGTGTCGCGTATAATGACTGGGTTATAAGGTAACAAACATAAAAAACAGATAGACAATGAAGTGATTCTTTTTAAGGTATAGAACCTCTAAAAAATAGGAATCGATTGGAATCCGAAGTACCTTGTAGCAAGACAGCTCGGTTGTCTCTCGACATAATTAACGAGCTATGAGGAAACGGAAAACCAAACGACCGAATTAAAATCATCTTCCTAGCGTTATGTCCTGTGTTTAGACGGGGTCCGCTTAGACCATGATCCAGGATTTAGCGAGTCTGGGAATTACCGATCTGACCTTCGTAACCCCTTAAATAGAA
The DNA here is from genome assembly GCA_951394215.1 of Glyphodes perspectalis. NCBI lineage: Eukaryota > Metazoa > Arthropoda > Insecta > Lepidoptera > Crambidae > Glyphodes > Glyphodes perspectalis. The sequence goes on along the minus strand of OX596213.1, from coordinate 14,525,005 downwards.
GAACCAGAATTTTTTGGGATCATGGTCACGATGTTTTCCTTCACCTTCGAGCTAGTGGTATAAATACGTACATAGATTTTAAAAATCCAGAGGTACGTGCCCAGGTTTAAATCCGCACTCCTCGGTTAAAAGGCACGTTGACCATTGAGCTACCACCGCTCCTCACAACAACCGAATTTTTTTTTTTTAAAGGTTGGTTAAGAATCATAGCGATTTTGGTTATGCTTTAATTCATATTAATAGTGGAAAAAGTCCGTATGTGTTTTATTGCTGCAAAACCTTTGAGTCTACCATTGCCTTCGGGTATTACGTATAGATAACGTGATGTTATGTACTTATGTATGTATGTAGCTTCGAGTCCTACTCGGGCAGATTCTAGTTTAATTTTGTACGCATTTACCTGAAAAGTTATACCTACTTCGAAAAATATAAGGGTGCTAAAAAAAATGGTTGCGATTAACAAAAAGAACGCCAGAAACCATCAAGTTCATTGCCTCCTAAGCAACAAGAAAACGAAATTGTGAGGGGAAACAAAGTGGATGGGGAGCTAAGTACATGTTGGAAGTAATCCGAACAACATAAGTGGCTCTCAACTTGACAGGAATTATTGTTTGTCGACTTCTGAGAACCGATGCGACATTTCGCCGGGAACGCAATCAGGGAAGTACTTGAGACGAACATATACCGCCTGTAAGTACCTTTATCCTTTCCAATGAAGATTGTATGACTGGCTTAAGCGGAGCGCTAAACAATTGAGATCGTTGTCGGCTTTTTCGGAAAATCTTATTAATATTATAAAAGCGAAAGTTTGGGTAGATATGTAGATGTTTGTTGCTCTTTCAAGAAAAAGTACAGCATGGATTTTAATGAAACTTTACAATAGTTTAGCTTATACATTAGAATAACACATAAGCTATGTTTCATCGATGTACCACGCGAAAAAAACCGCGGTTAGAAGCTAGTTGTATGATAATTTTATTTGATATATACCATTTTGTTAATTTTCAATAACAAAAGGTTTTTATTGATGTAGATTAACAGTAAATTACAATGCAGCTTTCCAAATCGAAAGATTCAATAAAACAATATCTTCGTAATCGTAAAGGTGTAACATTTTATTTGTGAGTATTTGTCGATTAAACAAGATCAAAGAATCGACTGAATAGGTAGGCTTTGGTTATAATAACAAACACAAGTAAAAATCAGTTATAGGGCTAATAATGTTATTAAGTAAAGACACATTTGATAACTTCTTCCACCCAAATTCTTCAGACAGAAAAAGAGAATCTGCCCATCCATTAAGCTCTTTCACTTAACGTTATATTATCTGACGTTCTCTCACGTTATTTGCAACATCTTGGAATGGCCGCATACTTGCAATACCCACTTGGGATACGGAGGTTTAAACCAACAAACTGTTTCATGGTTTGATAAATAAGACGTCAATTCCTTTGTTCCTAAGAGCCAGGTAACATTATTATTATTGGCAAATTTTTAACCGACTTCTAGAGAGACATTTGCTAACTTTTTCCATCCAAAATCTATACACAGAGAAAGAATCCCTGCCCTTATTCCTTTCACTTTACTCTTTATGAAAATTATATGTAACCACCTTTTGTAACACAAACTAACTAAACTTTACGCCACTTTCCTAGCGGTTGTAGGCAGAGAGAATCGAACGCCATATTGCACGATCCTTACACACCTCACTCGCCTCTTCAACATTTATTGTCCTTTTCATGCAATGTCTACGGTTTTTATGACTCCTAACGTCACCTCTAATTAATACACAACGAATGTGGTCGTGGTAGGAGCATGCCTCTTCTAACCTTAACTCCGATGCTGTCTTTCAGACCGACTCTCTTTCTTACATCATCACTCAGAACTCAGTCTGTGAGCGATACACCGCAGATTTTCCGCAGCGTACGCATCTCGACCGACTCTTTAGTAACACAGTTTTTGGCAATAAAACATTCTATTCTATTCTATTCTCATAATATCATCTAGCGTTCTCTCAAATCATTCGCATCATCTTGAGAACGTCACAGTTTTGCAATAAGCGTAGAGGACACAAAAGTTCAAACCGACAAACTGTGCCACGGTTTGATAAATAAAACCCAGGTAAATTATTATTAAACGAGCTAGCCACTTGTCACTCCTTTTTCACAGCTTTCCATCCAACCAAAAATTGATAGACAAAAGGAATTTGTTGACGATGTAAATAACGCTCTCTCACGAGTACTATATTGGTTTTCTACCAACAACCTACTACTTAATGCAAAAAAAACAAAATGTGTTAAGTTTTCAATGCCAAACACAAGGCAAGTTAATAAACAAATCACTATGAACAATGAAGCAATTGATGTAGTTAACTCAACTGTATTTCTTGGAATCACCTTAGACGCTAAATTGCAATGGGGTTCCCATATTGCGGCCTTGGCAGGAAGACTTAGTTCGGCTGCATATGCAGTCAGGAAAATACGACAATTAACAGATGTTGAAACAGCAAGATTGGTGTATTTCAGTTATTTTCATATCGTAATGTCATATGGTCTGCTGCTGTGGGGATCTGCGGCTAATATACAAACTATTTTTGTATTGCAGAAAAGGTCCGTTAGAGCCATATACGGCCTTAGACCACGTGACTCTCTTAGAGATATTTTTAAAGAAATTAACATTTTAACAATTGCATCACAATTTATTTTAGATTGTATTATGTATATATATAAAAACATTGACCAATTTCCTAAGAAGTCAAACACTGATAGTTTTAATACTAGAAATAAACACAAACTTGCTGTTCCAAACCATAGACTCCAGAAGAGTGGTAATTCATTTATTGGTCTTAGTATTAAATAAAATATTTAATAAACTTCCAGAAAGTCTACTAGCATTACCTTCACATAAGTTCAAATTGTGCATTAAAGCGTTCTTAATGAATAAGGGCTATTATAAGATTGAAGACTTCCTAAATGATAAGCATTTTTGTTTAACTTCATAATGAAGTGTTTACCTGCAGTGTTGTTACCTAATAAGTACCTATAGAATATTAAGCACGAAATTGTAAATCTTTGCATTTAAAAGAGTAACTATCGAGTTTCTTGCCGGTTTCTTCTCGATAGATTCTACCTTCCAAACCGGTGGTAATCCTTTTTTCTGTTTAAATTGACTATTTATAAGTGCTTTTTTGAAGCCTATATAAATAAAGAGATTTTGAATTTGAATTTGAACCCAGCCCACTGTCCCGTGTTGGTCTGGGACTTAAAAAGAATATGCCAACTGTGGTTCTTGCCTAGCATGTCGTAAAAGGCGACTAATGGTGTATCGGATTTTGGGTGTGTGATTGTGTAGGCGACAGGTTAGCCACTTGTCACTGCTTTTTCACAATTTTCCATCTAACCCAGCCCGGCTTTAGTTTTGGCTGAATGTGGTTGAAGGGGCATGCTGCCCCTTTGACTCTGCTACCCCTTCGGGGATTATGAGCGTGATGTTATGTATGTATGTAACATTATTATTATTGGCAACTTTTTAACAGACTTCTAGAAAGACATTTGCTTATTTTTTCAAAATCTACAAATAGACAAAGAGTCTCTGCCCATCCTTATCCCTTTCACTTAACTCGTAATACTAGCGTTCTCTCACGTCATTCGCAACATCTTGAGTACGTCACATCCTCGCAATAAGCGCTGGGGACACGAACGTTCGGACTGATGCGCTGTGGGGTAAACGTGGCTCGTTAAACGTTTTATGTGGTGCACGCCAGCTCGCTGGCGGGCTGCTGCAGTTGTGCAATATACGTATAGTCACGTAGAATTGCTGACGGGAAATTTTAGTATAACGTGTGCGTATTTGATGTTGTCGATAAAGTATATGACGTAAAGGCAATAAGATTGATAGAGGATCAGATATCTTTCTACCTATGCTAGGCTAGGCACAGTTGGCAGTCATAACTACATACCATATCTACTACCTCCAATTATTATGAATATTAACAGTAATAATTCAAATTCAAAATCAAAATCTCTTTATTTATATACGCTTAAAAAAAGCACTTATAAATAGTCAATTTAAACAGAAAAAATGTATTACCACCAGTTCGGAAGGTAGACTCTATCGAGAAGAAACCGGCAAGAAACTCGAAGTCTCGAAAAAGATGACTCGATAAGGCGACTGATGGTGTATCGGGTGTTGGGTATGTGATTATTTAGGCCACTTGTCATTGTTTTCCACCATATCCTTATCCTTATCCTAATAGTGATTAATTACGTGCTGCACCCTTGAATTTACGTATCTTTCGAGACTTGCGGTCGTAATAATATAGTTAAGGCGTCAAGGTGAAACATACCTAAATACACAGACTTTTAAAATCATAAACCTCTCTTTAGCATTGATCATAGAAGTGTAAAAACTATAAATATAATAATATGCATCTCTTCTTTGTTTGGCGTTCACTTGAAACCTGAAGTGTTATTGCTGTTTCGTTCACTTCTAAGGCAACATTTTATACATTGTCAGATGTATGTTAACTGCTCGAATATGTCTTTATGAGAATAGCAATAAAACGCTGTGCTCTTAAACCAGAATGGAAAAGTATGTATTGAAATGTTTATCGAATATTTTATTAAACTTGCAGCTTTTGTATTTTTGTTTAACTACCAGTTTGACAAAGCTTTGCAACTCTCATAAATCTAGTCTTCAAATTTGTTTATTTTGTAACGAGTAGAATATGATCTTCAAAAGTAATACAGGGTTAATAAGAAAAGTTTGTGTCTTCCAAAACACGAAGGACAAGTAATTATTTAATTTGGTCTAGAAAGTAGGATTGCTTGTATTTATATTATAATCAAACGTCTGTAGCAATATTTCTAAAACTTTTACGACTGCAGAATATTCAATTCTTTCCCTTTTATTTCTCTGTGCTTACCCCGATAGGGAACTGGCGTTAAGTTTAGTTAGTTAGTTAGTTATTTGCTGACATGAAAGAGTAACAAACATCCATACAAACTCACAAACTTTCGCGTTTATAATATAAGTAGGATGTATGTGAGAGATACCTCTGAAATTCGACATAAATCTTTTAAATTATATTTATTTTGTTCTGACGATTTTAAGGTGCTTCTTTTAAGCCTATATAAATAAAGATCATTTCATTTCAAATAACGGTACACCAGTGACGGTTCCACGAAAAGTAGAGGATATGTACTGTCTAATATGGTTAATTACTCTTCGACTCAAGATAAATGTGAAATAGTCAATCGGTTCATAATAAGATTACCGTTATAATTATCTCTAGAGAGAATACCTTGCGGTTTGCGGCAAATGCTCGAGAACCTCGGCGTATTTCATCGAAATTAAACGTTTATTCGGAAAATATAATAAACTTCAAACGTTGTTTGCCTGATCCTGCCCTTAATTACCGCCATTACGGCCGGTGGCCAGGCCAGAAGGGTTGCGCAAATCGTACCCGTATCAATATTTCATTGGCGCGTTAGTTAATATGAAATTAATTTGACTTTATCGGATTTCGACATGGAAAACGTTTTATCCCCAAATTATGGGAGCAATCTGTTTGTATTATGGGTTATACATAATTTGTATGCATGGAATATTTAGCAATAAATTGGCGCTGATAAGAACTGAATATGGAATTTAATTACCAGATCGATATAAAATGTTTTTATAAGAATAATCTAGGTAGACAAGAAATTTTAGGAATGTTTAACTACAGTGCATTACCTATCAAGCTCACATAAATCATAATCACTACTTAATGCGCAATAAAACCAGCAAAAACTACATTACCATACATTTTTAGATATGCCTAAAAAATGCAGGCAGAAAAATATCCAATTATTTTATTGTTCATGATGCATCATCATTTTCTCGTAATTAAGGTTTTGCACGAAACTTGCATCCATAACTTGATTGGCCCATTGGTCGAGTAATCAGAGACCCTAGCCACAAAACTAAGGGCCACGGGTTTGAATCCCTCTAGGAGCAAATGTTTCGTGTGATGAACATAGACATTTAAGTATGTCTATTCGATCACCTAGTATCCATAGTACATATAGGTCAAGCTAGGAAGATGACATTCTTACCGGACGATTCCATAGGGGCAAAGCCTCAGTCGGCGTAGAGGATGCATCTCGGAGTTTTAGTGGGTATACCCCGGCTACTACCACCATGGCCGCAGAGGTGGTCTCCTGTTGGAGAGGCCCCTGGAAGTCCCACATAACCACATCGCTCCCCCGAGGCGGAGTGGTATGCGTAACACATTTGTCCGGGTTAGAAAAAAAAAGGAAGGTGACATTCTAAGCCTTTACTTACCGTCAACGCTAGGCTTCTCACAGACGAAGTAGTTGTGTTCGCGGCAGCCTCTGTCATTCCACATGAAGGTGGCTATGGCGGGCGGAGGACGCGGAGGGAACTCCCTCCGGGCCTCCACGCAGTCCTGGCCGGAGGTGCCGTCGTCGTTGGGCTGGCTGCTGTGCTTCCTCCATCCGGGAAACCAGTCTAAGAACAAGAAAATGACGCTCATCAATCTAATGACACAATCGGTAATTTTAGTGGATTCAATGTTTTACACAAGGCTTTTGATTGCGTAGATCACCGTTTGGTGATCTGTGGCATTGTTGACACTGAATATTGTGATATTTCCGAGAAAGCGTTTCCGTTGAAATATTATAGTAATATCTAGTTGCACTTTCTTTTTTCAAAAGTGGCTGTTTATTGTTTTTTTTAACGGCTATAGTACCTATCTAGCCCTATAATATATAAAATAAAAATTTAAATTTCAAATAATAGATTGCATTAATCATTTAAAAATATGATTACTGTTATTATCTACAGATGCATAAAAATAATGATCTTTAAATGAAAAGAAAAGACTTTCTGTAGTTATGGTCGGCAGTAGAAGTAATAAAGTAGTGGCCGGCTATTTTTGTGTTCACTATACGTTGCGGCTACAAGATTTTAAGGTGAAGAATTGAAATATTAAACACGTACGAAATTCCAGCCAATTTTCGGCGGTACCAGTTGCCAGAGGTACGGACATTTCCAATATTTCCATTGGGATGTGGGTCGGTGTTCTTTTTCACAAGTTTCCATTACTGGACGTTGCTGTCAGGAAACTTCGCTTTTAGATGGATGGATGGGCTCAGGTGTAGAGAATTGAATACACTATCGCAATCTCTCTGGAGAGGAATAAGTTTTTGAAATATTATGTGAATTATTTCAGTATCGTTAAACAAATCTAAAATCTCTGTTAACATTTCAGCATACCTAGTAGTTTTGTCTAGTCATGATATTAAGTGAACTCGTTTATATATGTTAATTGCTTTGAGAAGACTGGGTTTCTCATCACGCTTTCTTAGTTTAACTTTAACTTATTTTTACCCTTGTAAATAATTACAAAGTATTAGAATTGCTGTCGATATAACAAATAGGTATTTTTTTAAACAGAATTGTTAATATTATTTTATGAAGGTGTGCTTGTTATTACAGTTATTGAATAATAAGCTCAATCTAATTGATTTTCAGCAAAGTAGGAACTTACTAACTAACTATTTAATGGTTTAACTAGAAAAAAACTTATAGTTACTTAAAAACGCACAGTTGTATAACTATCTTACAAAGTTATTTATTATTCCTGTTTATTATATTATGTATAATATAGTAGATTCATTACTCCCACTATTCTGACGTTGGCTAAATAATGACTGTACCGACCGAAAAAATCCCGTCGGTTTTCAATATCGGACAATAATGCCGCAACCTCGACACGGTCTAATAATCCCCCAGGTTTATTAATATTAATGCAAGTCCGCGGCGAGATTTATCGATGTTTTCCGTTCGTCCGAGATCTGTCGTTTCGAGCTTCGAGCGAGTCTTGATACTCAGACGTATTTGACTTAATTGACGGCCCGTTGGTCGAGTGGTTAGAAACCCTGGCCAAGAAACCAAGGGTCGCGGGTTCGAATCCCGCTAGGTGTGATGAACCTGGACATTTGTACTCGAGTAATGGATGTTTATAAACGTATTTAAGTATTTATGTCCGTTCGCCTAGTATCCATAGTACAAGCTTAAGCTTAGTTTAGAACTAGGGAATTGGTGTCAGTTTGGAAAATTAATTATTATTTATTTATTATAGCAGTATTATATTCTGATTACGAAGTTGATTAACGGAATGCCAACAATAATAATTAAGAGTATTTAGGGTGTTTCATATGTCGAGAATTTATGCTATCAAGCAATTTTCCTTAAGATTGTTGCAATGACAAATTCGCTCTGTTGCCGTCATCATCAACATTCATCATATTCCTACCGGTATATTTGGTTTAGTCGGGGTCCGCTTGTACTATGATGCTAGATTTAGCAAGCCTCGTTATTACATTGAAGCGTTTGACTAACATTGTAACCCCTCGATACGGGAATCAGATACTTTGGATCATGGTTATACATCCATAGTTAGGATGTAGGTTTTCTCATGATGTTTTCCCTCACCGTTGAGCTAATAGTAAAGTAATAGTAATTTAGAAACTACTCTATAAATAATAAATAAATATCTGACGACATCACATACATTGATCTGACTCCGAGCTAAGTAGCTAAAGCACTTGTGTTACGGATATCTGAATCAACAGTGGTATTACAAATATATACTTAAATATTTGATTGTAACACCCAGACACAGAAAAAACATAAGTATCATCACACGAATGTTTGGGATCGAACCCACAACTCTTGGCGCATGGGGCAGGGTCACTACCGAATGCGCCAACGAGCCTGTCGTTTATTTTGGTGTACTAATTGGGTTTTCAAGATATCCTTACTATTTGTGATGGTTGTACTCACTTAGGTTTTCGTTGCAGGACAAAACTCTACTCTGAGCCTAAATAACTGGGACGCATGGTATTATGTATCTATTTACTAATTGATGAACGGAACAATGAAACCTCTTGACCGGATTATTAGTCTAATTAGTGGTTGAGTCTGTTCAATTAAATGAAGGTGCTCTTCTATAGGCAAAATCCAGTAATTGGCTGATTGTCGGATGTTTGATTAGCGTTTGTGGGCTTTGTATTATTTAGATCAGAAGGTAAAATAATTCTAAAATGCAGACAATGTATTCAGTCCCAGTCGATTTATATTTGACTGAAAGTTGTTAAATGGGCTAGCTGTCTTTTCGACTCTGCCTAGACTACGGGGATACTGGGTTGGATGATATGTTAGTATTAAGTATGTATATTACATCTCCTTCAAAAATATTTAAGAAGCCATTTTGCAATATAAAAATTGATTAAAGTGCGTCTCAGCGGCCATGCAGCAATAAGAATTGTGACTCGACAAAATCTTTTAATCTCTAATATGCAGCGTTGGATTTCGAATATTTGTGCTTCTCCAACATTTTCATTTTTCAATATCTATTAAAAGATTAATTCATAGCATCAAAAGCGTTCACAGTTTACTGTGGATACCTTTGCAGGCTCCTGGTGGCTGGAGAACTCGGGTTGGTTTTATCTTATCTTAGGTATTTCAGCCATATATGTACTGGGACTGGACCTATTTACACACGTTGTCTGATGATAGTAGTAGTAGATGGTAGTGTATAGTATCCTGATCCAGATCCTTAGCTTCAAAAACAAGTGTGATATAAATCTTTTTGTTCAAATATTAGAAACTTTTTTTAGTATGCTGGCCATATATGTATTCAAATTCAATAAAAGAAAAAAAAATAGTTGAATTGAGAACCTCCTCCTTTTTTTAAGTCGGTTAAAAATAACAAGACAAGTGTCAACAAGAAATATAGTTTTTTGTAATCCATTATGAATGATAATAATTTTATATTAGTCGTTTCAGATTAAATTTTAATTTTAATTTTCATCCAGCGGTTGAAACAGAAACTAAAATTGCATTAAGTACTTCACAGTCTTCTGCGAAATACCAAGTACTAGTATAGTCCCAAGAGCATCTCGAATACTTTACTCCCATAAACATTCCAGAATTATAGCCAGGAGTAGAGTGTTCCGGAAACACTGCAGATTCCACTGCTGGTCGCTTGTTCAGCTCCTACAGCTGCGTCGTCGCCTAATAGCGCACTTTATATTCCGGGGTCTTTTAAATTAACTAATTTAACAATTTTATGTCTCGCTTTGTATGCATTTTTTTCCTTTTACGCATAATAGACTCCATCAGTGCTTCTAGTGGGGTTTAAAAGCAATTTATTGCAGTAGGTTTTTGTATAAAATGAAACGTAGTATTCTGCAGTAAGTTAATATTGTGAGGTATTTTCAATTTCAAACGGGGATCAGAAATTAGTTTTGCTCGTCACTGGAAACCTATATCAAAGGTTTTGAAATGTCTGAGTAGCAGTACTTCAAATGAATTCTGAATATTTTATGGAACATAAAGAATTATTGAATTGTAATGCTCGACAAGCTCGATGGCGCATTCGGTAGTGACCCTGCCCCATGCGCCAAGAGTTGTGGGTTCGATCCCCACCCAGGACAAATATTCGTATGATGAATACTTGTGTTTGTTCTGTGTCTGGGTGTTAATATACAATATTTAAGTATATATTAGTAATACCACTGTTGTTTCTGATATCCGTAACACAAGTGCTTAAGCTACTTACTTCGGAGTCAGATCAATGTATGTGATGTAATGTGATATTTATTTATTTATTTATTATTAATGCTCGTGTTGGTCTGGGACTTAAAAATAATGTGCTAACTGTGTTTCTTGCCTAGCATTTCGTAAAAGGCGACTAATGGTATATCGGATTTTGGGTATGTGATTGTGTGGGCGACAAGTCAGCCACTTGTCACTACTTTTTCACAATTTTCCATCTAACCCAGCCCAGTTTTATTTTTGGCTGAATGTGGTTAAAGAGGCCTGCTGTCCCTTTGACTCTGCCTACCCCTTTGGGAATTATGGGCCTGATGTTATGTAATGCTATTTATTTCAGTAGTTAATAGATAAGAAGTTTTTTTTCTAGCTTACATATCAAATGAATTTCGTGTATAGCACTCAAAATCCTCACATATTTAATCATTATCTACAAACAAAAGCTACATTTCCTAGCCCATTCCAAGATACGACCGTTCCGTATAGCCGAGATAGCCGACATAAAGCAGAAATTACCTGTTGTTGAGAGCCACAAAAGAAATGAATTAAGACACCAAAAGATGACTTTCATTAAGGGGTATTTGTTCTCGAAATTGGATTTTTGCGGCAGAGAATTAATTGCGGGTTTTATAATTAAAATCGGAAAGCAGTCTCCAAGATTCTCGAGCGCCGATGGTATATTTACATAGGATTACGTTATTAATTGGCGGGTGTTTTCGGCATTAGACGATCGATGGGTGTGACGGAGATGGGGGCTTTTGGGATCGATTTCCGGGCGAGGTATTTACGAAAATATGGTTGCCGAAATGTGGTCGGATTTAGGTCATGGTAACACATTCTTAGGTGTTTGAATTGTCACATAAAGTTTGAACGTTTCTTAAAAGTATTTGCAAACATATCATACTTGGAATAAAATATTGAAATATTATCTTTTATTTGTTGTTGATTCAGTGGTATATTGATTTCGTTCTATAGATGGCGATTTTGAGGCATTCACTGAATATTAGCGTTTTTTTTTCTCCGGACAAACACCAATTCCCTACCTAGTTCCAAACTAAGGTATATGCTTGTCCTATGAATACTAGGTGAACGGATAGACATACCTAAATACGTTTATAAACATCCATGACTCGAGTACAAATGTCCATGTTCATCACACGAAACATTTGCCCCTAGCAGGATTCGAACCCGCGACCCTCGGTTTTGTGGTCAGGGTCTTTGACCACTCGATCAACGGGCCTGTCGTTGCGTTGCAGTGTGTATGGCGCCACCACGACTTATGATGCCGAGCGCGTATTAAATAAATATCAGATTATCTAACACATCAGACTCACTGTCTATTGTTGGTCTGGGAATTAAAGTGCGCCCATTATGTTGGGAACAACATTGGACCAACATGTAACTGTAATGTTACTTATATTTATCTTTATTTCTTTCTTTTAACATAACATAACATAACATCACGCCTATAATCTCCGAAGGGGTAGGCAGAGTCAAAGGGGAAGCATGCCCCTTCAACCACATTCAGCCAAAAATAAAGCCGGGCTGGTTAGATGGAAAATTGTGGAAAAGCAGTGACAAGCGGCTAACCTGTCGCCTACACAATCACACACCCAAAATCCGATATACCATTAGTCACCTTTTACTACCTGCTAGGCTAGAACCACAGTTGGCACATTCTTTTCGCAGTCGCAAGTCGCAGACCAACATGGGACAGTGGGCTGGGTTGGATGGAAGGAAGTTCTTTCTTTTCGGATGTAAAAATATTGCCTTAGTAAATTTAATCAAACGTATCTAAATTCCATATGCTGAAATACCATAACGTCCGTACTACACTGCTGCCGATGCGTCACAATTTTTCAGTGCAACTTTAGCAGAAATGTTTCGCACGTAATGTTTCTGTTATACAATGCTTGTTCCGGCGCGTCTCACTGGGACATCGGGAAGGTGTATTTAATATTGCTTTTAAATAATTTGGTAGCAAACATTGACTTCGTCAGTGAGAATGCAATAGCGCGTAAGTAGTTATTGTAATAAGAAGTTAATTAAGTTAGACTCAAATAAAATTGTCAATTATAGGTTTTATGATAAAATATAGTCATTCGGACCTTCTCACCGAATCAATATTATATCACCTTAAACTACATTTTGCCAAAAATACATTTGAGAAGGGTCAGATTGAAAATATCAGAAATAGAATAGGTATGTAGCTGCCTACAAAATCACAAAGCCTACCCAATACACCATTAGTCCCCTGTTACAACATGCTAGGTAGGTAGCACTATTGGAACATTGTTTTTTAAGTCTCTGACCAACATCCTCCTAGCGTTACATCCCGTGTTTACTCGAGGTCCGCTTAGACCTTGATCCAGAATTTAGCGAGTCTGGTAATTACACTGAAGCGACTGCCGATCTGACCTTTGTTACTCTTAGATAGAGAAAAAAGACAATATAGATTATGATTAGGTATTGTATTGTATATGCATATAAGTTTCATCACGATATTTATGTGCTCACGATATTTGTGTACTCGACAGTGCTAGTGGTATAAATAAGTACATAGATTTGAAAAATTCATCAGGATTGGCCGGTTGCGAACCTGCAACACTCGGATACGAGGCGCACACTTATTATTAAGCTACCACAGCTCTTTTAACATGGGACACCATGGCGACGTTTTTTAATTAAAGTAAACATTTGTAAGTGTTTTAGCACCCATGTGGGGTAGACCCCGCGCTGAACTGTTTGTCGGTAACTTTCGATTCCATACATTTCAATGTGTTATTGACAGCCGCTTATGAATTGAATTTTGAGCAAACAAGAGTTTCAGCTTGTCCAAAGTGAATTATTGAATCGATCAAACAAAGCTATTGTGTGCGAAATTGGATGTGTTGTTTAAAATGTTCCCCTTTGTCCGACGATTTGCGCTTTGAACATTATTGTTCTGTAGCTACACAAACGTTTTTTTTTTCAATATAAATTGGTAAAGGTCACCTTTTACGCTTACGCTTTTTTACCTAAAATCTTTTTTAGTCCATTAAAGAGATTACAGAAACAATTGCTTACATATTTCTTTTGTTCAGCAAACTAAAAATAATGAAGATACAGTACGTTAAAGTACCGCGTGACGTCACTAGTTGCGTAAACTTTTAATATCCAAGTGACGTAAAGGGCCTCATTTCAGATCTATGAAGCCCTGTATCTTTGTAATTAAAATACAAAAAATACAATTTAATTATTTCTAATCTACACACTACACATTTTTTTTGAGTAAAATAGCCCATTGTATTAAAATTACAGTGTTAGGTATACCAATACGTAGGTAGTGTGGAGAATGAGAACATTTATTTATTGTATCCTGCAAATATTGGGGTATAATTTTATAAAAAACTATCTGCTAGACTTTAGAATGATGAAGCCAAGGAAGAATATTATACATATTATATATCACGCTTGCAAAATCCAAGGTGGAGCGGAGTCTAGGGACCAATAGGTCCATTTTAAGGAGCTTAAGGTTCAATGTGGTTTAAGAATATCATTTGTGTGTCCCATGTTGGTCTGGGACTTAAAACGATGGGTGTGTGATTGTGTAGGCGACGAGCTAGCCACTTGTTACTACTTTTTTACTAATTTCCATCTGACTCAACCCAGTTTTTATTTTTGTGTAATTGTGGTTAAAGGGGCTTGCTGCCTGTATGCCCATGTATGTATATGTGTGCAAAATTTCAGCTATTTCTCTTATCAAATAATATAATAATTAAATATCCGACAATATCACATACATTGATCTGACTCCGAGGAAAGTAGTAGTTAAGGATATCAAAAACAACAGTGGTATTACAAATATATACATAAATAAATATTGGATATTAACACCCAGACACAGAACAAACACAAGTATTCATCATACGAATATTTGTCCTGGGTGGGGATCGAACCCACAACTCTTGGCGCATGGGGCAGGGTCACTACCGAATGAGCTATCGAGCTTGTCAAATCAATATGCACATATTATAAAAGTCTTATCCCAAATCACACGCCCAATTAAAATAATGCCAACACCATTCGAGTGAGGGTTACTCCACACATAAGCGGGCCGGCATTGTGGGTTTGGCGGTATTTAACGAACAACACAATATAGTGGCGTAGCGTGGTGGGTGCAAGGGGGGCGGTCCCCGGGCGGCACTTGTTTTGGGAGGCTAATTTGAAATAACTGTTCAACTTTTAAAGATTTATTTAGAAAATCGGTCCTGGGTTACAATGTCTGTGGGGTGGCGAAAACCGAGTATGAACCCTCCCTACCTCCCCAATCGTGGCGGAAAAATTGAGACCCGCCCTGGGCAACAGGAACCTACGTTACGCCACTGATTCGACCCGAAGTAACTACTGCAATTGTTCGACTTTAATCGGCTTGTGCCGATCGATTAGTTCATTCGAGTCGACACACCATTTGATTCGACCCGAAGTAACTACTGCAATTGTTCGACTTTAATCGGCTTGTGCCGATCGATTAGTTCATTCGAGTCGACACACCATTTGATTCGGCAGTATGTAGCAGTACACAGCGTCTCGGCTTTGTCGATGTTTGCCAGTCCGCTGTGTATAAAAATTGCCAAGCCAAGTGATTACGTGCGGCAACCGAACGGTTTCAGTTCCCGAACATTTATCTGCACATATTCGATTTTACCGCCCAGCTTTGTTGATTAATGCAGACCCGCTTTTGTGTGTAGCAACCCTGACACCAGTGTGACGTCACAAGTTTGGTATACCGGACGTAATCGGGCGACACACGAGCATTATAACTTGGGCGCTTAAGCAAATTTACACGAGCCGACTTGTTCCCGCCTCGACGCAACAAGTTTAACCGCAGTCCCGACACTCGGGATACTTACGGGACTTTCTTAGGGAATTACAGTAGTCTGAGTTAAAAAAAAAAATTAGGAGAAGAGAGAAATATAAAGTAACTAGCTGACCCGGATAACGTTGTTCTGCCATTAAATTGGAGGTGGAAGAGAGAAGGTGAAAAATACTTTACTTAGACACAATAAAATAAATACCCAAAAAAAAGCATTAAAATTGGTCAAGCCGTTTAGAAAGGAATTCGATCTGTTGCATGGAGTCTATATTGTGCATCGCGGGATCATAGATTTTTTTCAGAAAAAACGAGAAAATTTGGTCCGACATCCAAACAGCCCTAAGGGGCTTAGATAAACTTATGTCGTACCAAATTTTATTGCAATTGGTTCAGCGGCTTAAGCGTGTAAACGAAACAGACAGAAATAAATAATATAATAATTAAATATCCGACAACATCACATACATTGATCTGACTCCGAGGTAAGTAGCTTAAGCACTTGTGTCACAGATATCAGAATCAACAGTGGTATTACAAATATATACTTAAATATTGGATATTAACACCCAGACACAGAACAAACACAAGTATTCATCATACGAATATTTATCCTGGGTGGGGATCGAAACCGATGGCGCATTCAGTAGTGATCCTGCCCCATGCGCCAAGAGTTGTGGCGCATGTGGCAGGATCACTACCGAATGCGCCATCGAGCCAGTCAAAGAAAGAATTACTTTCGCGTTTATGATATTAGTAAAAATTTGATGTACACAAGGGAACACGACTCATAACTGAGTTTTATTAAACAACCAAACCCATAAAAAATTCCATACAATCTTGTAAAACATTGCTTAAGTATACAAATGCAAACGAAATTCACGTTGCCGTAGAAATGTTCAGTCGAGAAAAATCCATTTCTCATCGGCAGGAAATTTTAGTTGAGCGAGGTTTAGCAGGTGAAACTTGCGTCTATTCCGAGCTTTGTCAACAGCAATTTAGCAGGTCTGCTTGCATTGTAAATGCGCATTCTGCTGCACGCAAGCTGCATACAGTATTATACTTAACTAAAGGCGCTCAAAGTTGTGCTGTTTATATAAATTTTCTTTATTATGTTAGTTGTGACGTCGTATATAGTATAGTAGGTACATTGCAGATACAGGCGGAAGGCTAAACGTGTATTTTTACCCTCTTTGCGAAATAAGCAAACTGGTGTTCACACAATTGTTCTGATTAATGATATATAGGTACCGTGAATTTTGACAATCGATTTTGGTGGAAATGAAGAGTAGTGGTAGATTGGTGACTGGTGGCAGAACACGCCTCAAAAGGCGACTTATATGGGGTGTGATGGGAAAATGATATCATCTTTCTAGCGTTTTTTTCCCGTGCTTAGACGGGGTCCGCTAAGACCATGATCCAGGATTTAGCGAGTCTGGTAATTACATTGAAGCGACTACCGATCTGACCTTCGTAACCCTAACATAGGGGAACCAGACAATTCTTGGATCATGCATAGTTACAAATCCAAAGTGGTTTGAATTTACAGGTTTCATCACGATGTTTTCCCTCACTAACAAGCTAGTGGTATAAATACGTACATAGATTTGAAAAATCCAGAGGTACATGTGCATGGGTTTGAACCCGCACTTCTCGGTTAAGAGACGCGTGTCCTTACCATTGAGCTACCGTCGCTCCGTGATGGGAAAATTATATGTTTTATTTCTGTATACACTTTTTTTATACATGTATGTAACCCTTGTGGACTTTTCCATGAAGGTTTGTGGCCTTTTCTTCGCCGCGCTGGCAAGACGTCTTGGCGAATCAGACCTATTCAGAATATATCTATAACAGAATAATCACCTCTCTGCCCAGCCACGGCAGGGCTACCTGGACCAGAAACGCCGCATCGAGAAGTTTGTGGAGATCCATGCAAGGGGCATATGTCCAGCAGTAGACGCAGACATGCTGAGAGAGTTCTGTTTAAACGCCATAAATTCAAAAACTATTGAACAGATTTTTCATACGTCTTTTGCCCATAGAAGGTTTAGGCATATGCCCTATCCATGCAAAGTGAGTTGTTAGTTCTAAAATAAAAAGGTTAATCACGTACCATCCAGATGCAGTGCCGTCTACTAGTCGGTGTATACCATAAATACCATGCTATTAATCACTAAATTAATTCTAACTTTACGAAAAGGTACCCACAGGGCTCACACATAAGCAGACTACCATGGCGCTCACGCAACGCCATGAATAATAATGTTAAACAAAGTCACTCGCCAAATCTTTTGTTTGCTTGCTAGGATTACATTTACTATGCCACTGCGAAAGGGTGTGTTGTTGTTTAATAAGAACATGTGGGTAGTTGCGCATATTAAACGAGAGATTAGGGTTGACTGTTTGCCTAACGCCGCCGCGCGATAAACATATGAAATTTTCATTATTCTAATCTACGGGTGAAGTTTTAGTGATTTATGTGTCTATTCTGTGTTGAGTTTAGCTTTGTAAACGTTTTGTTGTGTTGTGAATGTTTACGGTCTGTTGTCGACACCGGAGTTTGTTGGAAAACGGTTTCTGTTAGCGGACACATTTGGAGTCGCTTTTGTGCTGCGTTAACGTCAATGATTTCTAATTCCTCGAACATTTTAAATGTGGGAGACGAAAATAAGGCAGAGAATCCATCGATGAACATTTATAAAAAGGTCATACTATCTCTTTCTGACGAGGAGGCCACAAAGCATAGTCCAACGAGTAGGGATTAATGCTCTTCGTCGTTAGTCAGGAAAAGAAGCGATCCTTTAACCATTATTAGCCAAAAAAAATTGCTGGCTTGGAAAGAAAATTTTGTAGAATAGTCCACGTCACCTATACAATCACAGCCCAGTGTACAACATAGAACAAGTCGCCTTATAAGACATAGCTAATCATGGCTAGACAAGCAATATAATTTCTACCTTATTTTTAACTTCCATGCATTCATCATCATCCTCTTGCACTTCTCCCAGGTCTTCCATACGTCCCAGTCAGCTGTCATCAAGCTATACACTTAGTTTTTTAACTTCCATGCATTACGGTTAAAAAGCTACTTAGTGAAAACATCCAGAGCAGGGTTTTAGGTTCTCATCAACAATGCCCTCAGAAACCGACAGTAAGCTGCTAGTCACCAGTTCTTCACCACCCCAGTTATCGGGTTTATCTAGTAAACAAGAGTTACGCTGTCGTTAAAACAATTTACGACGCAATTATTCCGTAGGACATCTGGAAGGCGTGAGCCATTAATGGAATTACCGGGACTACCCACTATTCCAAGCGTCTCACATATAATTGGAGATGCCGGGAAAGTTTTGTATTAAACCAGGAATTTTCATATCTCTTTAGTGGAGATTTCTTGGAAGCGAAAAAAGGTGTCATCTTGTTCATAGCTTTATATTCTTTTTTTTTACTGCTTCGTTGGTCTAGTGGTAGCATGCGCCGCCTAAGGACCCAGAGGTCCCGGGTTCAATGCCCGGGTCGGGTCAAAATTTGTGGCTGGGTATTTAAATATTGAAATTACTCAGAAACAGCCCGGAGTCAAACTCCCGGAATCACTGTGCCTCGGACAGCACATTAAGCCGTTAGTCCTGCGCTTGACCTCTCTCCGGTCATGTCGAATTGCAATCTCTCCGGACTATGAGAGTGAAGGAACAGAGAGTGCACCTGTGTTTGCGCACATCCTTGTGCACTATAATATCTCCTGCGCAGTTGGCTAATCATCGTTGAGATTGGCCGCCGTGACCCATTATGAGGACATTATTATTATCCTGTCCTTATTCTTAATCCAGTTCTATGTTAAGCTTTTGGAATTACCATTAACAAACATCCATGCTTTAAGACACTGCTCCCATGGACCTAGAATACCTAATCCTGTCTGTCCTAGAATAATGATATCTTTATTCTAGGTACATAATGTAGATATTGGGATTATTTACCTAGAATAAAAATATCATGGTGGTTTTTGTAACGAATTTCAAAATTTTTTACTACTGGCGGTCCGGGGCATAGGATCGACATAGTTAGCGATGCCTTGTATCGGAATTCGGAGATCAAGACTCATTTTTGGCTGCTGAGCCAACGGAGAAAGTAAGTATTATTACATAAGCACATATGTATCATCACAACAACAATCCCTGAAGGAGTAGTATCCAAAAGCATCTGACCTTCGTAACCCTAAGATAGGGGAGCCAGACATTTTATGGATCATGGTTACAAATCCAGAGTTGTTTGAATTTGCAGGTTTCAACACGATGTTTTCCCTTACCACCGAGCTAGTTCTATAATTACGTACATAGATAAAAAAAATCTAAAGGTATCCTGCTCGGGTTTGAACCCGCAGCCCATGGTTATGAGGCGCGTGTCCTTACTATTGAATTACCACCGCTTACATAGTAATTCTATTCGCAATTGCTTTATGTCCGGATATTAGAACAGAAGGAGCCCCCATCCTCTGATTAGTTAGGCAATCCTTGTTTTAGTTTAAAACTTTCATGTACCGATAACTGGTAACTTGGAGTTTTCAAGTCGGCATCCAGCAACCGGGGTGTTCCAGGAACAACAGATAATTAATTGCGCCCCCGACCAGTGCTCACCGCGAGCTTAACAACTGGTCTGGCGAAAGCGTGGATTGAAAGTTTACCCAACCAGCCAGTGGCGGTTTTGATTTGGCATTTCAGTTTTGGGGTATTAAGACTTCAGATAGTAGTTAGAAGTAAGAGACACTTTTTGGGCATAGCACTAAATTAAACTTCACGCCACGAGAACCAAACGCCATATGGCACGATCCTTACACACCTCACTCGCCTCTTCAACATTCATGATCCTTTTCTTACAAGCTCTACGGTTTTTATGACTCCTAACATCACCTTCTGTTAACACACGACTAATCTAGTTATGCTCCGGTGGTTCGGACATGTGGAAAGAATGGATGATGGAAGATTGACTAAACAGATATGTAATGCGAAAGTGGAAGGTTGTAGGAGCTGCAGAAGGCCCAGGGCATTACACCCTTAGTATTCATCTGAATTGGGTTTTGGTATTGTTTGTTCAATACTAAATGTAAGTTTATAGTTATATTACTAGCTCAGCGAAAATATTATAAAAAAACCATGGACAAATATAACTTCAACTGGATTGTGGAAGAAATCTGTATGTGTAAATAACTACAACTTGATGAAATGATTCAATTGTCTGGTTCCCTATTCAGGGATTATAAAAGTCAGATGGCAGTGGTTTTAATAATCTTAAAACCATATATTTATGTTATAACCATGGTTCAAGTTGACCCCGAATAAGAATCGTAACGCAAATATAATATTCTCAAATTCTCAAATTTATTGATATTAGACCAATTTATAATTGTCTTCCTAGTTTCTAAGTCCAAATACCTGAACCCAGACCCTAGTAAGACTTAATAGTAAACTATATCTAGGTCATCTATTTGTCTAGACCTAGCAGCGTCAAGTGACGATTTATGGTTCCCAAAGAGCTTACGGTGACGCTGGGGTAATGATACGATGATTTACGTAATTACGGCACTTATCGTAATTGGATATTTATAGGAGCTGAGTTGGCCGGTGCGTTTTTAGGGGGCCGTAAGGGACTGTTGCTGGCGTTGACTGAAGTTTTTTTGATCTATTCTATTAGTAAGAATAAGACCGTGAGTGGTTTACCCAAAAAAAAACCGATAGCATCCTGCCTTTTTTGAAAGGTTGAGGTAAGAATCTATTTCTTGCCTATGTCTATCGTATGTCTCAAGACGATTAACAACACGATCTACAAATGGTATCATATAAATTACAAACACAAGTATCTTAAAAAAATCCTGCTTATCTGTTTTTAATAGGGTTTGTTTGTCTACGTCCAGAACATGACGTTGGTTGGTTTCAGCGCAGCTGAAATTGTGTTAGACCTGGTTGGATTGCTTGATCAGGCATTCTAATCTGTAGTTGGGATTGAAATCCAGCAGGATTAAACAGCACATGTCACTAGGTCCAGCACAGCTTAAGTTGTGCTGGACCCGGCTGGATGCATTGCTGGATGCAGCATTGCAATCCTTAGTTAAATACATTAAAAGAAAAAAAAAACAGTCGAATTGAGAACCTCCTCCTTTTTTTGAAGTCGGTTAAAAATTTATTATACCGTACACCAGGAAACTGTGCAACATTTTACTGTTCTCTAAATTCAAATTCAAAATCTTTTTATTTATATAGACTTCAAAAAAGCACTTATATAAAGCACTTAAATAGTCAATTTAAACAGAAAAAAAAGTATTACCACCGGTTCGGAAGGTAGAACCGCTAGGGCGTGAAGTTTAGTAAGTTAGTTAATTATTGATTTTAATCAATAAAACCTTGGTTTTACCAATAAGAATTAAGGAATTACTTTCACACTTATCAATAAACATTTTACTTATGAATCCAAGGAAAATGGAGTTATTCTTTATTGGCAACAATCATGCATAAACGGAGGAGGCACCGAGAGTGCTTCAGCTGAATTGTCATCGAGCGGCGAGCGCCCTCAGGGAGGACGAGGGCCGACGGAGGCCCCGGGGACGCGTCGAGTGAATGCACTTACAATAACAGCGGGTTCGAATCCTAGAAATGAAGTATGATGTATTTTATGGAGACATTTTGCGCTGTGGGAGTGGCTAATACAATTTTTAAAGAGAACGTGTTTAATAGCAACTAAAATAATAATATATTATTAAATTTAGCAAAACATCTTCAAGGATGTATACATTTTTTTGGATTTAACACCTATCTAGGGAATCTTTGTGAACAATTTACATTGTCATGATGATAATGTTAGCTGGGGGAAACTCTAGTTACGAAAATGGCTAACTATTAAAAAAGAAAGTTATTTAAAAGAGATAGATATATATTGGATACTCTTTCTTAAGAAGTCATCAGTAAGGATTCAAACCAAAGGATCGTTATTATGAAGTATTAGGATTAAGTTTCATTTAGAACAATCAAAATATATGTATATTAAATACACACAATATTTACGTACATAACAACACGCCCATAATTGCCGAAGGGGTAGGCAAAGTCAAATAAGTTAGTATGTAGTTATTTAAAATAAAAAACTCATAATTAAAAAATATCGCAATGCTTTGGTTTAGATTTACAACTGCAACACTTAAAAATGTCCAGCTATTCCAGCGAGTCATAAGTTCTCTTAGTCATAAACAGCACTCCACGCTTCAACTTAACAGTGCTTAAGACATAAGCACCTCTCACAAGACGCAATGAAGATCAACGATAAAGAAAGCAATAAACTGCAACATGCAGTAATAACTGCAATACGCGTCGCCCGCAGGACGCCAGGGCGCGCAGGGTTCTCACTAGAGATGGCTATCGATATACTATCGATAGTATACGTCATATCGATAGTGTCGATAGTATACGTCATATCGATAGTGTCGATAGTATACGTCATATCGATAGTGTCGATAGTATACGTCATATCGATAATGTCGATAGTATACGTTATATCGATAGTGTCCATAGTATACGTCATATCGATAGTGTCCATAGTATACGTCATATCGATAGTGTCCATAGTATACGTCATATCGATAGTGTCGATAGTATACGTCATATCGATAGTGTCGATAGTATACGTCATATCGATAGTGTCGATAGTATACGTTATATCGATAGTGTCCATAGTATACGTCATATCGATAGTGTCCATAGTATACGTCATATCGATAGTGTCCATAGTATACGTCATATCGATAGTGTCGATAGTATTGAACTAATATAGATACTTTAAAAACTATCAATACGATGGTATAGATACTATCGATGTAAGGTTTACTACACATATAAGCAGGGCGGCATTGTCTCTTAATATTTATATATATCTCTTAATATTTGTCACTAGTTTTTCACAGTTTTCCTTTAAACCCATACTAATTTATTTTTAGGTAAACGTGGAAGCCTATTCCTACTTGGACTCTGTTAATCTGGTCGTGTATTGTGGGCGTGCTGGTATGTTATATATATGTTGCTGTATTAGCTCGAACTATGGTAAATTCTAAGATTTTCCAGTAAAACCTAAGATTTACCAACTCTTAACGGTAAAAGTCCGAACAGGTGTACAATTCGAACTTTTACCACCATTTACTTAGTAAATCTTAGGATTCTTTACTTGGAAAATTTTACTTAACCAAACCTAACTAAGATTAGATTATATTATAGGTTAGGTTAGGTAAGGTATTTCTTTAATCAGGTTAATAAACCTAACCTAACTAACCCATAATATAACCTAACCTAGAAATGTTTACATTTACCAACTCATGTCGGTAAATCCTAAGATTTACTAGTAAAACTTAAGATTGACCAATATACGGGCTCTTACAGTAACATATATACGAATATGTATGGATTCATCTTTACGCGTCGTTCGGTGAATTCAATCGCACATGGTGGTGGTGGCACGATAGAGCGTGTATGATGTCTAGTCAGCACAAGAACTACCTATCTATAGTTTATCGATATCAACGTGAAACCAATATTATCAATAGTAGTGAACACAATCGATGGTTAATAGTTTTCGAGGTCAACCATCGATAGCAAAAATATCGACAGTTGCCTAACTCTAGTTCTCGCTAAATATTTCTTCAGGACTAGAATTCTTGGAAGCCACGATAATAAAGCGAATGGTCGGCTGAAATGCTTTGCCATTGTGCGGTGCGAGACGTCGCTGCAATCAACTTTGCTCTGTGCTAGACAAAAAAGTTTTAGTTTTTTTTTTAATACGACGGCATAACAATTGGAGATGACGCTTGATGTTATACAGCCCTCTTTGGAAATAGCTGCGGAAAAATTGTCTTTGAATGTAAATATGATATAAGGACAGTGGTAGGTCTGGTCTTTCAGTCAAACTGTCTGTTTCACCTAAGAAGATTCCCGTGACAGGTGTCAGTCAATACTCCTTTTCATGCATTGTACTTTTTACGAATCAAATTATTCGGTTTTAAACTTATTTGACTTTATACGC
The DNA here is from genome assembly GCA_951394215.1 of Glyphodes perspectalis. Taxonomy (NCBI): domain Eukaryota; kingdom Metazoa; phylum Arthropoda; class Insecta; order Lepidoptera; family Crambidae; genus Glyphodes; species Glyphodes perspectalis. Next base: position 14,500,479 of record OX596213.1, on the reverse strand, counting down.
TAACATCATTGTAAAAAATAATTAAAAATTCAAAGTGTCACCGAAGTTATCTTATGTGAAATGGAGTTAGTGCAACAATTGCCGTTATCACTTTAATTAAGTAAAAACATAATTTAACTTTAAACGCAAGTCATTGCAGTTTAAAGAAACGTATCTATGTACACACAATAGCACTACAGGCTAAACACTGCGGAGTCTTATGTCGTTGCGATAAGAGCTGTTTCGCAACAAAAATAAATATCCTGATGTGCGGTTGTCTGTACATAAACTGGGCTGTATTTTCGGTAAACTGCCGTCCATCGAATTTTCACCTATGGAGGTACTAGACTAGCTATATCCCGCTGCTAGTTAGTACTCAATTTCCCAAGAGAACAATGACAAAAATGCGACAACAATTTTTATAGCTTTTTTTGTCGGACTGTTTGTTCTGGGTAATCTACAAAACCATTTGATCGATTTTGACAGTAGTCAGCAGTTAGCTACTGATTTGTAGCTAGTATTATAAAAACTAACATATGCTTTCATTTTAGAAATGTATAATCGTACCGCACCAAAGAAATACTTATTTGTTTGCCAAATTCCACACGGACGAAGTCACGGCCAACTAGATTTTTTATAAAGGGAGGCAAATCAACTCACGCGCATAAGAGAACGGCAAGCCATCCGACCAGCGGAACTCGCCCTCCTGCACCGCGTCCGTTGCGCCGATCCAGTACACGTCGTCCACTCCTGCGCCGGGCCTGTCATTAATTAAAAACCTAATTCAGATCTCGAGCATGTAATTTTGCACCCTGTTTCACTACAGTTAAAATATAAACTACTTTGTGTTTAATGTAATATACCTAGACGAGGTCTCGAGCATGAAATTTTGTAACTAATTCCAAAAAAAAAAAACTACTGATAATCTCTAGTTAAAATCATGACCATCGTTAGAGAACTTGTTTTCCTCAAATAGGTATTGCTACATCCCATTAAGAGTAAAGAAAAACAGCCAAAAAAAAATACTTTAAGAGTGTTTTGATATTTATTTTTGTATTATATGAAACTTTAATAACTATTTTAGCACTCTTAAGACTTTTTCAGTTGTGAATAGGCGCGCTGAATCAGCAAGTCTTAATAAAATAAATGAGGCGCAAGTTTTATCAAAACCTAATTGATGCTACATTAGCTCCGATAATTAGTCTTCATACTTTTGATATAACCTTTCACGAAAAGTAATTAATGCACGATATAATACAAATTTTGTGGTTTTCACTGTGGTAATTACAACGTAATTGGTATTGTGTTTTCAATTTAGGATTGAAACAAACTAAAGTTACTTTCACTGCAAGATAATAATTAATAATATTTTTCGTGTAGCAATACTTACGCATTTATTAGCATTTCGTCCATAATCTTTTGTTGTCTCTCATTTAACACGCTGGCTAGGTGCCCTCCCAGTCGCACGCACTCAGACTCCGCTTGCCTCCAAGCCTTCTTAGCATCCCTCACAGCTGATATGCAAAAATCACCAGACAACACCCAACCGTAATCGCAATGCCCTACAATCTCATCAACAGCCTTATCCATCCACCAAACCTTCAACCACATAGCTGAAGAATTCTTCTTAGCCAACACACTTATATTCAAACGTATAGAATTCGCCTCGGAAATTATCTGAACACTACGGAGAGGATCTCCAGGCTGAGAACAGTGCTTCCATCTCGACTCCCCATCCTCAAGAGTCAGCTCCATCCCTCTACACATAGCCAGCACGTCCTCGTGAATCACGTTCGACAAGTCATTCTCTCTCGAATTATTTGGTCCCGTGCCCATTTGCAGGATCATCGCTACCCGGTTCCCATAAGGCAAATGGATTCTGTAGCTGCAGGAGAGTTTCACGGAGGGGCCGACCTCGAACGAGCCGTTATTCGCCGTCAGTAGAATGTCGTGGCAGTGGTCTACCAGGCGATAGATCGCGGCGAACGAGGGCCGGCCGTGGAGTTCCATGGTCGGGTTCTTCGATGAAGACAAGTAGGTGAACCTTCTATTTGGGAACGGGATCTGTTCCAGCTTCCCGCATAGCGTCGGGGTGTTCGGAGCGAAGCGTATAAACCCCGAAGAGCAGGGTACATTTAGCTTGTGTAGTTCTACCAGCAGAGCGTTTCTTGGTGAGGGTTGGGGAATGAGAAGCCGGCAGCCGTGGGTGCGGGGGAGATGCCCTGATTGCACCTTGCCGCTCCTGACGACCCGCAGTCGAATAGCGCATTCTGCAACAAGAATTTAAATTTGTTACTGCTATAAAGATGAGTGGCCATCGCGTTTATGCACCATAAAGGGAACTCGTGAGTGCACGTTATTACTTTGTAATTTTATGGGCAGGCTTAAGGTAAACATTGTTGGATGTCGGGATTAAGCTGAGTGTTCGGCACGTGCAAACGATCGGCTCTTGTACACTGATACGATTGCCATATTGCGGTTTGTTTTCGGGCAAATACGAGTTGTACTTGTATTGAGTCTAACTAACATGCCTACAATAGGCATGTTAGACTCAAATAAAAAATGAAATGCTCTTACGTCTACATTAGTCTCGTTTTTAGTAATATAAGAATATTTAGACGCTTTCTATGGCACCTATTATAATGAAAGGATTTCCAGGATGGGTAAACAATATACATATGTTTTAATTCAAGATAATAATACTATGTTCTCCAAATTCAATTGAACCATTTCATTAGTTTACGTGTGTAAATGTTAAAATGTAATATTTATTATTCTTAAACCAAGATAGGACTGGCTGTTGTTATGAACAATAGAAATTATGGATTTAATGTTTTTTTTTTTGTCAAAATGGTGTATTAACTGTTTCCAAATCATTGAACAGTTACTCGGTTATGTGCAGTATGTCGTGACGTCACAACGTGTTTATATTATGCAAAATCTAGGGAAGGATTGCATTTTAATATAGAAATGGCGCTAAAGTTCTTCAACTATCTTATTTCTGTAAAGTAAAAGCAATAAAACATACATATTTATCTTATCTATACACGAAAAACCAGTCTAGAGATGTACGTGATGCGACTTTAGATATTACGAACGAACGGGTCAATGTCTTGAGTGTTTGTTTTTATACATCTTTTACAGCCATAAAGATATTATTAAGCGAGTCACGTAGAAAAGACTCCTTATTACAAGCAATTTTGATAGTTTATGGTTTTTATGGATCCGAATTGAAATACATAATAATAACGACTTTGTCTTTGTCATACGAAGGCTGTGGTAATTTGTTGGGAAGTACTGTCGACCGCTGTAGGTTTTATGGAATCGCTTTTCAAAATAGAAAAAGAGGGAATGAGAGAGAGAGAGAGAGAGAGAGAGAGAGAGATAAATCTTTATTGTGAATTAAATGTCTACTTTGAGGGATACTATACTGATACTGATGAGGGACCCAACAGAAAATCAAAGACTGTTGAAAGCGGGTTCGAATCTCGCTAAAGCTAAATTTTAGAACTAAGAATACGGTAATTACGGTACTTTATATACTTAATCATGAAAATATAGGCAAACACTTAAATTTACGTATTTAAGTGTTTGTCTTGGACCATTGTCTAGTGTTTAAAGTTCAATGCTCAGTTTTGTGCACGAAAATTGGGACTAAATAATTAAATTGTTTATATTAAGGATACATGTTCAATTTTAAAATCCAAAGAACACACGCTACATTTGAACCGGTAAAAAAAAGAAACATTTTAGAGCGCGATTTTCCAGTTTTTAAACTATTGGAGCTGACCTGACGTTCAATTAAGAACGCAAGCTTCAGCTTCGAGCGTTGTTTTTATGAAATGAATTTTCAATTTGCACAGTTAAACATTTTCGCTGGATAACACGGGAAAAAGAGGAGTGCGATTGCGGAGGACGAGGGAGTAATTAACAATCCGCCATCTGCATATCGCCATTAGCATTCAACTGGCGCCTTCTGGCGATAGTTTTACGTTTAGTTCTGTTGCTCTTGTAAAAAAAGCGACGCGAGATACGTTTGAGAAAGTTGCGAAAAAAGTTTGCGACGAAAGGAGTTTGGTTTTGAACTTTAGCTTGAGAGACATGTAATGTTGGCATCAAATATTTAAAATAACTTGATATGAGCCGAAAAAATGTTACCTAAAACAATAAGTTTTTAGGAAGTTTCATTATGTTTTTATTTTTAATAAAACCTTTTTCCGTTTGTAACTGAGGATAATGTAGTTTTTCTTGTACCTCAGAAACAGTGCTTGTTTTCTAGATAAAAGCTATACCATATTTTTTTCTATAGCCATAATAGTTACCGTATTTTGATGATCATTACGGAATATCTCATTTTACAAATCTATGTAACTTTACATGATGATGTTATGTTATGTATGTATGCAATTTATGCCACTAATGTTTTATAATGGTTAGGAAGTTCAGAATAGTTTATGATAGATATTTTAGATGTCCTAGTATATTAGTACTGATTTATGGCGGTAACTTATCCTCATTAGGTTCAAGCGATTACAATTATCCCGTCGATGTAAACAATTAGCAGTTAATTATCCCAGAACATCTACACTGACGCAATAATTACTCCACTCGCGTTTTAATGAATTCTTTTCGCTGAACTCCGTTCTTCGTTTTTCCTTGGTGAAATCTTTATCGAATTAAGAAAATCTATTAAGCCGAGTTCCGGAGCTCTGGAGGGTAACTTAACGTCATGCTAATTGACAGAGAAGTGCAAGTACTAGACATTCTATTCATTAGATTTTATATAAGCTATTTTACTCAAAAAATTTACACTATTGAAATTACAAAAAAAATATTGCTTACGTATTTTTTCTTTTGTTCAGTAAACAAAAAATGATGAAGATACAGTACGGTAAAGTACCGCGTGACGTCATTAGGTGCGTAAAATGTTGCCGTCCAAGTGACGTAAAGCGCCCCATTTCAGATCTTTGATGCGTTGTATCTTTGTTATTTTTCGAGTATTTGAGGAAGCAAAAAAATACGTAATAATTTTTTTTTTGATTATCTTACCTACGGACTATACAATTATTTTAAGTAAAATACCCCATTCTTTATTTTAAAGTATAAATATTAAAGTATGTTTGTTATACTTTCCCGCCTAAAACTATTTGGTTAGTATTTTGTGTGAAGTTGAAGGGAGAAAGGAAGGTTTTTAAAATTTCGTGTAAGTACAGCATTATCAAGTTTATTTATGAAACCGAATTCTAGGTAGTGTCTCTTCTATATCTCCCATTAAAGTTTAAAATGAAAATCTAAAATCCGATATTAGCGGTCAAACCAATATTCTAAATAGCTTTTTAGAGTTGCTTGCTTGAGACGTTTGCTAAATCCTTTCGACATCATTATATTTCTATAGATTAGTTGTGTCTGTTGTTTATTATCGACATTTTAACTTTCCACCGACAAAACAGAAATGATGAAGCAATTCCTTTAAGCAGCTTTTGCCCCATCACCCTCACCAGGTAACCGGGCCAAGGCGTCTGGTGCGAATGAAAGAGGAACCATTTCTCATCCGCCTCCATTAATCCACGTCTCGTTCAAGAAATTCCGCTGAAACGCGCTGAAGTACAAAATATTTTAAATTTGAACCTAAACAATAGCTTGGAAATATTGTTTCATTTCGTACTATAAACTACCTACTAGTTATTGCTCGCGGCTTTACTCGTACACCGTGCGTCTCTCGGGACACGCACATTTTCCTGGATAAAAATAAACCAATGTTCTTTCAAACGTTGTAAACTTTTGCGTGTTTAGATAAGCTGGCTTGATGGCGCATTTGGTAGTGACTCTACCCTATACGCCAAAAGTTGGGTTCGATCCCTAACCAGGACAAACATTCGTGTCATTAATATTTGGGTTTGTTCTGTGCCTGGGTGTTAATATTGAATATCACACTAATATTATAAAGGCGAAAGTTTGTGAGTGTGTGTGTGATGAATGAAATTTGGCACAGAGATAGATAATAGTCTGGAATAACATAAAGGCTACTCTAAAAAAATAGTAGCCTACATGTTATTTCATTTGCCTATATTCTATTTGCCTGAACAGGCGTCAGAACTTATCTAAGAAATGTTGTAAAGAGATAAATTCTTTAGTCTCGTAAATCAATTCCATAGCTCCAAAATAACAAGAAATAAACATCGCAAAGCTCAAATAGACGTCTGACTGATTTTTAATGTATATATTTTTTTATTTATATCCCTTAACTAGCGACCGGCTTCACGCGGTGATTTTTAAACAATATGAAATTATACATATAAACCTTCCTCACCGGAACACATGCTGCGCCGACCCCAGATGAACTGGGAAAAGAGCAAGAGGATGATTGACATATAAACCTTTCTCTTAAATCACTCTATCGATTGGTGAGAGCCGCATCGACAATTCAATATCCTCTGCGTAGTTCAAAAGATTTAAGCGAACAGACAGAACGGCGACTTTGTTTTATACTATGTAAAGATTACGACTCTATAAAATATTTAGAATCAATTTCTTGGTTATAGGTATAAGAAAGACATTAATATACAAACTAAACTAAACTTCACGCCACAGCGGGGTGTATTATATTATTATATATCAATATACAACATATTGATATATAATATAAAAACTTTGCGTTACGTAATATCTTATTATATAGTTACTAGATTGTAATTTGATGAAACGAAAGACCCGATACGACGATATTACTTTCTATGTAAAAAGAAAGAAATGTTGTATTAGAAAAGCAATTTTCCAGAAATACTACCTTCGTAATGATGAAGCATCACGTGATGTCTCAATATAATCGTGTGTGTGTGTGTGTGTGTTCCAATTTTAGCGAGTTTATGCTTGTGTGTGTGTCTAACTTTCATCAATCTTCCATGGAAGTAGGTATGTATCTTTCGTAAAATGTTATTCCTCAATTGACACATCTATCGAAAACGAATTGAGACAGATGGTAAATCTAGATTACCTTTTTGTAGGTACAATACCTATATTCTATTATTAAGAGTAATGGTAATGACATAAGTCTCACTTACGAGGGGTGTTGGTTCAAACAAGTACACGTAGTTCGGACTTTTAAATTCTAAGATACCTACTCGTATTTCAATTTGCCTGGTTCTCCTTTTTTATGAAAATTTCCTTACGACGGTTTCTCTCAACGCTGAGACATTGGCATTCCTAAATCTATTAATATATTATTGATCGTTGATTTAAAAAAAAAAACAAAATGATGGGTATATTTTGAGTCACCCTTGTAATGAGGCGGGTAGATTGCTCTCAAAAAGCTTCATATAAAAAAAAAATATCTTTTAGCAAGCTACCAACCACTTTTAGCCAAACATCTTGTCACCTACACAATCATAAACAACCATAAATACAATTAGTCGCTTTTCACGCTAGACAAGCAACACACTTAGCAGATAGTTAGCAGCAGTCTGTGTCGCTATTATGTTTTTTCTGCAAACAACCTAACCTAAACCTAATCCAGTCCAGTCCTTGCACGATCTTCTTATGAGTTACATTAGTAAAATACTTTAATCGTTATCTTGTGAAATAACTCTCAACTGCATGTACCTGGCATATCTGTTTCATTCGAAATGTATATTTATTTGATATGTTTTTCTATTTTAACCGACTTAAAAAAAGGAGAAGATTCTCAATTCGACTGATTTTTATTATTATTAATAAGTCTGAACCAAAAAGTAAGCCGCGTCTCTCTCACACTGGTTCCACAGAATACCAGCATCATGGCATCCCTGATGTCACGACATGACAATTCCTTTGTTTTGTTTGAAATGTACCTATCTATTTACTGATTTTTTTTCTTTCTTCTTTCTTTCTAAGTATATAAAGTCACAGACCGATGCGCAGTACAAAACAACTTCACTTAATCGTTCTCAGTCGTTTCCCCAACCAACAGACAATTCTTAAACAATCCACACTGACACAGAGTGCATACCAAACAGGTACAAAGGATCGCATTGATTCTCTCGGAACAGGCGTGTTTCCAATTTGCCTAATGTCCCATGAATATTTCCGTAGCTGGATTGTTTGTTGAGCACCCTCCCCTTATTTGGAATTCTTATGAAGTTATGGAATAGGCGTTACAGATAAGCTTGAATTAACATAGATAGCGTTTTGAGAAGAATGTTGATTGATGATTGATGAATGATTTTCTTTGCTTATAATATACGATATGATATATATTAAGATGGTCATCGTCATCTTCCTAGCGTTATGTCCCGTGCTTAGACGGGGTCCGCTTAGACCATGATCCAGGATTTAGGGAGTCTGGTAATTACTTTGACCGATCTGACCTTCGTAACCCTAAGATAGGGAAACCAATCAATTTTTGGATCATGGTTACAAATTCAAAGTTGTTTGAATTTGCAGGTTTCATCACGATGTTTATCCTCACCGTCGAGCTAATGGTATAAATATTTACATAGATTTTTAAATGCCCGGGTTTGAACCCGCACTCCTCGGTTAAGAGGCGCGTGTCCTTACCATTGAGCTACCGCTCTTATAAATATAAAGATGGTATGGTGTTTAAAAATATGTACTAACTGCGTCTTGTTAGCATGTCGTAAAAGGCGACTAATGGTGTGTTGATTGTTGCCTATGTAAATAAAAACAATAAATAAATATTATAATCTATATATTTAATCTATTAAACAAAGCCCTCTTCCTCATTGTCCCTCACTCCTCACTCGACGACACTCAGTGGGTCTTTAACTTCATCCCGGGCGCAAATTCCCGAGTAATAATACACCCGGATATTGGGTCCCGCACTCGAGATGCCGCATCCGGGACCTCTCATAATACATTTTTCGTGAATGAGTTACGTCTTATGGTGGTAGAATACGCACTCAATGGTAAGGACACGCGACTCATAAATAAATAAATAATAAATTCTCCTGACTTTACAAACCATTTTCTTAGCTTCAAACTAAGCTTATGCTTGTGCTATGGATACTAGGTGAACGGATATACATATTTAAATACGTTTATAAGCATCCATGACTCAAATACAAATTTCCATGTTCATCACACGAAACATTTGCCCCTAGCGGGATTCAAACCCGCAACCCTTGGTTTCGTGGGCATGGTCTCTAACCACTCGACCAACGGGCCAGTCAAAATGCGACGGATTCTGTTTCAAATCCTGGTAAGTGCTTCTGGATTTTATTAATTTAGGTATGAATTTATGCTACTCGATTGCCGATGAGGGAAACGTTGTGGTATGTTATTTTTAAATCCCAGACCAACATGGGGCAAATATGTATATACATATTTATGTAATCTAGAGAACGCGTTTTTTTTTTATTAAGATAGTTTAAGACCTGAAGCGATATATTTAGTTAGGGTATAACAGATTAACAATTATAGTAATGTTCAGATTTACTTACATTTTAATTACATTATCATTCATACATATAATCACGCCCATAGTCCCCGAAGGAGTAGACAGAGCCAAAAGGGCAGCAGGCCCCTCTAACCACATTCAGCTAAAAATAAAACTGGGCTTGGTTACATCGAAAACTGTAAAAAAGTAGTGACAAGTGGTTAGCTCGTCGCCTACACCATCATATACCCAAAACCCTATATATCACTAGTCGCCTTTTACGACATGCTAGGCAAGAAACACAGTTGGCATATTCTTATTAAGTTCTAGACCAACGCGGGACAAACATATATTATTATTCTGACACATAATATTGTATGGATGAATATATCTATTGTTAGTCATAATACGTTTCTATTATTCTAGGTATAACTCTATAGGAACCACCAATGTACCCCCGAGGCGAAATTGTATTTCTAAGCCAAAAGAAATGTTTTGTGGCCACAGTTAATTAGCCCTACAAAAATAAATATCTACCGTTTTTTATCAAAAAGGTAATTAATTACTATTTCGTGGTAGACCAACAAAAGTTCGCTTTATTATTTCTGACAAAAGAAGTGAAATTGCCAATTAATTTATTGTAAGCCTGGGGGTAAAGCAAAAAAAAAAATTTCGATTAAAAAATACACACGAGAAATTTGTTACAAATATAAGGCATTATATTTGTAACTATAACTTTTACTTTTAGCGTCTTTTTATATTTTGCACTATTCATAAGTTATTATCTTTTTTAGATCTTTCGCGCTTTTTTTTAGCTAATCTGATGGGTCAGAGATCTGACTTTCTGGATTGTTAAATATCTAGTACACACACAAATTTTCCCGTTGGTCCTATCATTTCAGGTCAAAATAGCAAACTGACCGGACTATTACTATCATCCCCAAGCTTCTAACCCCCCTATCGCGGATAATTTTAATTTAAGCAAAAACACAAAAAGGGCATTTCTTTATAAAATCTGTTGCTCTACAACTTTTATCTAAACCTTCTTTTTCTAGTACTTACCGTTTCCCCAAAATTTTAATAATAAATCCTTTTTTTTTTCAAACTATCTCTAGGTGATTTTACAAAAAACTTTCACAGTTCGTTTATAAATTTTTCAAAGTAACTTATATCAAATTTTTAAGTATTTACCTCAAAATTCGTATTTAAAGACCTATTTTCTTGGACTATAGACATATTTTATGTATCAGAGTTGAGATAGAAGTGTAGTTATAAAATAATCACATGTAAATGATTTTAATTCGGAAAAATCGTCTACATTATTCAAATCTTAGTGGTACTAGGTAAAAATAGTCTTCTTAGCATTATGTCCCGGATCATGGTCTAAGCGGACTCCGTCTAAACACCCCTTCCCCGTATTTCCCTGATATTGGGGTTATACATGAAGTTGTAAATAATTGTTTATTATACTAGAACAGTTGCTGCGGCAGTTTTTTTTTCTATTAAACGTTGCAAGGTGGTGGCGACGCGGGCCACAATCAGCTATAACCCGACCGGCGTAAGAGTGAGACCAGCCGAAGGCAATAAATGTATATAAATGGTATCAACCCTACCCATGTCGCAAGCTCCTAGAATCATAGATGACAGCGCAAAGCTTTTACTGCGAGAAATATTACTTCCGGATTCAATTTGATTTCTACATTGCTGAGAGGTCAACGTCTTCTCTAGCTTCTAGCTTAATAACTTTTAAAACACTTGACAAATAGTAATGAAATTTGGCACGCCGAAAGTTTAAGCTTAACTGAAAAACATAAGATATTTTTTATCTCGTAAAAAAAGATAAGAAACAGATCGAAACACATGCGGGTGGAACCTGGGGCAAAATCAAGTATTTACATTTTTTGTATGCTAGATCAACATGGGAAGTTTTAGTATACGAAAATACATTAAATCATGACGCCCGTAATCCCCGAAGGGATAAAGTCAAAGGGGCAGTTAGTCCCCTTAACCATATTGAGCAAAAAAAATCTGGGCTGGGTTAGATGTAAAAAATTAAAAAATAGTGATAAGTTGCTAGCTCGTCGCCAACACAATCGCACACCCAAAATTGGAATACGTGAACCCGAATTATAAAATAATCACCTAATATTTTTTTATCCTATTATTTTTCCTTTACAAGGTAAATGCGGTCGTTTTTTCCTTTTGTTCTTGCATAATAAGCAATTATTTACAACTTCCTTTGTAACCCAATATCAGGGAAATAGGGGGAAGGGGGATATAAAGATGTGACACCGCAAACGGCCTTCTGATAGCGAGAAAAACCCTTTCATATATGACTAGTTTTCGTACGCGTATTTGCCATTATCGTCGTTCAGCAGTGAAAACCTAGTAAATGCTTTTGTCAAAATTTTACAGAGGAACGAAAAAACTGCCTCCTGGAAAAAAATCTTGGATCGGAATAGTACTGCTCATTGTAATTTTTTTAAGAATGATCGTAATCAATGGTACATAATCACATCGGTTAGATGGAAAATTGTAAAAAAGTAGTGACAAGTGACTAGCTCGCCTACACAATCACATACTCAAAACCCGATATACCATTAAACGATATACCATTAATCTTTTATGACATGCTAGGCAAGAAACCCAGTTGGGACATAATTTTTAAATCCCAGACGACCTGGAACAAATTGGCTGGGTTAGATGTACATATTTTTATTTTATTTACTTAAACTTAAAATTATACTGTTAATAAAATTAACAGATCATCAGTAAATTAAAACTAAAAATATCAACAAAAAAATCCCAAAATTTGCATCTGCAGATTTTCGCTTAATTATTTATTTTTGCTTAATTTAAACTTGACTTTCCACCCGCATGTTTCCAATCTCCGATTAGATGCGTAAATTGGTTTCAAGTTAGACGTCTATTGTCAACTTTTACCCAGATCTATTTCAGCCTAGACAAAGTCTAGGTCTACTTTAGAACTAAGTTTCTATAAACATGTCCCCACTTTTGTGCCCATTGAGGGAAAAGCTTGTTTGTGAACATGTCACTGTGGATTGTAGCCACTTGTCCGAACTAGACATCGCGGCGTCGTGATTCACCGCGACGAAGGGGGCGCGGTGAAGGGGCCGCGGCCAGCAGGTGCGCCCGCGACGGCCCGCTACTCATCGACCACTCCGGATCCCACCTTCAGAGCGACTGCACGTCATAGTCCCTTTACCTATTTATTGTATCTATCGATCTTAAATACAATCCTTATATACAGTCCATCTTTAATTATATCGAAGTCCCAACACCACTATTTACGGAAGAACATTCCGGACATGTTGTGGCTATTTTAATTTGTCATGAATAGTCGCTTATTTACTAGTTTTTGCTGTTTCTTAGATAAATATCATTTGTAAATGTATTAATGGGTATGTAATAGACTCAAAAAGAACGGACCTGGTTCCTTGTACATTTTCCATCTAACCCAGCCTATTGCCCCGTGTTGGTATGGAACTTAATTAGAATGTGCCAACTGTGTTCCTTGCCTAGCATTAGGCAAAGGCGACTAATGGTAAATTGGGTTTTGGGTATGTGATTGTGTAGGCGACAAGCTACTTACCCACTTGTCACTAATTTTGTTATTTATCTTTAAAGTGAGTATACAAATAAATATTAAAGAAAAAAAAAAACACGTTTGTTATGTGGGAGCCTCTCTTAAATATTTATTTTATTCTGTTTGTAGTATTTGTTGTTATATGGGCAACAGAAATACATCATTTGTGAAAATTTCAACTATCCACCTATCACGGTTCATGAGATACAGCCTGGTGACAGACAGACGGACGGACAGCGGAGTCTTAGTAATAGGGACGTTTTTACCCTTTGGGTACGGAATCCAAAAAAAAAACATATGGTATTTTCCATCCAGAAAAAAGTACAGTTCCGGAAATATACAAAAGTCTTCATTAATGCAAGCAAAGTCATAGATGCTTAAAAACAAAGCATTAAAAGTGGCGGTATCTTTTAAAAAAATAACAACGATCACAAGTCGTTTTAAGGCTACAATTAGACTTGCTAATTGTAGAACAAGACAAAGCGGATTCCAACTAGCATTTGAACAAAACGCTGCACAGAAGATTCATTTTCTATCCTACTACATTAACATACAGGCTACTTTCGCTCAACTTCTATCTAAAATTACTTCATTAATTTATATAATATCCGACTAAGCCCGCGGATCACATCCGAGTATCCGTCGTTGCTCATGTTCCCTTTAATTCACTATAACGACTGCATCCTCACATAATCCGACCGCCCATTTGCCATTTTCGCCCCATCTGCGATTCTGTTAGACTTTTATTTTTTCGCTCATTTTCGCTCTTTTCGCTTTTCCCGCTCTTTCCGCTCCTTTCATCGAGCCGCGACCAAAAGTAACAAATAATGTACCTTAATGCGTGGCGATAAGGGTCAAAATAGTGTATTTGTTTTAGTTGCCGTCTGTATGGAGTAACAAACGTTATGGCCTCACAAACATCGATGGATTTCCCAACGGAGCCGCTTGTCTTATCTCAATTCTAGTTTTATGTGGTGACTTGTGGTGGCGGTATGTGGATATTTTCCTATTACAATTTTGCGAATTTTTGTATTGCAAACCTCAACTGTATAATAAAATTTTTCATATGAATTTCGTATTTGAAATTTCAGTTTAATATAAATCTGGTCGGCAGCAATACTAAAATTTGTCCAATAGTTTTTTAGCATGACATCGAAGGCTTATAATAAAGTTATTTGTGGCAAAATAATATAAATGTATACGTTTAATTTACATCTTTCAACGGACAAATATATTTCTTACTTACTTAATTACAAATCATCGTCTGATCTAGTGGTAGCATACGCCGCCTACGGACCAAGAGCTCCCAGGTTCAAATCCCGGGTCGGGCCAAAAATTTGTGGTTGGGTATTTCAATATTGAAATTACTTAGCAACAGTCTGAGTCAGGAAGTAAGCGGTTTAATCACCCACATGCATCGAAAATCACGTTAAGCCGTTGGTCCTGCGTCTGACTTCTCTCCGGTCATGTCGAATTGCCGTCTCACCGGACTATGAGAGCGAAGGAATAAAGAGTGCACCTGTATTCGCGCACACACTTGTGCACTATAATGTCTCCAGGGCAGTTGGCTAATCCTCGTTAAGATTGGCCGCCGTGACCGATATCGGGTAAGAGGACATTATTATTATGTACGTGTATTTGTATGTATCAGCATCTAAATTCTCCCACACTATCCCTCAAAAGATGACGCCCCGACACATCTATCAAATCAACACAGAACATCTAATACAAAAACAATATTGGCGCAAAAGTTCTCTATCGCGGCGAATACTAACTCGCAAGTTTGTTTGGTCTTGTTAGTGATAGAATATAGTGGATCGAGGGAACATTGGCAACAATAGTTTATATTGTTGCCATTCATAGATTTGTATAAGTGTATATTTATTGTTTGGTTGTTGACGGAGCGTCTGGGACGATGGTAGATCGGTGTTGAGTATACGTGTCTCAGATGCGACACGTTAAGATGCGAGGAGTTTTGGTTCAAAACTGTGCATGTGCTTTTGATTTTAAACTCTAACCATGTATTTGTATGTATTGGTGGGAGGTGGGAAATATACATTGAATGGGGTAGTGTGATATTTACAAATATTAAACTTAAGCTCTCCATTCAAATTTAAATTGAAAATAAGTTCCATTGCCTTTACAGGCAAATTCTATTGCCTTTTGAGAAAAGAGAAAAGCACGCATAAATCATCAATGTAAAATATTACCACCGGTTCCGACAACAAATTAGCGTCAACATTTGATTTGTGTTATTTTTTATTTATTGAAAGTACCATGGAAATGACATTGAAAGGGAAGCGAATAATTTGATTAATTTGCCCACACACGGATAACATAAGACAATCGTCCATTCGAAACGAAAAAATACACAGTCCCGGGAACGTTATTCCGGGACAACAGCCAGCGCCGAAACAAAGTGTTCATCAGACCAACACATTACCCAGTGTTGCATAAACCCTTTCTAGTGTTCAATCAACAATTGGACGAAACGTCCACATTCCATAATGTGGACGTTTCGTCCCATTTGCGTTCGGAATGAGAATTTTTCATAGCGAAAGCGTTAATTCGCCCCACAAATACCTGAAATAAGCCTTTAATAATGATCCCGTATTTTCAGCGCGGGAAAATTTATAGGCCAAAGCTTTTAGCTGGATGGCTAAAGTAAATATTGAATTTGGAATTTGTGCGCACTTGATGCTTGCTAAATATTTCTTTAGTGCAGCCGGTTATTGAATTTGGTATAGCTTTTCCATTTTGTTATATGGTTTAAAGTACGATTTTACTGGTGTTTGAAATTGAAATAGGTTGAATAAAATTTTGTAGCATATGGTTAAGATAAATGTGGCTTGTTATTTGCTTTCGCCTTAGATTGATGGATGGATTTAACACATTAAAAAATATCACTTAAGTTTATTCGATCCCTAAGAATAGTTAAGGAAAACAACGACTGCAATATCAAGGCCCGAGAAAATGAACTTCTGCATTGTGAGCTCGAACAAACCCGCGCCCCTTGCGTACAGTTATAGATTTTTATACAGTTACCCCATATTGGTCAGGAACTTAAATAAAATATTCCATAGATTCCTAGCCTAGCACCTCAAAAGACGAATGGCATTAAGGTAAATTCTTGTTGTCTAGTTTAGCTCAATTATATATTTTTTAACGAAAATTTTTTTAAAAGTGGTTGCTTACTGCCTACCCTTTAAGGATTACGGACGTGATGATATTAATTTATATATATAACTTATATACAGGGTGTTACAAAACTCCCCGTAAAGCCGAAGAAGATTAAATGAGACCTTATAACGAGTCCATTTACAATATTTAAGAACCCTAGTAACGCTGTATAACATACCCAAAAAAATTAAAAAATATTATTATTTTCACTGATGTGCAAACCCTATTTCAGTAAAATTTAAAGAGTAAACTCCGCAGAATGTACATTTCTACCTAATTCGCGGAACGACAAAAAAATTTAAAGATTTGAAATTGACAACATATTTTTTTTTCCAATTTGTCATTTTTTGAAGCCAGTACTTGAGTATAATGACATCCTTGTATTGAGGTAGCAAACATTTATGAATGAAAAATAGAAAAACTATTAAAGTAGACAATGATTAAGTAAAATAGGAACATAGGCCTTTCTGTTAAATAATCTGGTTCCCTGACATGACAGCTTACTAGGGTTGACAAAATTTTTGGCTTTGATAAATTAATCATATTTTTTCCCGTAAAAATATGATTAATTTATCAAAGCCAAAAATTTTGTAACACGTTGTATATATACACCGTATATTATCTTTCATAAAATATAACTTTATAATTAATGCATGAAAACGTAAATATTAAAGAGAATGTAAAAATAAATGAAAGTAAATCTTATTTTTAAATATAATGATAGGCCCACTCCATATATTTGATTAAAATTACCCAGCAACAGAGACAAATCGAGGGTTAACTGGGGCGGTTATTAGCGAAATGAACACCCAGCTCAGTCGAGCGTGTTCATTAAGAGGCGATTGTGTCACTACCGCGGTACGAGGCTTAAACAAATAGAGGACAGGTCGCATATTCAGGGGCGGCGTTCGAGATATCGGTGGCTCGGGCGAAATTATGGCGCTTTTATGAATGAGGTTTCATTGGAGAATGTCGTGTTCTGGACAAAATGGACGCCCACTCTTAATAGAGGACAGGTCGCTTTAGAGGAAGTGTAGAGACGACGGCGCTTCGAGCGAAATTATGGAACCCTTATGAATAAAATTGAAAGATGAGATCAGTCTCAGTTTTAATTTAAACAATTTTGTCCTGGACAAAATGAGCGCCTATTCATAAGAGCTAGAGACCCTAGCATGATAGGTGCCTCGGCAATATGTATACAGCGCACGTTTGAAAACAAGGGTAGCGATGCCGCCCTGTTAAACGGTGCCGTATCGTGGATTTACTCAGTTATAAGTAATTTTATACATACATGCATATGCAAATTATATGTGATGATGATGATGATATATATATGTATGACTTATGATATATATATGACTGGCTCGATAGCGCATTCGGTAGTGACCCTGCCCCATGCGCTAAGAGTTGTGGGTTCGATCCCCACCCAGTACAAACATTCGTGTGATGAATACTTGTGTTTGTTCTGTGTCTGGGTGTTAATAACCAATAATAATTAAGTATATATTTGTAGTACCACTGTTGATTCTGATATCCGTAAAACCGTTAAACTACTTACCTCGGAGTCAGATCAATGTATGTGATGTGGTCGGATATTTATTTATATTTATATTATATTATATATAACCATGCTGGTTTATAATAAAAGGCGATTATTTTTTTTATTTACTTTTGTGTTCCAAAATAGAACGCTTAGATGAAAAGGCGACAAAACGCTTAAGCGATGCACTCGCAAAAAGTCCCAGTCACCTAGCCGGACTAAATAATCAGTTTTGGTGCCCCTTAGGCTCTACCCACAAAATTAGACCTTATCTCCACCTATAATTCTAAAGTTATTTTAGGAATATCCGACGATTTTCCTAAAATAACTTTATAATTACAGGCGCCCTAAGCAAGCTTCAACTATACTTAGAATCTATTCCTAGACCCGAATCCGGCACTGTGTGTCTACGTATTTGAACGCAAATAGAGGACAAGTATTTACGGATTTCTTTCGGAGGGGCAATAAATCTGGATGTTGTGATGCGGTTGAAGATTCGTAACGTCGCGTCTCTCGCTGCGAGCATTTATATCAGTTGGAAAATCTCATATCTGCTTATGAGAAAAATGCGTGATGGTATGTATTAATAATATAATTCTATCCTTACTAATGTTACAAATACGGACTTTACTATGTTTGTCTGTTGTGATGAAATTACTTACGCAAAAAGTTCGAACTCAAAAAATATTGGCAACATGTTATCCCAAAACAATGTTAGATACCCTTATTTTCTGTAGGTACTTTTGTCTGCCTGAAGGTTGTCTGGAAGAGATTACTATGAGCGATAAGACCGCCTGAATTGTGTATTTGTCTGTCTGTACGCTAAGTTCTGTGTTAATTTTTTGTGCAAAAAAGAATAAATAATAATAAATAGATCCATCCTTAAAAATGCGGGTGAGGAGAGGGCCTTAACAACATTTGCGAACGATGTTAAAGATAAGTCCTTCTATAAGACTTACATGGCTAGCGGGCGATTCGGATAACACGTGCCTCTACGATGTAACACATACTACACGAAAAACCTAGTGAGAGTTACACAATATCACTACAGTTCAGAGTATATGTACTTATAGATGTACAGGTAAAGATTTCTACACAAAATTATAGTTATTTTCACAAAGGAAGTTAAAACTAATAAATTAATAATTAAATTCTCCAGCTGACACACCAATTCCATAGTTCCAAACTAAGCTTATGCTTGTGCTATGGATACTAAGTGAACGGATAGACATATGTAATTAAATACATTTATAAACATCCATGACTCGAGTACAAATGGCCATGTTCATCACACGAAACATTTGCTCCTACCGGGATTCGAACCCACGACCCTTGGTTTCGTGGCCAGGGTCTCTAACCACTCCACCAACGGGCCAATCAACCACCAAATCCACCAATGGCCCGTTGGTCCAGTAGTCGGAGACCCAGGCCACGAAACCAAGGATCGCGGGTTCGAATCCCGCTAGGGGCAAATGTTTCGTATGATGAACACGGACATTTGTACTCGAGTCATGGATGTTTATAAACATATTTAAGTATGTCTATTTGTTCACCTAGTATCCATAATACAAGCATAAGCTTAGTTTGGAACTAGGGAATTGGATTGTCTGTCTAGAAAATTTATTTATTTAAAAAGAATGTATGTATGTGTAATGTGTGTAATTTTCTTTAGGGATCAGAACGTAATACTATTTATGTAGAATTGTAGATAGATAAGTACATTTAATGAGTCCATCCATTTTTTATACTTATGATATGGATACTAGGTAACTGATAGACTTATTTAAATACGTGTTTACTCGAGTGCAAATTTCATTCGCAATTCGGTTTTAACCAATCGCGCATTATATGAGGCGAAGACTCGTTGAAATAATCAACGAGTCTTCGCCTTCGAAAACCTTTTATCACGCAGAGTTTGCGTGATAAAAGGTTTAGTTCGATAGAGGTTTTTATTAAGATTCCTAAATAGCAGATACTAAAAAGATTTTTATAGTCATAAATAGAACTATTCATTAAACAATCAGTTACCTACTTGCAAAGATTTTTGTTATATTCATTGTAATTTTAAAAGTACTTGAGTACGCAGAAAATTCAGCTTTTATCCAACATAGCTGGAATATGCCCACTTTCCCAGATTTCATGATAAACAGCGATTTTGTATTGAAACATTTGTTACTGTTTCTATAGGCAAATACTATTATGTGAATTAAATGCAAATACTATTAATGGAGTTTAAAGAGCGACTCGTAGTAGGTAGGTACTCTGTATATATATTTCATTTTATTGTCTCTTTCAGTAAAATTTTATCACCTACCTTTAAAATAAATAGCGAGTAAAGTATTTGTCTTTGCCAAATTTTGAGTTGGGTCCCGATAAATATCAATTCCTCAGTTTTTAATGAGAATAAGTTTCAACAACTTTTGTTCACAGTACCGAAGGTTGTGATCATTATAAAATTGTCTGCTTGATATTATACTACTTTGAATTTATCGGAGAGGTGACAGTGGTTTATAAAAACATATATTCAATTCAGCAACATGAAAAATGGGGAAAATGGTGACCAATATTTGAACTATCCCGACGGACTTCGTAGCGCCCGTTCTTAATAAAAAATCACCCTCCTAACCCCAGCCTTAGGAGGGAGAAAATTACTTTACAACCCATACTCATACCTACAATTTATTTTTTATTTAGCCATTTAAATCCCACTGCTGAGCAAAGGTCTCCTCCTGTGACCTACCAAATATATTTAAAAAAAAAAACATTCAAATCAGTCGAGCCGTTTCGAAAAACATTGTGACATGATATCTAATATATAAAATTTCCATGTCACAATGTTAGTTACCGTACTCCTCCGAAACGGCTTTACCGATTTTGATAAAAATTTGTGTGCTTATTCGGTAGGTCTGAGAATCGGCCAACATCTATTTTTCATACCCCTAAGTGTTAAGGGTGGTCCACCGCAAAGCTATAACTTGAGAACGGCTTTACCGATGAAAATCCGAGAACGGGGCGTTACGAAGTGCGCCGGGTCAGCTAGTTTTTATATATAAAATGTTGTATGTATGTTTTATATACTTTTATAGAGGAGTCAACAAAATACGCACGGCTGGTCTTACTGTAAATGGTTATTACAACTTTGACGCACTTACTAGGCGTGTCACTCGCACATTGGTATTAGTATTATTTGTTAATTTTGTTTTTGTATATTGACTAGTTATAAGTGCTTACTTGAAAAAACTAACTAACTAAACTTCACGCCACTTCCCTAGCGGGGTAGGCAGAGTAGGCAGTAGGTAGGCTTCCTTGAAGTCTATATAAATAAAGATATTTTGAATTTGAATTGCCGATTCTATTTCACTTATTTACTCAACGTACAAGAACAGAAACATGTAAAGGAAAAGTATATGTATAATTTGAAAGAACTTACCTAGCCTTAAAATTTTTGTAAAGAACACTTGGTATATGGTGGCACTCGATGTTTTCCTATAACGTAACCTGAAACAAAGCAAATGTTATTATTAGACACATCTAATAACATTGCAGAAACGTCTCAAAAAATCATTTTGGTCAACCTTAAATAGTAAATTAAATTTACTAGTTAAAGGTAAAATAATACAAATCTGTGTAAAAAGCACTTTGAATTATTACCAAAATAAATATGTGGTCTAAGCGGACCCCGTCATGGCCCGGTCATAGCGCTAGGGAGATGACGATGACCAAAATAAATGTGGTAATAAAAGGCGGGTGGATATTTTTTTGGTAATTTACTTATACGTAAATTATATTTTCCAGATTAAAGCCAGCGGTGTATAGACCTTTCCTCTCCATTCCAGGAAGGCCTTTTAACCGGCAGCGGACGAATATACGCCGATGACATATTCGATTATCTTCAAAACCAATTTTGGAAAAGATCATTTTAGATAGCACGAGCTTCTGCTTCTTCGGCGGCTTATTTTTTCCGACACCTCCAACAAATCTCATTTAATTTTAATCGATGTACACAAAAACTCAAAAATTATATAGGTACTTAAACCTTCCTAAAATCACTTAATCTATTGGTGAAAACCGCATGAAAATCCGTGCAGTAATTTTAGAGTTCATCGCGAACAGACAGACGCAGCGAAGGACTTTGTTTTATAATATCTAGTGATTTTACGAATATAATGTACTGTAATGGCTTGCGAGATACAAAGGGAGCACATTTTCTACTAGTATATTAAAACGGTAGGCAATTTAACGCTCCAAGGGCAGTACAGTTGCTAGTTATACATCGATTGAACTTGACCACATCCGGTGGTAACTATCAAGGGCTAGCGGGTAATTCGTCAGTCAGCGTCAGGCTGATTAGCTGTACCGGTGATGGATGGGTTCGCCCTTGAGGTGAGCTTCGTTCACGGTTTGCTTGCTTACTTAATCGTTACCCACTAGGGTACGACATAATTAACTGCGTGTGTGACATTCCTTGCCGTGATTTAGAAACGGCGACTGTCACAGGTTTACTGATCAACAGTGTGCATTTATACGTATAACGGATCCTTGTACTGACTGATAATATCTATAACTGACGCGAATAAGTTATTATCTGTGTTTTTTACATTCTCATATCCGATGGCAATGGACATTAATAAAGTTTTAAGCTAAGGAAAAGCTGTTTTATATATTGATAAAAATATAATATCAACCCATAGATTTAGGATGTACAAGATACACAAAGACGGCTCGGAGACATGACCAAAATAAATTTAAGCATGTGTTGGTTGACGTCTATGTGTGAGTTAAAAATTGTGTTGTCAAAGACGCACTTTCACAATATCGACTGATTCAGTTGTATACTAATAATATAGGTATTTAATACGCTTTTTTATACTTTTGATTAATTATTTATGGCATTGACTGAAATCAGTAGTTGTATATATTAGGTAAATTGGAATTAGTCGGTAAGAAATCTCATTCTAAGCAGTTCTATAAACAATGAGATGGTAAAATTCTTCGTATATTCAGAGTGTAAAAAATTAAAAAAATTTAAATATGTTCTATGATTTATACTAAGACAAAAAGATATGACTTTTGCTTTGACTGATGGAATGAAATGGAACAAATAATATATTAGCAACTTTTAATTTGGTGTCATTTAAAAACTAACTAACTAACTAAACTTCACGCCACTTCCCTAGCGGGGTATTTTTTGCTGCCGTCATTTGCCGTCAAAATGTTTGCTGCAGATAATGGAGTTCTTACTGGGAGTCCAATCTGGTCTGTCTATAGTCCGCATCCACTTTTTACACAATGCTGGGTTGCTTGGAAACCTAGAAAAATTATCAGTTACTTTACTAACAAATTTACGGAGATAATGAGTTCCCAATGTGAATATAATTATATTTCAACATAACTTGGCTAAATAACTTTGTATTCATGTCATGATGTCGCTAAAAGACGATTAAATTTTTATCGATACTCGTGACGTCACCGCTTTGTCAAGCACTAGCGTAACCAAACTATTTACTATTTTACACAATATTTTCCCCAATTCTGATTATAATCACGATGTTTACTTAGAAAGATAAATTATAATCAATATACTATTGTAAACATATTTTTCTAAACTGATTACTAGCAACAATTTGACAAAATATGGTTTGAAAAAATCTAATGATAAAATCGTATTTACCTGTAAAAAGTGTATTTATTCGGATTATTCCGTCGTGTAACCTCACAATCACGTACAGAACAAGTCACCTCAATAGCACATTTAATATTCTCGATTATAATCCAAGGTTTAATACATAAATGCACAAATTTCACTGCGACGTAGAATAGACCGGGACGCTAAGGCCTCTTACTCGCAAAAACATTGACATATAGGTACTTCATTCGCTGTCTCTTTTTCTCTCGGGCGGTTTGTATTTCAGCAGGATTTCTCGCTCCCACGCTTTATGTATCTTTTGCGTAGTCAAAAAATTCTAAATCTATGTATCAACCCGATAGATTCCGCTTGATGTGGGATAAATTTTTCTTATTCCACACGCACGGAACCACAAAAAGAGCTGGATATAGTAACATAAACGATTTGCAGATAACTCTTTGGTCGGAGTCAGGCTGTGTAGTTTGTTTATTTATAGATGATAGTAGCGTCCTGCGGTTTTAGCCCAGTAGTTCCCGTTACCAAGGAAATACGGGCAGAAAATTTTGCCTGTGCTACTCGCTGACAAAGTAGTTTTCCATTGGTGCAAGAATTTTTCAAATCGGATTAGTAGTTTCGGAGCCTGTTCAATGAAAGAATGAGATCTGTCCTCTTTATTTATAATATTAGTATAGATGCTTACCAGTCCTTTATATGGTCACATACTACAGTAACCAAGTTTAGTTGGTGTATAACAGGGGTGGCGAACCTTTGTCAATATAATTTAAGTACCCAGAGAGCGGTTGACGCGCATGTTGTTGTCAATCATTCTTGATAAATTTGTGATCTCAAAGAAAACGCGTGCTCACCATTTTGTGTAAAGTGCCACCTATGGCACGCGTGCCAATGGTTTGCCAACCCTGTTATATACCAATTAAATTATTCCTGATCTTAATGTCAGAATAAAAGACGAGAAATACGGGTAATCCGTCAGTGAGCGTCGTCTGATTAGCTGCGGCAGTGATAGATGGGCCTTGCTCCGTGGCTCCGTTCACACGTCACTTGCACACTTAGCCGCCTACAGGCACTTGCTCACGTTAGTTGGTAGAAACAAACTAAACTTCGGCTTCCATACTATATTCGTAGACGAGTATGGAAGCTGGGTTCATCATAACTTCACAAAAAGACGAAAGGCATTCAGGTAATTTATTGGTGAGCGTCAGGATCAATAACTGATTAAATACAGCGTTGATATATAAATTTTGCCGTGGTGTAGCTATAGTTGCATTAAGATGTATTGTGCTTGGTTTTCTTATTAAAATATTATTCGTT
This sequence comes from Glyphodes perspectalis, assembly GCA_951394215.1. Classification (NCBI taxonomy): domain Eukaryota; kingdom Metazoa; phylum Arthropoda; class Insecta; order Lepidoptera; family Crambidae; genus Glyphodes; species Glyphodes perspectalis. The sequence goes on along the minus strand of OX596213.1, from coordinate 14,475,848 downwards.
ACCACAAACGTATGTTACATTAATGAGAGTTCATATTTCATGTAAAAAATATTGAAAATACTGTATGCCAGTTATTTTATTTGATAATTTTATATTAGAACAATAAACAGGCTATTATTTAAATGGATAATATGTAGAAAACACTATGTAAAAAATTCGTCAGCACAGCTAGTGTAATAATAATTAAAGAATAACTTGCGTATAATCCGTTGATCAGCGTCACACTGATAAATTAAGGCATTGATTAATTTACTTAAGTCTTTTGTAAACACCTGATGTGCTTACAAAAGACTCACTCAAACCTTACTTGCTTACTTAGTTACTCCTACGCCAAATGACCCACATTATGTCAGCTAAGTTGATTATGATCATAATGTACGGGACAAGCACTGGCGCGTAATTTGTCAGTGAGCGTCAGGATGATTAGTTACGAGGGTTGTATGGCGTTCGCTCTTGAGGTAACCAGTTAAGTGAAAAGCTTACTTGCTTACGTAAGCACTTGCCCTTGTATTTTGATAGTTATATCGGATAAATGATGATCATAATGAGAATTATTATATATTATTATTATTAATAAATTAATAATAATTAATTCTCCAGCTGACACACCAATTCCTTAGTTCCAAACTAAGCTTGTGCTATGGATACTAAGTGAACGGATAGACATACTTAAATACGTTTATAAACATCCATTGCTCGAGTACAAATGTCCATGTTCATCACACGAAACATTTGGCCCTAGCGGGATTTGAACCCGCAACCCTTGGTTTCGTGGCTAGGGGCTCTGACCACTAATGGGCCTGTCAAAAAAAGTAAGGATCGCTTTCTGACTATCACCGAAAATCTATTTTCAGTTTGTAACAAGTAACCCACTACTGATAATGAATAAAATCCGATATTTAATAAAGACTGCTATTGGTTTCCTTATCAGCGTAGCGTGGTGGGGGCAAGGGGACCGCTCTGGGCGGCACTTGTTAGGGGCGCCAAATTTGAAATAACAGTAAAAATGTTACATATTTATTTAGTAAATCAATTATTGGTGGTTATAAAGACTGCTATTGGTTCCCTTATTAGTGGCGTAGCGTGGTGGGGGCAAGGGGACCACCCTGAGGGCACTTGTTGGGGGCGGCAAATTTGAAATAACAGTAAAAATTTTACAGATTTATTTAGTAAATCAATTATTGGTGGTAATAAAGACTGCTATTGGTTCCCTTATTAGTGGCGTAGCGTGGTGGGGGCAAGGGGACCGCCCTGGGCGGCACTTGTTGGGGGCGGCAAATTTGAAATAACAGTAAAAATTTTACAGATTTATTTAGTAAATCAATTATTGGTGGCAACGTAAACATGTAAGTCAGCGAAAAAACGAGTATTTGAACCCCCCCTTCAACGGGGCGGAAAAATTGAGGATCGCCCCGGGCGACAGAGACCCACGCTACCCAGCTGTCTCTTATCTAAGGATAATGAAGGACAGGCGATAGACAATGTACTAACTAGACTCGCTCAATCCAGGCGGACTGATTACAAACAGGACGTAACCCTATAAATATATATACTAGCAGAATATTAACTTTAAGTTCCAGTGGAAGTGCGCTCTAAACGAGCCTTAACTTAGCTACTTCCAGTTAAGTTAACAACGTAATTCTGTAAAGTGTTTCATTCGATTCCACCTGCGATAAAACAGGACCAGGAACTTAGTTTATGTGAAGCAATTAAGTGTGGCGCAATTTCGTTGAAAGTAGCTTAATGGCCAAATAAATTAGTTGATTACTAGGGGTCGTCCGAAACTACAGCCATGTATCTTATTTGTTTAGGTATTTAATTTAGTCCTTCCTAATATTTATAAATGGTTTTTTGACTGGCTCGATGGCGTTCGCTAGTGACCCCGCCCTATGCGCCAAGAGTTGTCGGTACGATCCCCACCAAGGACAAACATTCGTGTGATGAATGCTTGTGTTTGTTCTGTGTCTGGGTGTTTATATACAATATTTAAGTATATATTTTGTAATACCACTGTTGTTTCTGATATCCGTAACACAAGTCCTTAAGATACTTACCTCTGAGTCAAATCAATGTATGTGATGTAGTCTGATATAAAAATCGACACTTTTGAAATTTATTATTTTATTTTGTCATGATACAAAAATAATAAGTTGGCTTAGATGGAAAATATAATAAAGTAGTAATATAAAATTATAATTATTAGTAGCCCTCATACTTATTCGCCTCTCACCTTACACCTAGAGAGATGAAGGTATGACTGAAAATCAGCGCTTCACAGGACCTTCGTCCTGCGTCAGCACAAGCTGGGTCATATCTTTTTGCTCAACTATTTTTTTTTTATATTTTAATATTTTGATAAGCGGCTATCTTTTCGCCACAGTAATGATGTGACAAACCCTTGGGTATTGGTTTGGTCACTTCATTACTGTGGCGAAAAGATTAGTCACCATTAGTCACCTTTTACGACATGCTAGGCAAGAAACATAGTTAGTACATTACTTTGAAGTTCCAACATGGGACAAATGAAGAACAAATCTCTTATAATTTATTTAATTCTCTAGATCAGTGTTCCGCAGTGGTCAGAGACACTGGCCACGAAACCAAAGGGTCGCGGGTTTGAATCCCGCTAGGGGCAAATGTTTCGTGTGTTGAACATGGACATTTGTACTCGAGTCATGGACCTAGTATCATAGCAGAAGCATATCTAAGCTTAGTTTGGGACTAGGGAATTGGTGTGTCAGTCTGGAGAATTTATTATTTATTCAATGACCTCGGTACACCAGTGTACCACAGCACGTACTTTGTGGAACACTGCTTTAGATGATGACGGTCATGATGATGAAGATGATGTAAATTGTCAAAGGTTTGTTCTCCACCACAAATACCAGTACACATTTTCCATTCCATTCTACATTATTCCATTATACATTATTTCCAGAACTTTATGAGACAGACAAACTCCCAGACGGGGTAAACCTGTTAACGAGTCGTTTAGCCATCTCGAAGACAGTGACATGACTCCCGCAAAACCAAAATACTTTCCCCTGAATTGCGCACTTATCCCCCATACTTCGGTATCTCGCGTGAATAAAACATTCGCCCCTCATCGGGTATTCCAAAGGTCAAAATATGAGAGCTGGGATCCGGGAGAAATATTATTTCGTATAAAAGGAATATTTCTATTATTAACACCGGCGGGACACAATTCGAGGAGGAGGCCACATTTCCGGTTGAGGCGGGACATGTCGGGATTTCTTAGGATATATAATACAATCCTCTGGCCCTCTATCGTCCCCGGAGAAGCCGACTGCAGGTGTTACACCCGGTCCGTCAGGATAGGGTACACAGCTGTCTATGTGGTCGTGAAACATCACCCTAGGTGTTCTGGTGGAGAATACCACTCCCTCGAGATGGGCCGCCAGGCGGCAGCGCGCGCTGCGTAGACTTTACGAGATGAATCCCGTTGGTTTTGCGTTAGCGCCCGAAGAACGACAGCCTTGAGGTTTAGTCGGTAGGGTCTCCGGAGTTTGCTACCGGTTTCGAGCCCGACTCACCCTTATAGGTCCACCCAGGACTCTGTTTGGATGGTGCGTAAATGCATTCCTCAAGTAAAAAAAAAAAAAAAAAAGGATATATAATACAATATCTGCTACAATCACTTCGTGAGTATGCCAGTATATACATGTACATACTATCACGTCAGAAATCACCGAAAATAATGGTAGAGTTCATGGAACGATAAACGCATTAAGCCATATTAAGCCAAACACAAAATTGAGTTCGGTAAGATTGAAAATTGTATCACAGGATCAACAATGCACCTTTTACGATATGCTAGGTAAATAACACTGATGGTACATTATTTTTGAGTCTCATACAACATGAGATTAATTCATAATATTAATTCTAAATTGTTTAGTTATACAATTACAGAGAATTCAATTACACTTCATTAGAAAATCATAGCACGTGTCCTTAAAAAGATTCATCGTCTCTGACCGAAATCATAGTCACCCTACATGCGAAATCCCAACAACCCTGTATAATCCGCTAAAACATGTTGGTACGTTAGTCAAATTCTGGTTTTGCCATACGATACTGAATTTTATTACGACAACCCTAAGGATGTCGCATTTTGCCGCAAAAATATCAAGTACTAGCAATGCCCGGCGGTTTCTCCCGCGTCGTTCCCGTTCCCGTGGGAATACAGGAATAAAATATAGCTTAAGTTACTCGCTGATAAAGTAGCTTTCCATTGGTGAAAGAATATTTCAAATCGGTCTAGTACTTTCGGAGTCTATTGAATTCAAACAATCATACCTTTCCCTTTTTATAATATTCTAGCATGTCGTAAAAGGCGACTACGAAGTACTGGTACTTTGTAGATGACAAGTTAGCCACTTGTCTCTTTTTTTTAACAGTTTTCCATCAACCAAACTCGATTTAATATTTGGTTAAATCAGGTTAAATCCAAAGAACTTGCTGCTCTTTGGATTCTGCCTACGGGCATGATGATATTTATATGTATTTAGTAAAACTACTTTATATTAATCGAGTAGCTTTTCATCCAAACCAACCTACTGTCCCATGTTGGTCTGGGACTTAAAAAGAATATGCCAACTGTGGTTCTTGCCTAGCATGTCGTAAAAGGCGACTAATGGTATATCGGGTTTTGGGTGTGTGATTGTGTAGGCGACAGGTTAGCCGCTTGTGATTACTTTTTCACAATTTTCCATCTAACCCAGCCCGGCTTTATTTTTGGCCGAATGTGGTTGAAGGGGCATTTTGCCCCTTTGACTCTGCCTACCCTTTCGGGGATTATGGGCATGATGTTATGTATGTATGTATGTATGTATGAGTAGCTTTTCCCCGTGATTTTCCACATGCTCGGGCTATGATTTAACTCTATATTACAAGAGACAGACCGAATTTCAGATCAAAGCTACTATTTATATATATTCACAATCACAACCCAAGTTCATCACACGAACATTTTCGCCTAAAGTATTCGAACCTGCGGCTCTTGCATGTGTGACTAGCATATCCAACCACCAAACCATTCTATCAAAGCCAGCTTTTGATACATGCGTTACGTAATCTCCGTTATCAGCATAATGGCTGACTTCCGGGCGTATGGGGTTAGGCCCTAAAGTTTTCAAATCGCCGGCATGATAGCGGCGTAAATAATTAAAGCGTAATTAATATCGGCCGATCGGGACGAGCCGTTTCCGATATTGTTAGCCTGTAATAACGGCCGCGCTGAGCCCGGATGGGGGACACAGTGTAGGCACGGTCAATAAATATTTACTTATATGTATTATAAAAGCGAAAGTAATCTATCGTTTATCTGTCTTCTTCGCCCCGTATTTAATGATGTGATTGCATTTGCAAAGCCCAAAGTTTGAACTCTGCGAATTATTTTTCTAACTTACTAATCATAAAGCATGTATAAAAAGAATTATCTATACTTATAATAAATCTGTAGAGAGGTCAATTCTGTACATGAAATATATTTTCAAAATGACTATCAGGGGGTGATTAGTGATCGATACTGATGCCAAAAATGCAATCAGTAAAATTTTTGTCTGTTTGTCTGTCTGTATGTTCCTTATAGAAACAAAAACTACTCGACGGATTTTAACGAAACTTGGTACAATTATTCTTCATACTCCTGGGCAGGTTATAGTATACCTTTCATCACGCTACAATCAATAGGAGCAGAGTAGTTAAGGGAAATGTTGGGAAAACGGGAGAAGTTACTCCATTTTTTAAGCTTCCGTCGCGTGTGCAGCCTTAATGGTTAAAGTTACATAGAAATCATGTCTATTTCCGTCATGGAAATAGTCTCTATAATATTAACCATAAACGCGGGTGACACCGCTGGCACAGCTAGTCTATACTAATATTATAAAGAGGAAAGATTTATATGTTTGTTTGTTTGTATTAGATAAGCTCCGAAACTACTAAACCGATGACGTCACTAGGTGTGTAAAATTTTACCGTTCAAGTGACGTAAAACGCTAAATTTTAAATCTTTGAAGCGCTGTATGTTTGCCATTTTTCGAGTATTCGATAAAGCAAAAAATAAGTATTTAAAATTTTTGATAATTTAACTTACAGACTAAAATTTTTTTTGGGTAAAATACCCCCTTCTAAAATGGTGAAGAATTGGACTTAAAGTAGGTGCCATAATATGTTGCTGATCTTTTATCATCATATAGTGAACTAGCTGTTTCCCGCGACTTCGCCCGCGTAGACTAATATTTCTGTATCTGACAGAAACTGTGCATTTTTCCGGGATAAAAAGTAGCCTATATATTATTCCAAACTGTAATCTATCTCTGTGCCAAATTTCATCCATATCCGTGCAGCAGTTTTTGCGTGAAGAAGTAACAAACACACACACCCACACACACTCACAAACTTTTGCCTTTATAATATTAGTGTGATAGTTATTCATTACACAATTAGGGACAACAAATTTAGGTTCGGTCTCAGCGCCGTGTGTCCCGTCCGGTTCACAAAAAGCATCGTTTGTCTTCATCAAGCTCGCTTTAAACTATGCTCAGTGGGACTGCGGCAAATGACGTGTCCGTTTAGGTATTATAATGCCCTTTCATAACTCACCCGCTCTGTACTAAGGGAATCGCTCTATGTCACTATCTGAAACGGGCACAGTGGAAATGGGTTTACAGTGAGGCGAGTTAAGATCACTGGCAGGAAATAGCATTTAATAGAAATAAAGCTTAATCGTTATTGAAAGTAATTCAATATGGATTTTGTTGGGTCTTGTTGTTATGCTATAACATTTTATATCGTCATTTGAGGAAAATATAATACGCGTTCAGTATTTTAAACATACGAGAAAGCTAGAAAAAAGAACAATTAAAAGGTCCAAAATAAGAATATTATGTTTATGCTATGAATGCTATGTATAAGTAATAATAATGTCCTCCTAACCGATATCGGGATGTAAGGGGGCGAACCATCATCATCTCGCCCCAAGCCAACCTCTCCTGCGCGTGGAGCATCCTGCTTACTAACGAACGAGGCTCTGGCAACCGACTGATGGCGGTATAACCATTCAAACCCTTGGCGTAGCCAAATACCACATGCCGATGACGGGCAGCAGCGTCACCGGGCAAAAGCAACGCTCTGCGATCGCCAACCCGCCTGCCCAGCGTGGCGATTATGGGCAAATCCTCCAAATGGATACAGCACAAAGGCCACGGCCCCCAGTTCCCGGCAGTCTCGCTATTCCTGGTCATGGTGGCGACCACGGTAACGGCGGGGCGGGGGGTGCGAAGAATCTCCGGGCTACGGTAGGCCACCACCACAAACTGACCCTTGCTACGTACAACGGACGCACTCTACGGCTTGACTCGCATCTGGCACAACTTGAGGTGGAACTTGGGAAGATTAGGTGGCACATTCTGGGGCTAAGTGAAGTCCGAAGAGAGGGGGAGGACACCATAACCCTAGAGTCGGGCCACCTGATGTACTTTCGCGAGGGAGACCAACAATCCCAAGGTGGCGTCGGGTTTCTGGTCAATAAGTCGCTCCTTGACAACGTTGTAGAAATTTCCAGTGTGTCTAACAGGGTAGCGTACCTGATCATCAAGCTCACCGAGAGGTACAGCCTCAAGGTGGTGCAAGTGTACGCACCGACCTCGACACACTCAGATGATGAAGTGGAGGCAATGTTCGATGACATATCGAGGGCCCTCCACTTCACTATAAAGACCCAATACACTGTTGTCATGGGAGACTTCAACGCCAAAGTGGGAGTACAGAATCACAATGAATCGGTAGTAGGACCCCATGGATTTGGAGCCAGGAATCATAGGGGGCAGATGCTTGTAAACTTCCTCGAACGAGAGGGGCTGTTCTTAATGAACTCATTCTTCAAAAAGCAGCCCCAAAGGAAATGGACGTGGCGTAGCCCCGACACTATGACCAAAAACGAGATCGACTTCATTCTGGCGGACGGGCGGCACATATTCAGAGATGTCTCTGTGATCAACAGGTTTAACACCGGCAGCGATCACAGACTTGTCCGAGGCACTCTGAATATCGATTTCAAAGCCGAACGTGTCCGTCTGATGAAGTCTAGACTCCGGCCTACTTTGCTCCAAACCATGGCGGGATCTGAAACGTTCCAGTCGAACCTGGAGAACCGTTTTGCTGCCGTGGAAACCACAACTGACGTTAACCAGAACCTTGAGAATGTGGTTCGGGTACTCAGGGAGGAAGGTACGAGATTTTGCAACATGCGGCGTAAAGGTAAGAAGTCAAAACTTTCCGAAGAGACCTTGAGGCTAATGAGGCAACGACGTGAAGACCCACCTACCACTTCGTTGGGCATACGGGCTCTTAACCGGGAGATCAATAAACTTGTGCGACGCGACCTTCGGCGCTCTAATACTCTGGATATCGAAAGAGCTATTGAGCAAAACCGGGGGTCTAAGGTGTTCGTTCAATCTCTCGGGAGAAGTCACCTGACGAAACTGACCACAGCAAGTGGAGAAGTTGTTGCCTCTAAACCGGCGGTCCTTTTGGAGGTAGAAAACTTCTATACCCGACTATATGCATCGCATACATCTCGACCTGTACCCGAAAATGAAGACTCTAGAGCCACATTAACACGCCATTTCACTGAAGACCTGCCGGAAGTCAGCGTTGGCGAAATCAGGATTGCTCTTGGACAGCTTAAAAATGGAAAAGCCCCTGGAGCGGACGGCGTTACAACAGAGCTATTAAAGGCTGGAGGTAAGCCCGTACTGAGGGAACTCCAAAAGCTCTTTAACGCTGTCCTGTTTGAAGGAAGAACTCCGGAAGCGTGGAGTAGGAGTGTGGTCGTCCTGTTCTTCAAAAAAGGGGACAAAACCCTATTGAAGAACTATCGACCCATTTCCCTTCTAAGCCATGTCTATAAGCTGTTTTCAAGAGTGATCACGAACCGTCTTGCACGAAGATTCGACGAGTTTCAACCGCCGGAACAGGCTGGATTTCGGAGCGGATACGGCACTATAGACCACATCCACACAGTGCGGCAGATTATACAGAAGACCGAAGAGTACAATCAGCCCCTGTGTCTAGCATTCGTGGACTATGAGAAGGCCTTTGACTCGGTTGAAATCTGGTCTGTTTTGGACTCTCTGCAGCGATGCCAAGTCGATTGGCGATACATCCAAGTGATGAGATGTCTCTACGAAGCCGCCAATATGTCCGTCCAAGTACAAAATCAGCAAACAAGGCCTATACCATTGCATCGAGGAGTGAGACAAGGGGACGTCATCTCCCCGAAATTGTTCATAAATGCAATGGAGGATATGTTCAAGACGCTGAACTGGACAGGACGTGGCATCAACATAAATGGTGAACACATCTCGCACTTGCGATTTGCAGATGACATCGTCATAATGGCAGAGACGCTGCAGGACATACAACAGATGTTGAATGACCTAGCTGACTCTTCTGTACGCATCGGCCTTCGGATGAACTTGGATAAAACCAAGGTCATGTTCAATGAACATGTTCTACCGGAACCGATTGCGGTTCACGGCACCGTCCTCGAAGTTGTTCAAAAATATGTGTACCTCGGGCACACATTGCAGTTGGGTCGAAACAACTTAGAGGACGAGGTGAATAGAAGGGTTCAGTTGGGTTGGGCAGCGTTTGGAAAACTACGTCGAGTCTTCTCATCGTCCATCCCACAGTGCCTAAAGACGAAAGTCTTCAATCAGTGCGTCCTACCTGTTATGACATACGGAACCGAGACCTGGACACTGACGGCACGACTGGTTCACAGATTTAAAGTCACTCAGCGGGCTATGGAAAGAGCTATGCTCGGCGTTTCTCTCAGGGATCGAATCCGCAATGAGGTGATCCGGCAGAGAACCAAAGTTATCGACATAGCTCACAGGATTAGCAAGCTGAAGTGGCAGTGGGCTGGCCATATCAGCCGCAGAGCCGACAACCGTTGGGGTAAACGAGTTCTGGAGTGGAGACCGCGCCTCGGAAAACGTAGTGTAGGACGCCCTCAGGCCAGGTGGAGTGACGATTTGCGCAAGACGGCTGGCAGGAGCTGGATGAGAGTAGCCGAAAATAGATCAGAGTGGCGAACATTTGGAGAGGCCTATGTCCAGCAGTGGACTGCAACAGGCTGATGATGATGATGATGATGATGATGATGATGATGAACCGATATCGGTCACGGCGGTAATCATAGCGAGGATTAGCCAACTGCGCAGGAGATGTTATAGTGCACGTGTGTGCGCAAACACAAGCCAAACACAAAATTAAACAGCTTTAGCTGACACTCTCACAGTCCGTGAGACGGCAATTCGACATTACCGATGAGAGGTCAGGCGCAGGACCAACGGTTTAACGTGCTTTCCGAGGCACGGGGGTGATTAAACCGCCAACTTCCGACTTCGGACTGTTATTGTAATTTCAATATTGAAATAACCAGCCACAATTTTTTTGGCCCGACCCGGGATTTGAACTCGGGACCTCTTGGTCCTTAGGTGGCGCATGCTACCTATAACATAAGACATTGTATAAGTATGTAGCTTTGGAATAACTCATTTTTCTTACTTGTCCTCCTCTAATTCAGGACTCTATCAACAAACATCATCATCTTCCTAGCGTTATGTCCCGTGTTTAGACAGGGTCCGCTTAGACCATGATCCAGGATTTAGCGAGTCTGGTAATTACATTGAAGCGACTGCCGGTCTGACCTTCGTAACCCTAAGATAGGCGAACCAGACAATTTTTGGATCATGGTTACAAATCCAAAGTTGTTTGAATTTTCAGGTTTCATCACGATGTTTTCCTTCACCGTCGAGCTAGTGGTATAAATACGTACATAGACTTGAAAAATCCAGAGGTACGTGTCCGGGTTTGAACCCCCACTCCTCGGTTAAGAGGCGCGTGTCCTTACCATTGAGCTACCACCGCTCTATCAACAAACATGGGACTATAATTGCGTAGGAGCAAGTTAAATTATCGGTTCTAAAATCTGTCTGTCGCGTGTGCTGCAGACTCTCCCTACTTATATTTTTTTCACTGTGCCCCAACTTCTGGGAGTCGTTTAGCAAAAGTGATATAGGATGTGACTTTGCGCCCGCTCCAATGTGCCGCATTAAAAATGGGTTTTAATTTACATCGCGACGTCGGCCAAACGAATTCGTTTCACTTTATGAAGAGGACCGAATATACTATGTGTATTTATGTAATCTCATGAATGTTTTTTTTTTCACAATTTTTCATCTAACCCAGCCCATTGTCCCATGTTGGTCTGGGACTTAAAAATAATGTGCCAACTCTGGTTCTTGCCTAGCATGTCGTAGAAGACGACTAATGGTGTATCGGGTTTTGGGTAAGTGATTGTATGGGCGACAGGCTAGCCACTTGTCGCTACTTTTTCACAATTTTCCATCTAACCCAGCCGTGTTTTGTTTTTGGATGAATGTGGTTAAAGGCCTGCTGCCTCTTTGACTCTGTCTACCCCTTCGGGGATTATGGGCGTGATGTTATGTATTTATTTATCATGAATGTTGAAGAAGCAAGTGAGGTGTGTAAGGATCGTGCCATATGGCGTTTAGTTCTCTCTGCCTACCCGCTAGGGAAGTGGCGTAAAGTTTAGTTAGTTATTACGCCAGTGAACGTGTGAAGTAATTTTGGAAGATCCAACCCAAATTCTCACTACTGCTTTAATCCTAATCTTTTAACTCACTTCTGTGTACTGGGCCAGTGGTAATAATGTCGTAGTTATTTTTTTGCCGGGGCTTAGCTAGTACTATAATATTATTAAATGAATGTGGAAAACTAGCAGACTGTTAACTAGGTACTAGAAATACGACGATACATTTTCTTTGGTATCCGATTATACGAATAGATACAATAGCCAATTACTGACAATTTATTTTTATTTATTTGATATTTTCACATGGAAAACTAAATAATCTCAACAAATGTTATAAATGTTCAATTCATTCCTTGCTTCTTACAACTGACTCAGAACCAACGTTTTAACGTGCTTTCCGAGGCACGGCGGGTACATCTATACTAATAATTACTATATAAATAAAACAAAGTCGTGTTTGTTACACCACTTATAAGTCGAGAACGGCTGAACCGATTTACGTTGTTTTTGATTTGTTGGATTTGTCTTCGTCCAGAATAACAGAATAACTATTAAAAACATTGAAAAATTGACGATAAAACAAAATAAAAGCAAAAGTATTTTCTCATATAAAACGGTGGGATTCGTATCTGTCAATGTTAAATGTCAATCGACAAATCAATGTAAATTTTCATTTACTGGGCGATACGAAGTTCGCCGGGACAGCTAGTTACTAATATTATAAAGCTGAAGAGTTTGTTTGTTTGTTTTTTGACTGGCTCAATGGCGCATTCGGTAGTGACCCTGCCCCATGCGCTAACAGTTGTGGGTTCGATCCCCACCCAGGACAAATATTCGTATGATGAATACTTGTGTTTGTTCTGTGTCTGGGTGTTAATATACAATATTTAAGTATATATTTGTAATACCACTGCTGATTCTGATATCTGTAACACAAGTGCTTAAGCTACTTACCTCCGGAGTCAGATCAATGTTTGTGATGTAGTCTGTTATTTATTATTATTATTATTTTTTGCACTTCCAGTCCGGTTTGAAGAATTATTTTAGTGTTAGATAGCCCATTTATCGAGGAAGACTATAGACAATATAACACCAACCATAAAAGCGAGTAAAACTTCTGGCACAATCAGTAAGGTCATAATATCACTAGTACTCTTATACCAGTCAAAATAGCTAGGTGTTACCTACGTATTTCAAGTCAAAATATTAATTATTATTTATTTTAAGTCATCGATTGACTTGGATTGACAGACTCAGACTGGCTCGATGACGCATTTGGTAGTGACCCTACCCTATGCGCCAAGAGTAGTGTGTTCGATCCCTACCCAGTACAAACATTCGTTGAATACTTATGTTTGTTCTGTGTCTGGGTGTTAATATCCAATATTTAAGTATATATTTGTAATACCACTGTTGTTTCTGATATCCGTAACACAAGTGGTTAAGATACTTACCTCGGAGTCTTATTAATGTATGTGATGTAGTCTGATATTTATTTATTTAACTGCGTCCTCACACTCTACCCGCTACCCTACCCTAGGGTCTACCCTAGGGTATCAGATATTGCTCAGTTACTTTAAAATAATAAAGCAACTGTGTTCCTTACAGCAAGCAATTTGCAAAAAGTGTCCAAGAGTGTATTAGGCATTGTATAAATAATGATATTATTCCTCACCAACACACAAATCTTTCCTTGTCTTAATATTAGTGTAGAATCTACACTCTACACTGTAGATGTTGATTTAAGCGACGCTATACCACTTATCACTATTTCACACCTGGTGGTAATATAGTGAGTTCCCAGCGGTTCCAGCGGTCGTTTGGAAGACGGATGTCCTATCTACAGCACAGCTGCATTGAGACGCGTAGGACACATCGCCCACTCCGGAATAGGAAACGTGGAATCATCTCGTGTGCAAACCGTGCCACAGTGCATAGGGCAGAAACCCGTAAAATTAAATTTTACGTTTGTTTAGGGAATCTCATCTCTTCCATTTGCATCTTTCTTTTAGATTCAATTTTAATCGAATTCTTACATATATAACATCACGCCCATGATCCCCGAAGGGGTAGACAGAGTCAAAGGGGCAGCATGCCCCTTCAACTACATTCGGCCAAAAATAAAGTCGGGCTGGGTTAGATGGAAAATTGCGAAAAAGCAGTGACAAGCGGCTAGCTCGTCGCCTACTCAGTTACATACCCAAAAGCCCGTAAACCATTAGTCGCCTTTTGTGACATGCTAGACCAGAACCACAGTTGGCATATTCTTTTTAAGTTCTAGACCAACATGGGACTGTGGGCTGGATTGGATGGAAAGCTGTGAAAAAGCTGTGACAAGTGGCTAGCTCGTCGCCTACTCAGTTACATACCCAAAAGCCCGTAAACCATTAGTCGCCTTTTACGACATGCTAGGCAAGAACGATTGGCACATTCTTTTTTTTTTTGTCCCAGATCAACATGAGCCAAGTCCCAGACCAACTTTCTTATTAATATTAACATGCAAATGTAACTCTGACTGTTAGGGCGAGAAAAGGCATAGAAACTAACTAACTAAACTTCAAGCCACTTCCCTAGCAGGGTAGGCAGAGAGAACCGAACCATAGGCTATTTTTATATTGGATGACTAAGTAACGCGTACGTTGCCACGGGAAAAGGCTACTTCAATGCAAAATCTAGAAAAAAGCGTTATCTTATCATAGTCGGGGTTCAAATAGACAATGATACCGCATCTAGTGATATTTAATTAAAACTGCAATTGCTCCAATGTAATACTGTCTGATATGACATAGAAGCAACTGCAATAGGGATGTTGACTGGCTAGTCAATTAAGATACTTTTTAAGAGGTGTCAAAACGAGATCACTTCATAGATTTTGTATGGGCTTGTCAACGTGTGATGTCACTAGTTTGTATAGTCAACTGACTTGATATTAAGCAGTTATTGTAAAATTAAAAATCTTAGACTCAATATGATTGAAAATCAATAACGCTTAACAGGATACTACAATACTTTCTTTTTCAGAATTGATATTTCAAAATTAAATATAAATGGTGTCAACATCCCAATTTCGAAACCTGAAAAGTGAGAAACATGTTACTGCTATTCATTTGCACTGTGTTTTATCGGCGTACAAAGACCCGCTCGAGGGAATTCAGCGAATGGACACTATCGACTGTGGAGAGATGTAATGTGCCTGTGCGGTTTTAGTTAAGTGGGGCCTTTTAATCACTATGTAGATCCATTCAGATTGTCCCATGTTGGTCTGGGACCTCAAAACAATGTGCCAACTGTGTTTCTTGCCTAGCATGTCGTAAAAGACGACTAATGATATATCAGGTTTTAGGTATTTAATTGTGTAGGCGACAAGCTAGCCACTTGTCACAACTTTTTTACAATTTTCCATATAACTCAAACCAGTTTTTATTTTTGGCTGAATGTGGTTTAAGGGCTTGCTGCCCCTGCCTCTGCGTACCCCTTCGAGGATTATTGGCGTGATGTTATGTATGAATATATTTGTAGATTAATTATCGTTGATGCCTGGTAGCGGTGGTAGCTCAATGGTAAGGACACGCGCCTCTTAACCGAGGAGTGCGGGTTCAAACCCGGGCATGTACCTCTAGATTTTTCAAATCTATGTACATATTTATACCATTAGCTCGACGGTGAGGGAAAACATCGTGATGAAACCTGCAAATTCAAACAACTTTGGATTTGTAACCATGATCCAAAAATTGTCTGGTTCCCCTATCTTAGGGTTACGAAGGTCAGATCGGCAGTCGCTTTAATGTAATTACCAGACTCGCTAAATCCTGGATCATGGCCTAAGCGGACCCCGTCTAAGCACGGGACATAACGCTAGGAAGATGATGAATTATCGTTGATGCCTTAGCGTCGGGCAATACAAACATTGCTGAGTGGATTCTCTGAAGGCGAATCTAGAATATAGGTCTTACTCAATCAATCTACTAGTGAGTGTTTGGGTGATTTGGTAGAAGTGTAGATGTCGGCGAATAAACAACCTGTTAGTTTGTAATCAATCTAGTTAGATTATTAGCTGGTAATGTTGAGGGAGTTTGCAAATGAAAAGCTTTTATATCATGCTCGGGCATTAAAGATTGGGATGTTTTTTTGTATCTATCTATAATATAAAAATGAATCGCTGAATGTGTTGCTAAGCGCAAATCTCGAGTACAGCTAAACCGATTTCGCTTTTTCTTTTTTAGTTGTGTTTGTTATTTATCAGGTGAAGGTTCATATGAAAGAAAAAAATAAAAAAGTTGCACGGAAAAAAATGAGTGCTGAAAATCCGAAAACGGGGCGTTAAGAAGTGCGCCGGGTCAGGTAGTCATAAATAAAATTAAATGTAGATTTTTCAGTTTCATAAATCAATCGATTTGTTTCACTTAGCGACTATGCAGGCAACAAGTTAGCCACTTCTATACTACATAGTTCACAATTTTCTATTTAACCCAACTCAATATTGTTTTTGGATATTGTCTAAGTGTCTCATCCCTATTTGGACTCAGACTACCCATTAAGGGTTATGGGCATGATGGTATGTGTATGTGTTCAATTGGAAATGTGTGTTGCTTGTGAGCTATCTTTGTAAGTCCCAGACCAACATGGGACAATGGGCCGGGCTAGATGGAAAATTGTGAAAAAATAGCGACAAGTGATGAACATTTTGCGTTTTACAAATATACTCTTCAAACACCACAGGTTTACATACCCATACATTTTTGCATTATTCATAAACACAGGAGATGAAATATGCAACCTGCGGTTGATGAATATCATTTCATCATCTCCGAACTGCGGTTGGCCGCCGACGTTATGCCGACACAAATTATCCCATCCGAATATTGATTGACTTTTAAAAGCTTTCGGCATTATTTATCGGCTGGATTCACGACATGCTTTTAGAATAAATATGGAAAATATAGAGTAAAAAAAATTTTGAAATTTGCTTCAAGGCAGAACTTTTTATCCTATTACATAAATAACATAACGCTAACAATTCGCGAAGGGGTAGGCAGAGGCCAAGGGGCAGTAAGTCCCTTGAACTACATTTAGCAAAAAATAAAACTGGGCTGGGTTAGATGGTAAATTGTGTAAAATTGTGACAAGTGGCTGGCTTGTCGCCTACACAAACACATACCTAAACCCCAATATACCTACCATTAGTCGCCTTTTACGACATGCTAGACAAGGAACATAGTTGGCACATTTTAAGTCCAGACCAATATTTGTGTATGTGGAGTGGTAAATATATATCATATACAATATATACCACTCCATCTTGGCAAGAAGGCATCCTTATTTAAAAAAAAACATGGTTTTAGTGTCGTCATGGAGGTGCGTGAGGTAACTCCGTTTACAAAGGTTCTACAAACATTACCTCATCCCCAAGTGTATTAGAACAAGTTTATGGGCAAGCGAATGGCTCGTAAATACAGGAATCACGGCGCTGTTCGAGATTTAGGGGCGAGAGCGGTCTTATCCCGTGCAGTCCTGGCAACCGCTCAAGGTGTGCAAGCAGGAATAATTTGGGTCATCCGGAGATATGTTTCTATTTGGGTAAAAATCGCTTGAAATAGAGACCTTTTTTCTGTGCAGTTTGTAATGATACTGGAAGTCTATAATTCTATTTTTTTGGCACTGAGTACTGTATGGAAAATAATTTCTTCGTATTATTTAAAATATGAAAAATTATATGGTAAACTGTTGTAGAATTACAAACATTTCGAAAACGTTCTTTAAATCTAAAAAAAACTGTATCTACAGTTCTCAGGAGTTTAAAAAAGTTTACATTATGTTACCAAAGCCCTAAACTAAGCTAACTGTTTATATTTACATGCCTGGACAACTAATTTACATTGAATTCTAGCCTCAACATTTTACGTCTTATTTTTAAAACACCCAAAACCGTTTAGTAAAGACGGCTGCTCCCCTGTATGAACAGCAACCAAAATTGTACCGCACGTTTTTAAACAGGCAGATGATCAAATAAAAACTTTCCTACGCTCGTATGTGCTCTGTGAATGCATTGTAAATATGCTAAGCGGGGGTTAGAAGCAAATTTGCCTTGGAAAATCCTTTGTTGGAGGCGCAAAGAGGAAAATGTAAGGCCGGATAGTTTAGGATTGTCGTGATATCCTATTTTGGAGATTTTAGAATGTTGTGGCGGATTGATGAAGAGATTTGGAAAGAGAATAAGGAAAGTCCTTTATCGAGTTACGGCGTGGGATCCGAGCACTTTGGCAAATGGGATTTTTTTGTTGTCGTGGATTTTATGAAACAAAATTGATTGGAGACAGGTGGCGACTGAAACTTGCTCACTTCGGCATAAACACATTTGGGAGATAAAGCCTATCCATCATGTAATTTCACATTGGGGTAATTTATGTATCATGAATATGAAACAGTAAATATTAAATTTGTTTCTAAGAATATAGAAAACACATGAAAAATGTGATATCTAGGCGTTTTGATACTATCATTTAGATTTCGCATCGTGTGCAAGTAACGTATCTTCGATCCCTGCATTGGAACTAGGGATTTCCGTGCTGGATGCAGCAATCCAGCTGGGCCTAGCATAATTTTAGCTGTGCTGGATCTAGCGATATGTGCTGGTTCAATGCCGTTGGATTAAATAAATAATAAATAAATAAATATCCGACTACATCACATACATTGATCTGAATCCGACGTAGCTTAAGCACTTATGTTACGGATATCAGAATCAACAGTGGAATTACAAATCTTTACTTATAATAAATCTGTAGAGAGGTCAATTCTGTACATGAAATATATTTTCAAAATAACTGTCAGGGGGTGATTAGTGATCGACAACTGATACCAAAAATGCAATCAGTAAAATTTTTGTCTGTCTGTCTGTCTGTCTGTCTGTCTGTCTGTATGTTCCTTATAGAAACAAAAACTACTGGACGGATTTTAACGAAACTTGGTACAATTATTCTTCATACTCCTGGGCAGGTTATAGTATACTTTTCATCACGCTACAATAAATAGGAGCAGAGTAGTGAATAGAAATGTTGGGAAAACGGGAGAAGTTACTCCATTTTTAAGCTTCCGTCGCGTGTGCAGCCTTAATGGTTAAAGTTACATAGAAATCATGTATGACGGAAATAGTCTTTATAATATTAACCATAAACGAGGGTGACACCGCTGGCACAGCTAGTATATACTAAAATATTGGATATTGACACCCAGACACAGAACAAACACAAGTATTCATCACACGAATGTTTGTCCTGGGTGGGAATCAAACGAGATTGGAATGCTGATCAAGCAATGGGCCTAGCACAATTTAAGCTCTGCTGGATCTAGCCTCATGTGCTGAATCCAACAAAAATTGCCGCTAGATTGTAATCCCTAATAGCATCCTGAGTTGGCACATAGCAGTCGTTGATGAAACATGCTTAAGTAATTTCTAAGGTAAAGATTGTAATTAGTGAAAAAATCTTATTAAAATTTAATTTTGCTGCTAAAAAAAAGCACCCACTGGCTAATTAAAAATACAAAACAAGTGTGTTGGTTTACTCAGAACGCTTGTAACTTTCATTTTACGGGTTAGTCGATTGGTGTAGCTAAATTAAACATTCCTCGTTTTATTCCCTGTTCGTCTAGCTAGAGTGAGCGGCTAGCTGCATCGCCGAGCATAAAACCCGGTATCCTTTTAAATCAGCTGTCTTCGTGCTGAGCCATAAATATCTTGTGTCGAACAAACTCTTCGACAGTAATACAAAGATACTGCACCGTTTCTCAAACTCCAAATGCATCGTGATGATTCAATGGGGTTATTTTTGTATGTACGAAAACTGAAACACTTTTCGTATATACTTAAATTGTGTCCAGAGCCGCGTGGGACCATATTAATCACTAACTAAAATAGTTTGGAAATCCCTAAACATAATAGATTGAGGCCTCAGGGCGTGGCGGTTTCTAATAAAGTTAGTTAGTAGTAAGTTATAAGATACAGCGCTATCTAACAGATAAGGATTGCTGGTGTATATTTATTGTTTTAGTGTATTGTTGATAGACAACATTTTATATTGATGTATTAGAAATTTATTAATAAAATTCAACATGGATATATGATCAATGTAACTAAGCCTATGCTTGTGCTATGGATAGACATACTTAAATACGTTTATAAACATCCATGAGTCGAGTAAAAATTTCCATGTTCATCATACGAAACATTTTCCCCAAGCGGGATTTGACCCCGTGACCCTTGGTTTCGTGGCCAGGATCTCTGACCAATCGACCAACGGGTGAGTCAAATTATTATTATTGTGTTTTTTAATATACAAATACTCTATGTATTAGATAGGGTAATATTCTATCACAGAGTTCAAAATAGCACAAAACTTACCTAAAAACGACACTAGTGTCTTGCGAGTCGAAGTGCGCCGTGTCAGCCAGCGCCCAGTGCAGCAGCACGCTGCGCCCGCGCAGCGGCCCGCTCACTACCCGCGCCGGCAGAAACCTGACACAAGTGACAATTGGGATCAATAGATGTATATATACTTTTTGTTAGGCGTCTTATATGTTGGCGGGTCATCTTATGGTAAGTAATCACCTTTTACCATGGGCTACAGAAATATTAGTGGAATTGCTGATGGGATCGGCACTCACCATGCGAAAAACAGCATTAAACTATTTTATATTGATTTTTTATGAGAAGGTGATACTTACCCGGTACTGGGCAGCAAACATGTTCATTACACGAAAGCTCGTGTGGTAATTTTTCCCCTAGCGAGATTAGAACCCGCAATGAATTTCTAAACTAACTTGCATTGGAATTAGTTTTGTGATTCCTTAATCTTTCCGCTCATGCATCGAATGCGATTAACAGTCCACAGTATCTCACCTCCGCCGCCTCCGGCGCGGGAGTGGGGAGCGCGCGCCGCGCCCCCTGCGCTGGCGCGTCCTGAAGTAGTACCCGCTCGGGCGGTACTCGTCCAGCCAGTGCGAGCGCTCCGCCCGCGGCACGAAGTACGGCTGCTCGTAGCACGGCCGCTCCTCCGGGGATGTGGGCGTGAAGTTGCCCCGGATGAAGTTGCTGACCGTCGTGTGGAGCGCGTAGTCGCGGAGCGAGATGTCGTCCGACAGGAGGTGGACTGGAAAGAGAGGCGAGAGTCAATATGTGGACTGTTATGCTTTTTATTTATTTATATAGATAATATGTGAAGTCTGTTCCTACATGATAAAGTTGTTTGTGTCTAGTGTCGCACCGAGTATAGTTTTTTTTTCTGAAAAACAATCCCTGATATTTATAAATATAAATAAATAAATAAATATAAATATTCAACGACATCACATACATTGATCTGACTCCGAAGTAAGTAGCTTAAGCACTTGTGTTACGGATATCAGAAACAACAGTGGTATTACAAATATATACTTAAATATTGGATATTAACACCCAGACACAGAACAAATACAAGTATTCTTCACACGAATATTTGTCCTGGGTGGGGATCGAACCTACAACTCTTGGCGCATGGGGCAGGGTCACTACCGAATGCGCCATCGAGCTTGAATATGCAGCTAAACTCTAGCGTTTGTACTAAGTTTTTATCTCATATAGTTGACCTCGAGAATTTCGTACCGCCATGTTCTCATATTTTCAATTCTCTAAGATATTCCCTACTGTTTCTCTTTTTAACCACTCCTGTATTGAAGCGACCTAAACAACTAAATAAATATTCAAGTCGGTCAAGTCGTTTTTGAGCTTCTATATATATTCTATACATTCATTCATTCATTATTATACATAAGAAAAGAAGGAATAAGATGAGTGTCCTTGTGGAATAATATCCGAAATAATATCCCTTTTTGACTCAATTCTAAGATCTACGCAGACGAATTCGCTGACGCAGGCTAGTTAAATAATAAATCAAAACCTCCAATGTCGTAACCTCGTTTTCCCGACAACGCCAACAAAAACCTCTTATTTGCTACAAACTATCAGGAAGCGGCCCCGTTTGCTATTCCCGAATGACAACAAAAGAGAGTTCCCGATCAATCGGTATCTGTAGGTCGTTTGTCGGAAACGCCACGAGCGGCCGGGGCAGGCGTGCCCCGAAAGTGCCCACTGAGAGGCCAATTTCCTGTGAGGCCTGTGTTCCTGGGGCATGGAGGCCCAAACAGGGGATGAATACCTTGAGTGGCGTTTATACGATTCAATTGTAGAATCGGCTAGTTGACTCTAATATTTTTTAGTCCGTAAGTTAGATTATCAAAAAATATTGGGTACATATTTCTTGCTTTAACTAATACTCGAAACATGACAAAAACATAACGATTTAAAGGTGGAGCGCTATGACGTCACTTGTTCGGTAAAATTTTACAGAACTTGTGACATCATGCGGAACAAATACGTAAGCAATATTCTTTTATAATATTAATAATGGACTAAAACATTTTTGAGTCAACTAGCCTATTGAAATTTTAACAGGAAGCTGTAATTAATATTAATAAAGTGACCTTAAGTTACCTAGTAAGTCAACAGCTCACCGGCACCATGATCCTAGATTTGACGAGGGTTTATTCCTCTGAAGCGACTATAACCTGATTATCCTAACAGTTTGAGACTATTACTATACTGTGAGAACTATCAATCTTCCCAGGCAAAAAATAACCTCTGTTCTTTCAGGTATTAAACTTAGGCATGCCAAAGTAAATAGTAATCAGTTAAGTTATTTAGGCGTGAGATGTGGTACACATATAGACAGTCACCTAGTTTCACGTTTATTTTAAGAAATGTTAGCCTAATTCTACATCATCTATATCATAGACGGAGAGGGAATCTTTTTAATGAAGACATAAATAAATAAATAAATAAAATAAAATAAATAAATGTGTGTTGGCCGATGGATATTAAAAGTATGTCGGTACTTCAATTTAATTCCATATAAGCAGTCCCACAGATGAGTAATGTAAAAGTTAGTCCATACCAGGTATATTGGCGGTAAGCAAACGGTGCTGTCTGTCAAATGTCAATAGATAGCACACATTGTTTTACCGTCAAGGTAATGGCCCTGGAAAAATATTTTCAGCCATTCGTGTATTTATTTATTATTTTCACTTTTTCTTCTTATTTTTTTTTATATTAACTGTTCCTGTTTTCAATGTCTCTTTTATTATTTTGTCACGTTTATATAAGTATTTTCTTTGTTTGTTTTATTACATGATAGTCTTAAGTGTATAGTATTTTCTCACGTTTGGAATGTTGCCACTCTAAAAATGGGTCCCGCCAGAATACCAGCGCTCCTGCGGCGTTTGTTTGACGCCGCAATAGCATAATGCTGAGGCAGGGGCCCAATTAGCGCCAATCTGCTTTCTTTTTTCTTTTTTTTACTGGTTTCCCTTTTTTTTGTACTATTTTGTCCTGTGTCAAAATTCGTTTTCCTGTGTATGTATTAACAATTGTGCATCCAATAAATGTTATTTCTTTCTTTCTAATATCGAGGCCCCTGGGAGTCATAACCATGATTAGCATGATGTCTCGTCTCGGGGGCGAGGTGGTATGCGTAACCCATTTCTCCGGGTTAAAAAAAAACTTTATACTAATAAAACATTTTTGGGACGAAAAAGGCATTCACAGCATACATTGTAAAGGCCCACGATCGTCTCCCGCGGAGGAATCGGGACATGCCGTTGATAACCTGTCACCATTGTGGTCCGTGCCGTGAAAAATTGCGCGCAGAAATAGAATCTCGCGATACCGGGCGTAATTTATGTGGGAGCTTTGTGTCGAATCAGTCTGTTCACAGCTGAATTATTGGGTTTAAATGGCAAGGGTATGAGTATTAGAGAATTTTGGTAAAAAAAATCGATTTATAAACTAAGTAAACTTCACGTCACTTTCCTAGCGAGTAGGCAGAGAAAACCGAACGCCATGGCACGATCATTACACACCTCACTCGCCTCTTCAACATTCATGATCCTTTTCATAAAAGCTCTACGGTTTTTATGACTTCTAACATAAACGAAACTATAAAATCTAAACAACCTCAACAAATGGCATCAAATGGCGTTTACCACGTGGCGCAGTTCGTTGACAAGGTGGCTTCACGGCATTAATTATTCAACTTGCTACACGTTTAAGCACCTACGCAATCGATAATCCTGAGTGTGCATCCCAACCGTCGCTTTGAATCGATTAATAAATGACGCGGCTGTATTAACATACGCCTATTAATCTACGCGACCCTTTTAGCGACGTGATAAATGTCATATCATTTATCAAACGTTTAGTTCTGGAATATCAATAAATAAATTGTGTAAATCGGCCGTAAATGATAGTTTTCAACTGGGTCACAAAACAAAATCAAGCTTTTAGTTTAATCAATACTCTATACTTATATAGAAAGTTGAAGAGTTTGTCTGTTTGCTTGAACGTAGTTTTATTTTATTTTTGGCTGAATGTGGTTTAAAGGGGCTTGCTGCCTTTGACTCTGCCCACCCCTTCGGGGATTGCGGGCGTGATGTTATGTTATATGTAGTTTCAGGTGCGGTGGTAGCTCAATGGTAAGGACATGCGTCTTATAATGTGAGTGGCGCCAGGCCATGCAACTCTGGAATTTTAAATATGTAAGCATTATATCACCTTTTCGGAAAATTGGAAATATATGATGAATAAACTTAGGTAAGTACACCTTAAATGACTTGGAATGCTTAGTGTATATAATTATTATCCATTTTGTCTAATTTCCAAGTCCAATTGTCACGGATGTCAGATCAGCAGTAGCTTCAATGTGATAACCATATTAGCTTAATTATGGAATATATCAAAAGAGGACTCCGATTAAGATTGGGATAATATAGTATTAGAAAAGAGATAGAGAGAGAGAGAGAGAGCGGTGGTAGCTTAATGGTAAGGACACGCGCCTCTTAACCGAGGAGTGCGGGTTCAACCCCGGGCACGTACCTCTGGATTTTTCAAATCTATGTACGTATTAATGCCACTAGCTCGACGGTGAGAGAAAAAATTGTGATGAAACCTGCAAATTCAAACAACTTTGGGTTTGTAACCATGATCCAAAAATTGTCTGGTTTCCCTATCTTAGGGTTACGAAGGTCAGATCGGCAGTCGCTTCAATGTGATTACCAGACTCGCTAAATCCTGGATCATGGTCTCAGCGGACCCCGTCTAACCACGGGACATAAAGCTAGGAAGATGATGAATATAGTATTAGAAAAATGATGTTGAAGAATACCTCGGCAGCGTTCGAGAGATTCCACAATAAGTACTCTATTTAGACATTATTTCCAAATGAAAATCAACGCTCAAGTTCAAACACTTATTTTTTTTTTATTTAGCCTGTGTTGTCCCACTGTAGGGCAAAGGCCTCCCCAAATTTTTATCACAGCACTCGATTGGTCGCCAGAGTCTGCCGATCTTGGACTTAGACATCTAAATCGTCACGCTATCTTTTCTTCGGCCTGCCCCTCTGGCGACGGCCCATCGGGTGGCGATTAGAGTCCATCTTTCTGAAACACTTATAACAAAATAATATTGCAAATTAAGAAGAACTGGTGTACACGTTACATTACTCTTGACTTTACGGCTCAGATTCAAATGGAGCAAGATTCATCAACGAATACCGTACATTTGCTACTGTGAAAGCCCTCTTACTTTTAGGTACTCATATTTCACTAGCTTCGTGTGGAATGAAATGCCAGAGCATGTCTCTAATTTATAAGAACTGACGTAATTGCTAACAATAACAAAGAGTCATTTGTAACGGGATACGGGCGGCCATTTTTAATTTTGACCTAATTAGAGCGAGACGGGAGATATTATCGTTTCCTTGTCACGTAAATACAATAAACTTCATTATATTGTTTTGGGCCTTTCGCTCTTATGTAAGTACCTGTAATAACTTTGGAGCGTGACTTTGGCGAATCTTTTGTTGGTTTTCGCTTTGTTAGTAGTATTTGATATAAAGGGTCTGGTGTTGGAACAGCCTGGATAGGTGGGTGTTGAAATTGCAGACTCATATGTCTGATACAGGTCTATTGTTATGGATAATCTTGGTAGTGCTAGTAGAGAGTAATTTAAACTACTTTAAATATCAAAAAAATATAAGTAGTTAAATTCCGCGCGAATGAAGTCGAGGACAATAGTTAAATAAATAAATAAATATCCGACTACATAACATACATTGATCTGACTCCGAGATAAGTAGGTTAAGCACTTGTGTTACGGATATCAGAATCAACAGTGGTATTACAATATATACTTAAAAATTGGATACTAGCTTCTGCCCGCGGCTTCGCTCGCGTGGCACATCGATGAAACATAGCCTATATGTTATTCGGGTGTATGAGCTATATTATTCTAAAGTTTCATTAAAATCCATTCAGTAGTTTGTTTGTGAAAGAGTAACCAAAATCTATCCATACATACAAACTTTGTTTGGAATGGATTATAATGAACCTTTAGAATAATATAGCTCATACACCCAGAAGCAGAAGCTAGTGGAATATAATAATTATATTGGCCACCATGCTGACTCCGCTTTGGAGAATTGTGAATATAAGAATCTACGTAGTTATAACAATCAAGACTTAATTAATATCCGTTGATTGACAAGAGTATGCTGGCCAGATGTTACCAGACTTTCTATGTAGGTTACAGAGATCGGAAATGATGGAAGTTGACATCCATACCAAAATGTATACATATATATATATATATTATAAGGGCCGCAATCCCCGAAGGGGTAGACTAGGCAGAGTCAAAAGGGTTGCTGCCCCAGCAAGCCCCTTTAAAATTGGGATGGGTTAGGTGAAAAAATTAGACAAAGTAGGTGACAAGTAGCTATCTCATCGCTTACTACGGAGTCAAAAATTAAATACACCATTAGTTCACTTTTGCTTGAGACATGAGACATGCTTGATTGATTTTTATTCTAACTTTTTTGAGTTCCAAACCAAGATAAGCAAAGGAATAGATGGACCCTGTGTAACGGTAAACTACCGTCCAACGAATTTCAAATATGTTTTTTTTACCTTTTTTTACTTATATTTTTGTTAGATATTGATATCAAAATAGATAATGATGTCAGCGCCATCTAGCATGGTTTGATGTTAAACTTAAATATAAATACATTATCTGTATGCACACTTACCTTTTTATAATCTGCGGAATAAAAACTTACTTGGTCAACCGACGTTCTACATTTTCATTAATTTTGTCTAGGAACTATTTGGAAAATTATGAAGGATAATACTAGTACAGAATTTATGGTTACAAATTTTAGTTCATAAATATTCGATATCGTATAAATACCAAATTTGTGGGCAAAAAGGTAGGTACTTTGAATAAATAACAAATAGGAAACTTTATGACGTATATAGTAACAAAATATGCCGCAGACCAACATCCAGTGGAAAGGTCAACTTTTATACAGGGTGGTTCGGTCCAATATTAAATATCGCTTTGGCAAGGCTGGTGGCTGCGATAAAACTTTTGAAGCTGTGTTCCAATGCTAGTAGTATTTTTTTGCGAAGTGTTTACATTCAGATGTCGACTTGAAATACAAATTTTCATCTTTTTATTCTCTTTGGTTACATAAGCATTAGAAAGTCTACAAGGTTTAATAAAAAATACCACCAGATAGCCGCTTTTGGTATGAACCTATGTACAAATATAACAATAAATGTGTAAGACTACAAAGATTCTTTCAGAAATGATTAAGTTGTAATTAGATTTACATACCCGTATCCCAAACCTCTCATACACAAAGGCACAGAAATAGATCCTCTCCAAATATCGATACCTGTGGGCTCAAAGGTCGTAAAGGACATTTGGTCGAAAATGAGTTATATATGTTGCTGTAATAGCTCGAACTATGGTAAATTTTAAGATTTTCCAGTAAAACCTAAGATTTACCAACTCTTAACGGTTAAAGTCCGAACAGGTGTACAATTCGAACTTTTACCACCATTTACTTAGTAAATCTTAGGATTCTTTACTTGGAAAATTTTACCTAACCAAACCTAACTAAGATTAGATTATATTATAGGTTAGGTTAGGTAAGGTATTTCTTTAATCAGGTTAATAAACCTAACCTAACTAACCCATAATATAACCTAACCTAGTCTTTTACAGTAACATATACATAGTTTTTCTCAGAATTTCATTCTCTATCGATATGTGTATTCCGTTTAGCGAAATTCGCATTTTTTTGTCCTTTACGACCCGCAATTTTTTCCACATTGAACAGGAATCATCCAGTGAATTTGGTGGTAAGTAACATGTAACTATTTATGCAGGTTGTGAATGGTAGTAAAGGCCAGTCAAAAATGTTTTTTAAGTTGTATAGGCAATCATTGTTACCATTGCCAGTTAATTTTGTTGGATGATTAGATTGAAGAATACCAAAATAATTAACATTAATTTAGAAGGTTATATTTTGTTATGGAAGAACTTTTTGTTGAACGAGAAAAATAATTTATGTACGAATAGAAATAGTTAAGAGTTGACTGATAAAAATACTCTACATGTCACTCACTATTTATAAAAAAAAATATTATGAAAATACTTTTAAAAAGGAAACAAATAAAGGCATTAGGCTACATTATAGGTTTATACCTTTATTAATATTCTTTTCCATCCAACCCAGGCCACTGTCCCATGTTGGTCTGGGACTTAAAAAGAATATGCCAACTGCGGTTCTTACCTAGCATGTCGTAAAAGGCGACTAATGGTATATCGGGTTTTGGGTGTGTGATTGTGTGGGCGACAGGTTAGCTGCTTGTCACAGCTTTTTCACAATTTTCCATCTAACCCAGCCCGACTTTGTTTTTGGCTGAATGTGGTTGAAGGGGCATGCTGCCCCTTTGACTCTGCCTACCCTTCGGGGATTATGGGCGTGATTTTATGTTGTGTGTGTATGTAATGTGTCTTTAATAAACGTTTTTTTAGTAAATAATTGTTTTTTTTTCAATATTCAGATTACCTATTGCTTTATTTAATTCGTTTTATTTAATATTCAGATATACAAAAAAATGCCAAATAAATTCGTACTAAAATAGTATATAAATAATTACAATAAAAGCTAAATAGTCAATGAAAACTGTAAAAAAAAAATATTTTAGCGAGCCTTTACTTCCCAAAAATGTGTAAAATTGTCCTTTACGCCCCAAATGATTAACAAGTGTCGAAAAATCAAGGGGGGTAAAGGACATTTTATTTGTATTTCAGGGGCATAAAGGAAATTTATCTCCTTTCTTATAGCTCCTGGCTTATTATAGTACACACCTCTATAAAATTCATTGAATTCTAAAGCATTTTCTTCCTTGGCGTCAAAGTAATAGCTTAAGAAACAAAAAAGTTATATTCAAAAAACGAATTTGGAAACGGTTTTTTGCTTCTCCTATAAAGTAGCATTTTGTCCTTTACGACCTTTGAGCCCACAGGTATCGATATGTATTTTCCTGAAACACCCTGTATAAAACACACCAGATAAGATATCGGCTGGGGTCTTGCATTAAATTTAGCTTTAAGAGGGTCGCGTCGAGCGTATAGGTATTTCCTTTAGATATGATCTCTGGAGATCCAAAGTCCTTTTGAAGGGGAAACTATTTGACAAAGGTCCTTCTGATGAAAGTCAAACAGAAATATTAAGAAGTCTATTTTTAACTTCGAAGCTTCTAACGTATTCGAACTAATATTTAAACGTTTGTTGGTTAGACTTTCACTTCCTAACTACTCAATCTTCAACACCTGTAAAACACTCAAATATAGAATATTTGACAAATAAATTGTATTATTAATATTTGGTCTATCATTACTTTATGCACATTGTCTTTTTCTGTACTCTAGAAAAAGATGGGTACCTAAAGGTGCTTCGTCAAATGCGCGCCAGCGATTCCATATCGAACTTTGCTAACGCTCGTGTCGCGCCACAAACTTATTCGGGTGAACAAATCGGGAACTAACTCCGAGTTCCGCACTATGAGCTCTTATTAAACAAGTTTGTGGCACGATACGAGCGGTAGCGAAGTTCGTTATGGAATCGCTGGCGCGCATTTTGCTAAGCACCCGAGATACCTTTTAATTGAGTACTAGTTTTCTTCTGTTTTTGCCCTTATCTCATCTAAAATACTAATAATACTTATGTGAAAGATTAATAAACGTTACCTACTATTTTTGAATTAATAAAAATGGCTTTTACTTTCAATGCCATACAGTCCATCCCAAACAGCTTAGTAGTTTAACCGTGAAAAAGTTATTCAAAGACAATCAAACAGACAGTTCAAAATATTAGTTAATATTTCTCCCAGTGAACCACCTTCCCAAACCGCCAAAGGCTACCAAGGCACAAGCGTTTCAACCAGCCATTTCTGTAACCCGGGATGTGGAAATTTGGGAATTCTGGGCAATTCGGGATTTGGACAAGCTCAATGGCGCATTTGGTAGTGACCCTGCCCCATGCGCCAAGAGTTGTGGGTTCGATCCCCATCCAGGACAAACATTCGTGTGATGAATACTTGTGTTTGTTCTGTGTCTGGGTGTTAATATCCAATATTTAAGTATATATTTGTAATACCACTGTTGTTTCTGATATCCGTAACACAAGTGCTTAAGCTACTTACTTCGGAGTCAGATCAATGTATGTGATGTCGTTGAATATTGCTAGCAGCTTCACAATTATTAAAAAAAAAAAACCAAACCTTTTTAGCACGCAACGGCACTAAATACGCGTGTTTAGTGCCATATCGCGTGCGCACGGAAATGACTCAATATTTTTGGGCCATTCTGTGGCACGAGTCGGGCGAACGCTCGATTGGGCAAGAAATTGACTCTCACCTCCGCATATTTTACACTCATTATGTTCCTTTATTCGTAAAAGTACGGAGAAAAAATATATAAAACGGTGAATGTATATTATATTTGTCTTTCAAATATTATATTTTTTGCTGAATGTGGTTAAAGGGGCATGCTGCCCCTTTGACTTTGTCTACTCCTTCGGGGATTACGGGCGTGATGTTATGTATGTTAAATATTAAAATATATAGAGCCGTTCACTATGTTATATTAAGATGACAACAAGTATTACTACAATATTATTAAAACAAAGTAAATACTTCAAATATATAATTAATATCCGACGACATCACATACTTTGATCTGACTCCGAGCTAAGTAACTCAAGCACTTGTGGTACGGATATCGGAATCAACAGTGGTTTTACAAATATATACTTAAATATTGGATATAAACCGAGACTCAGAACAAACACAATTATTTATCACACGAATGTGTGTTCTGGGTGGGGATTGAACCCACAACTCTTGGCGCAGGGGCAGGGTCACTACCGAATGCGCCATTGAGCCAGTCTAGTCAATAGATGGAGATACTTTAATTTCTTAATCTCACCTTATAATTTACAAATATATTTATTGTTTTAAAAATATAGTTATTACCTAGTACCATGTACTTGTGACATTCAGAAGATTGCCACAATAACTTAAAACAGATTAGGTAGGTATGTACAGTCAACAACATAAGTACCTTTTTATCTTATAATGCTTGGAATGTGATAAATACGAACCGGAAAGAGGATAATTGATGAGAGAATTTAGCATACATAGATAAAAACGATATGGGTGTATTTTTATCAATACTAGCTGATCCGTTGAGTTGCGAAGCAAAGTCGTTGATTTAAATGATAATGAAACATCAATGGTTTTCTTCTCTTGCCTTAGATTAATAAGGAATTAGGGTATGATGGGGCTGACATATCCAAAAAGGATAAAAGCCTCTAAAAAAAAAAAAGAAAAAAAAATCTATAATGCTGAAAAATTGTTATTCAACGTAATTTTATTTTGGCTAATGGAGGTTTAATGAATTTTGCGTTCGACTCTTGTCTTTTCCTTAAGCGCGTGTTAATATGCAAGTATTACTGAAGAAATTAAAAACAAACATTTCCAGCCATCCTGCTGACCACAGAGGTCGTGTCAATTATCCAATTATAGCCTCGTAGCTGCAGTCCGAAACAGGGTTCACTCGAAACTATTAAGGAGCGTGTACACTCGGTTTGTAGGTCAATCGATAGCGCGCTTATGAGATACGCTCCAGTCGTACAAAGAAATGAAGACAGGAGCTTAACGAGTGTTCTGGTGCTGCAACGGGCTTAACCTGGCCTCATTGTTCGCCTAACGAACTAACAGATCACAGATGAAGAGAATTCGAAAAATGTGGAAACAATCTTTGGAATATTATGAATGTTGAAGAAGCAAGTGATGTGTGTAAGGATCGTGCCATATGGCGATCAGTTATCTCTGCCTACCCCGCTAGGGCAGTTTACGATTCAGTTTTATCAACATTTTTTTTAAATATGGTTAAAAGAGGTGTTTCTCCTTAGTCTGTCTACTCCTTTAAAGATGTCGGGTGTGATATAATGTCTATATGTACCTATATATATTTTAAAATATTAAAATGCTAACTAACTAACTAAACTTCACGCCACTTACCTAGCGGGGTAGGTAGAGAGAACCAAACGCCATGTGGTACGATCCTTACACACGTCACTCGCCTCTACAACATTCATGATCCTTTTCATACAAGCTCAACAGTTTTATGACTCCTAACATCACCTTCTGTTAATACACGACCAATCTGGTCGTGGTAGGTGAGCCCGGGCCTTCCGCGGCTCCTACATCCTTACACTTTCGCATTGTATAACTGTTTAGTCAATCTTTCGTCATCCATTCTTTCCACATGTCCGAACCAAATTCAAATGCCTGAATTAAAATAAGACGTGTATTTGTTTAGAGGCAACCAAATCTCAAGCGAGGATTTTACAAATGTCGCATAGTGTGTATTTAAAGTTTCTCTGATAAATCACAAACGTTTAGTGTTTTATTGATTTTACAAAGACAAATATTTCCATAGAAGCAAGTTTGCACTCGGCATTAAACCTTTGTCGTCCCGTCATCGCGATATCCGGTCCATAACAATTAAAAATCAATTGTGTCTGGAATCTCGGTACTCAAAGCATTAACTCAGGACTGAAAGACGAAAAAGTATTTTGAATAATTTATATATTTTTTTTCTGTTTTTGGTACTTATGAAAATAGGTCGTAAAATATTTTGCACCCTCCTAACCCCACCCCTCTTTTTATCTCGAGAACACGGGCGTTACAAATTGCGCTGGGACTGCTAGTGTTATATAAAATGTAGGTAATTCATTAATCTTCCTAACAAAACTTTATTAGTGAAATAACAACAGCAAAACTTTCACAAAAACTCCGTAATAATATTATGTGTAAAAAATAGTAATGCGACAATATTTCGTCCCGTTCTGACATAAGAAAGCCCTCGGGAGCCGCGCCCGATTCATCGGGCGACAAATTTATTTTCACCTTCCCATATTTTACCTTCGTAATGTCTTGTTCAACATTGCGACGCATTTCGGAAGAATTCAGTCGGCCGTTTTTATTCAATAGGTAGGTACAAGTAATTTTAATAAATATTCTGTAATACAATGCTTACGTTTAATGAATAGGCAAGATGACAAAAAAAATATGCTTAGTCCGTCAAATAGATTATATAGGATCTAAGCACCGTAAAGATGGGTGATCAATTAAAAAGACCCTCTGAAGTACCATCATCCCAATTGAATAGGCTAATAAAATCGAAAAAAACACTTATCTAGATTAGTTATCACATTATTACTAGCGTTATGTTTAGAATTTAGTCAATGTCTGCTTGGACCTTGTGCCTGTATTTAGCTAGTTGGCTTATTACATTGAAATAACTGCCACTCGACACGCGTTAGCAAGTGAACTGGCTACACAATCATAATTATTTGAATACGCGTTAACTGCCCTGTGCTGATTGATGCTCAGGATACCCGAAATTAGTTATGTCTTGGAATTATTTTTGCACTTGTACCACATTTTTGACTGGCTCGTTGGTCGAGTGGTTAGAGACCCTGGCCACGAAACCAAGGGTCGCGGGTTCGAATCCCGCTAGGGGCAAATGTTTCGTGTGATGAACATGGACATTTGTACTCGAGTCATGGATGTTTATAAACGTATTTAAGTATGTCTATCCGTTCACCTAGTATCCATAGCACAAGAATAGGCTTAGTTTGGAACTAGGGAATTGGTGTGTCAGTCTGGAGAATTTATTTATTTATTATTATTATTATTTCTGTCTTTAACCATATTTAGCCAAAAATAAATCTGAGCTGTACCCATGCACATGGAAAATTGTGCAAAAGTGGCTAGCTCATCGCCTGCACAATCACACACCCAAAACCCGATATACCATTAGTCGCCTTTTACGACATGCTAGGCAAGGAACACAGTTGGCACATTATTTTTAAGTCCCAACATCATCAACATGCGTTTGTATATCATCTTCCTAGCGTTATGTCCCGTGTTTAGACGGGGTCCGCATAGACCATGATCCAGGACTTAGCGAGTCTGGTAATTACATTGAAGCGACTGCCGATCTGACCTTCGTAACCCTAAGATAGGGGAACCAGACAATTTTTGGATCATGGTTACAAATCCAAAGTTGTTTGAATTTGCAGGTTTCATCACGATGTTTTCCTTCACCGTCGAGCTAGTGGTATAAATACGTACATAGACTTGAAAAATCCAGAGGTACGTGCCCGGGTTTGAACCCGCACTCCTCGGTTAAGAGGCGCGTGTCCTTACCATTGAGCTACCACCGCTCTTACATGCGTTTGTATATACTGTCTATATTTCCAAACTTTGATATAGGACTTCTGAATCTGATCTCTAACTAATTATCGTTTGTACCAATTTCATAGATACTAATTGGACTAAATAGGCCTAGGTAAGTGCCTATTGACAAATCGCATCGATGCAGTTTAATCATAGATGCAAATCACGACCATAATGAAACCAATAGCAGTAAGGAAACTCTATGATGTCATCAAAATGATGTCCCATGTTGATCTGGGACTTAAAAAGAATATTCCAACATTTCCAACTGTATTTTTTGCTTAGCATGTCGTAAAAGGCGACTAATCGTATATGGAGTTTGGGTGTGTGATTGTGTGGGCGACAAGCTGGCCACTTGCCACTACTTTTTCACAATTTTCCATCTAAGCCCAGTTTCATTTTTTGCTGAATGTTAGAGGGCCCTGCTGCCCCTTTGACTCTGTCTACCTCTTCGGGGATTATGGGCGTGATGTTATGTAATATTAATAAGAAGTATATGCACATCAACTATGTAGATAAAAAATTGCCACTATATTAAAATTACAAAATTGTAGGTACTCAAACTAGAAAGCCTTTGGATTGATGGGTTTTTGAAATTTTATCCTTAATGTGGATTGAAAGTCTGTAATTTTATCCTTTCTACAAAAGGAACTTATATTATTGGCATGATGGTAACGAAATCGCGGTAACGATCGATGCTGATCAAATTAAAGGGAAAGGAGAAATATGTCTAATTCCTTCTGTCGAATACTCCAGCACATGTCAAAAGAATGCATAATAAAATATTAACTATACAGGAATACAATGCTAAAGTGTAAGGATGTGGGGGTTTCGTGAGAGGCCCTGACTCTTCATCTAGATCAAATTGTTGATATTTTATGGGACAGCTATGACATAAAACATAGTTATAACTTTTTTGTTATATGTTTTTTCTTCATGTTTGAAAATAATTATGAATAAAGTAATATGTATAAGGACTGCGCCATTTGAAACTCCATTTTCTCTGTCGCCGTACTATATTGACAAGCTCAATGGCGCATTCGGTAGTGACCCTGCCCCATGCGCCAAGAGTTGTGGCTTCGATCCCCACCCAGGACAAACATTCGTGTGATGAATATTTGTGTTTGTTCTGTGTCTGGGTATTAATATCCAATATTTAAGTTTATATTTGTAATACCACTGTTGTTTCTGATATCCGTAACACAAGTGCTTAAACTACTTACTTCTGAGTCAGATCAATGTATGTGATGTGGTCGAATATTTATTTATTTATTTATATTGGCTGTTACCAGTACACTGTGTATGAGGTAACCGGGTTAGTTCCCAGCGTTGTTCAGCGCTAATTACTGATCAGTGCTGTATGGGCGATGTCGAACGTGATTTAGGCGGCCGTCATTACCTGTACCTACTCGCCACGTGTACAGTCGTGTTCAGTAGACTGACCCAGATGCGTTGAACATTCCAATTCAATGTGTTTTCTTTGAAAAAAATTACCGACTATGTTCTTTGCATGGAATGTCGTAAAAGGCCACTAACGGTATATTGGGTTTTGTGATAAAGTCCTCCTAACCGATATCGGTCATGGCGATCGATCTCAACGAGGATTAGCCATCTCATCTGCGCAGGAGATATTATAGTGCACAAGTGTGTTCGCAAATACAATATGCTTTCTGTTCCTTCACTCTCATAGTCCGGTGAGATGGCAATATTAAATATTAACACCCAGACACAGAAAAAACACAAGTACCGTGTGTCCAGGGATGAAGGGGGGATCGAACTCACAACTCTTGGCGCACGGGGCAGGGTCATTACCGAATGCGCCATTGAGCCAGTCTTCTAACATTCTCAAAGGTATAAACCTATAAGACTCTTCTCATTGTCCTAGAGTAGTAAAGATATCCATAATTGTCTATTAAACGACGTTCGTGCTGCATTACTTTATAATTATTTTAATATGAATGAGAAAATTTGATTAGGATGATTTAGGGTTCCGTACCCAAAGGGTAAAACCGGACCCTATTACTAAGACTCCGCTGTCCGTCCGTCCGTCCGTCTGTCACCAGGCTGTATCTCATGAACCGTGATAGCTTGACACTTGAAATTTTCACAGATAATGTATTTCAGTTGCCGCTTTAACAACAAATACTAAAAACAGAATAAAATTACTAAAAAAGGGGGCTCCCATACAACAAACGTGATTTTTGCTCGATATTAATAACGGCAACAGGTAGACGCTTGAAATAGTCATAGAATATTTAATTGTATATTCACTTTTAAAATAAATAATAAAAAAAAATATTTAAGGGTCCCTTACAACAAACATAATTTTAGTGCCGTTTTTTGCTCGATATTAATAACGGCAACAGGTAGACAGTTGAGATATTCATACATACATACATACATACATAATGTCACGCCTTTTTTCCATGGGGGTAGACAGAGATCACGTACTTCCATTTGAGATATTCACAGAATATTTAATTGTTTAGTATCTAATGTTATAAAGATAATGGTAAGTAATCCTTCGTGCGCGAGTCCGACACGCACTTGGCCGTTTTTTTTACTCAAAAACATTTTGAGGGCTCAGGCCGGAATTTCCCGCACATATAGATAGAATCTGGCTAAACAAACAAGGCAATAAGGATAGGGAAATGAAACATTTTACGCAAGAACTGTGTGCATAAATCAGTTTAAATAACTGATTAAAAATTGCATTATGCGGAACGATAAAATCTGCGTCTACATAAAACGGTCTGGCTGTGCAAAATGAAACTTAAAAGAAAATTCCTTGCTAGGAACGACGTTTAATTTAAAATCACATTAAATATAACTCATTTCATGTTTAAATCTACTTGGGTACTGCAGTTACACTTACTTTGCTTAATTTGATTTTAAATGTGTCTTATTTCCTCCAATTTTAATTTAATGCATTGATGGCGTGAATAAAGATAACAGCGTTATTTAAATGTGATTCTTTTGATTGAAATTCTCTTTCATTAGCAAACAAAAACGGAAGTTTGCAGTTATTAATTGTTATTGAATTGGATGTTTATTTAGAATTATTAAAACTAACTAACTAGACTTCACGCCACTTCGCAAGTCGAGAATTACTATGTAATCATATTCTAGTATAGATAATTATTATTATGATTTTAATAGTAAATAATGTATAATAACCTTCGTAACATAATCACTAGCCCAATACACCATTAGTCGTCTTTTACGACCTGCTAGACAAGGATAAGGTGATACATTATTTTTATGTCCCAGAATAATATGGATTTTGTCACGTAGGATTAAAAGGTACCGATAAAATAATAGACAGACAACGAAGTGGTTCTATCTAATATATAAAATTTCCATGTCACAATGTTAGTTACCGTACTCCTTCGAAACGGCTTTACCGATTTTTACCAAATTATATATGCGTATTTAGTAGGTCTGAGAATCGGCTACTATTTATTTTATAACCCTAAGTGGTCCATCTATTTTCCATAACCCTAAGTGAATGGTCCACTCAAAAAAAAATGGTTATTGAAAATCCGAGAACGGGGCGTCACGAAGTGCGCCGGGTCAGCTAGTAAATAAATAAAACAGACGAAACTCATACTGTTCAGACCAATGTTTATTTAGCGCACCCTACGTTTCCCTTTAATTGGTGGTGGTGTAGTTTGTGGTGGTGGTGGTGTAGTTTGTACTGGTGGTGGTGTAGTTTGTACTGGTGGTGGCCCTTTTGGAGTAGTGCCCTTCGTGGTATCAGTAGTCGCGTCAGACACTGAAGGTATATCCGAAGGTCCACTATCAAGATTAGGTCTTCCAGGAAACCGGCCGTCGAACCTTGATCTAGTCGTTACGTCTTCGTAGTACATATCGTAGTATTTAGGATCCGATTCCAATCTCCTCTGGGACTCCAAAGTCTTGGCCATTCTTATAGTGTCCTTGATATCTACACCTATCCTGGAATTTTATAATCCGTTGCTAAACGCATATTTTATACTATCAGCGCACCGCGGTTGTATCCGCGTAATTCCGTTCCCGAGGGAATACGGGTACAAAACATAGCCTATGTAACTTGCTGATAAAGTAGCTTTCCATAAGTGAAATAATTTTACAAATCGGTCCAGTCAATGCAACGTATGTTCAATTCAAATAACGAATAAAAGAGTCTATTGAATTCAAACTACCAATAAAATTTTCCTCTTTATTCGTCATCTTCCTAGCGTTATGTCCCGTGCTTAGACGGGGTCCGCTTAGATCATGATCCAGGATGTAGCGAGTCTGGTAATTACATTGAAGCGACTGCCGATCTGACC
The DNA here is from genome assembly GCA_951394215.1 of Glyphodes perspectalis. Lineage (NCBI taxonomy): Eukaryota > Metazoa > Arthropoda > Insecta > Lepidoptera > Crambidae > Glyphodes > Glyphodes perspectalis. The sequence goes on along the minus strand of OX596213.1, from coordinate 14,437,139 downwards.
TTCGTAACCCTAAGATAGGGGAACCAGACAATTTTTGGATCATGCTTACAAATCCAAAGTTATTTGAATTTGCAGATCATCACGACGTTTTCCCTCACCGTCGAGCTAGTGGTATAAATACGTACATAGATTTGTAAAATCCAGAGGTACGTGCCTGGGTTTAAACCCGCACTCCTCGGTTAAGAGGCGCGTGTCCTTACCATTGAGCTACGCTACCACCGCTCCCAAAAGTTTCCTCTTTATTATATTAGTATGATTAATACTAGTTGTGAGCGGGTCCTTAGCATTGGCTAAGGACCCGCCCCTCTCATGCAAGGGGAGCGGGCCCAAAGACGGGCCCGTACCTCTGGACTTTCCAAACCTATCTTTGGATTTATATCACTTTCTTGGTAGCGAGGAAAAACATCGTGCTTCAGATATGTAGATAGAAAGGATGACGAGAGATTACTTAAGCAGATATGCAATGCGAAAGTGGGCGGATGTAAAAATCGCGGAAGGTCCTGACTCACCATATTCTGTGATCCACCAGATCTTTCTCACAGAAGGTTGTGTAGGAGCCACAATAACCGTAAAGCTTGCATGAAAAGGGTTACGAATGTTAAACAAGCAATTGAGATTTGTAAGAAGATGTCGGCCGTGTGTGAGGGCAAGAGGGGGGCAAGTGGTGACTGCCGTTTAGGGCGGGCTGGTCGCCGGAGGTGTTAACGGCAGCGAAGGCTGTGCCGAGATCCCCGTTAACACCTCCACTCAGGCGATGAGGGATACCGCGGAGTTTTAGTGGGTATACCCCGGCCGTTTACCATCTTAGGCCGGAGCAGGGGACCCTTACTCAAGGTTCCCCGGGAGCCCCACACACCACCCTGCCCCCCCGGGTAGGGTGACGGTGCGTAATGCATTTCTTCGCGCTACAAAAAAAAAAAGGTGAATAAAATGATAATAACTTACCTGACGATTTTCTCATACATCCTCATATGGAAATGTAGAAAACGGTTTTTGATCCGACGATCGACCATGGTGGACCAAAGAACGTACATCATTCGCTGGAAATGAAAGAGCAATCCGAAGCAGTACCCAATTCGGTATCTAGTTGTGTTAAGATATTTATTCCTTAACACTTGTGAGTAAACTAACTTGTACCTGTAATAAATTATCAATATCTGTAGGAGCCATTAGACTAATCTCAACAAAGATTAGTCTATGCAACAGAAGATTTACTACGCAGGAGATATTACGAGTATAGTGCACAAGTGTCTGCGCAAACACAGGCGCACTCTCAATTCCGTCACTCTTATAGTCCATGAAGTCGACAAACGACATGACCGCAGAGAGGTCAGGCGCAGGCACAACTGCTTAACGAACTTTCCGGGAGTGAAAAACCTCCAACTTCCTGATTTTCGACTGGTACTGAGAAATTTCAATAAATACATCTAGTCAAAAATGTTGGCCCAACCTGGACTGAATCTGGGGCCTGTTTAAATGGCTTGCTACCAAAAAGCTAAGACAGACGAATGTGACTTTGTTATTTATACGTCATGCAATGTGTATCTGGGCAGTTGGTCAAGTGGTCAAGGATCCTGGATACGAAAACAAGGGTTCGAGTGCCACCAGGAAATATTTCGTATGATGTATATAGATATTTGTACTCGATTCATGGATATTTATAACCGTATTTAAGTATGTCTATCCGTTTCGCTGTAACCGATATCGTTTAGAAGGAAATTATCCATAGCACATGCATATATGCTTAGTTTGGAACATGGGAATTGGGGTGTTACTTTAGATAATTTATTAATTTGGTACCTTGTCGCATATATGAAATGTTCCATTATAGTGATCGTCTTAACTCTCATGATATTATGCCTTGCATGAATTCTATAAGGGCGGTATTGTCGGAGACCTTCTTTCTTAATTATATTCGGATACTTGTTCATATTTCTTTTAGCCTCTGTACTATGACGATCGAATCTTCTGGTCAGGAGTCGGGAATCATCATCACCTTTCTCAAAATCGGGTACCCCGCCTTTCTCATTCAATATTCTCTCTATGTCCCTGATTATTTTTTTAACTTTATTCTCTTCGACAGCACGTCGGTATTCCGTTTCGTTTATTTTGGGTGGTGTTTTTATCTTCTTGGTTCTTCGGGTTTTTCGTGTGGACTGTCCAGATTAGGTTATTTAAAATTTGGCTTAAATAATCAGATAAAACGGGGCTGTCGTTATTATTAAATAAAACCCAGATCCAACCCCACCCAGTTCTTATTTTGGCTAAGTGTTTGAAAACGCTTACCGTTTTGCCTGTACCTATGGCTTCGCGGAATGAGGGTGTGGTGATATATAAAATGATAGATTATAAAATATGACTTTATCCTTTATTGTTTGGTAATTTTTTTTCTGACCATTGGGACAGCAGACCTTAAACAAAGAGTACTGAATAGTTACTACGTAACCTTAAATCCCCGATCGTATGGAAATCAGCACATTATTTTACTATTTGTAAAGGAATCCAAAACAATAGGATAGGGACATATTGGTAAGAAATTTAAGATTTCGTTATATTTTAATGTATTATGAAGAAGTAGTTCACGTTATTGTTCAGTATTGTTTTCCTAGTGTCGTTGCTTTTGTGTTAAAGGTAGCGGTGTATTGGGTAATACGTTAAAGGATTAGCTACTCGTCATTTCTTTTCTAGAATCTTCCATCTAACCCAACAATTTTTTTTCGAAGATGATTCAAAATTGAGTTATGCCTACCCCTTAGGGAATTGCGGGCGTGAATTATTATGGATGTATGAAGAATAATTTAATGCAAATCTTGCCTCTGTTATCTGCATCAGTTCATTTTTAAACATCTCTATGTCTATAGGTGTGGTCCAGTAGTTCCTCGCCTCATCCATGTCTCCTATGACATCCTTAACTAATTCGTCAACGTTCTTATCAAATAGCCCTGGTTCTGGATTAGACTCGCAAATCACTGCAAAATGTGAGTAAGTGTATATTAATTCTTCTTTATCACAATCTTATATCTACCCCGATTCAACTAGAAACCTTACTAACGGGACTAAATCAGATAATTCTTCTTCTATTCTTGCCCCATTGTCCCATGCTGGTCAGAGACTTCAAAGAATACGCCAACTGAGTTTCTTGCCCAGCATGTCGAAAAATACGAGTAATGGTATATCGGGTTTTGGGTATGTGATTGTGTAGGCGACGAGCTAGCCACTTGTAACTAAATATCTGCATTTTTCCATCTAACCCAGACCAGTTTTATTTTTGGTTGAATGTGGTTAAAAGGGCCTGCTGTCCCTTTGACTCTGCCTACCCCTCCGGGGATTGAGGGCGTGATGTTATGTACTTCTTGCCCGAACAAACAACAACATCGCGCACCCTCAGTCTGCTTGTGACCACGGTCGTTGCAACACGGTCGAAATTTCAAGTTGTAAGTACTTATGTATTACATAAAGCATATCGCGTTTAGCCCCGTTAGTACTTCTAGTGATAATGTCAATAAATAAAAAATCATACACAACCAACCCAATTAAATTCTATTATTGGCCAAATTTTTACAAGTTTAAGGAGTTTATCGTTCCTTGGACTCAGCCTACCATTTCGGGGATTATAGACGTGATGGTATATATGTAAGTATAAGTATATATGATAACACATTCATATAACAAATGATTTGACATACATTGATCTGACTTCAAAGTGAGTAGCGAAAGCTTTTAAACTCATTTAAAGATTGAAACTTTTTCAATCTTTAAATCTAAACATAATTAAGGATTTTTTTCTTTCGTAAAAATACATACCAGGCCACCACATAGTAAGATTCTACTTAATGTGTAATATGGTTTGCAACCCTAACTTTAAGGTCACCTGAAAAGACCTCTGAAATAACTTAAACCAAAAAAAAAACTTACAAACAAGAAACACCATACATATTATCACAAAACGCATATTCAAATACCCGACATGAACACGGTCTATACAATAATATGTACGTAAAAAGGTATATAATCTTTATTACTCGTTGAACAGCGATACTTTAACAAGGCAATTACATTTTCAAATGATGGTTAAGTGTAAAACGAGCTGTATGTGGTCAGCTTCGTATATTTTAATCATTTGAATTATAGTAAAGCCGGGGCTGCGATGGCAGCGGTGAGGTTGCGATGTGTATCGACAATCGACATATGTTCAAATTGTTGTTTTGGCGAAACTGGTTTTCAAATCGGTCCAGTAGTTTTGGAACCTATTTAACGCAAACAAACAAACAACTGGAGCTTTTCTCTATATAATTTTAGTATTTGTGAGATTACAAATATTGCTAACGTATTTTTTCTTTTGTTCAGCAAATTAAAAATGACAAAGCTACAGCAAGATAAAGTTACGCGTGACGTCACTTGTTCCGTAAATTTTAGGAACAAGTGATGTAAAAGCGCCGCACTCCAGATCTTTGAAGCGCTGTATCTTTGTAATTTTTTGAGTATTAGATCATTAATTCAATATTTTTTGATAATTTTACTTACAGGACTAAAAGTATATTTGAGTCAAGTAGCCAATAGACATTATCGACAAAAAAAAATACCGATATCAGACAACACTATTCTGGGTTAATATAATCGCAAACTTTTAATTACATTGCATTGCGTGTTGCGACAAAACTTGTTGAACGAGTCATCTAATTGTATCATTATAGGACTTTTCTGGTGTAGTTCGGGGTTAATATTGTTATCCAGGTCCCGGTGTGGGGATCGTAAAACGGTCGTAAACCGATCCCGGAGTTACCGGTATGTTTTATTTATGCGACAAACTGTATTGCTCAATGCGGTACAAAAAATAGACGTTTTGTATAGGTTAAAGCAATGTTGGATCAGTTGATATAAAATTTTCCTCCTGGCAATATTTTTTGTTGAAATCTGCTTATACTGTACGGTACGGTATCGGTGAAATGCAACATCACGCCCATAATGCCCGATGGGGTAGCCAGAGTCAATTCAACCACATTCAGCCAAAAATAAAGCCGGGCTGGGTTAGATGGAAAATTGTGAAAAAGCAGAGACAAGCGGTAATAAAGCGGAGATAACCTGTCGCCTACACACACTATCGGTGAATTTTGATTTTTTTACTTACATAATTGTCCCTTGTTGGTCTGGAACTTAAAAAGAATTTGCCAAGTGTGTTTCTTGCCTAGCATGTCGTAAAAGGCGAATAATGGTATATCGGGTTATGGGTATGTGATTGTGTAGGATACGAGCTAGCCACTTGTCACTACATTTTCACAATTTACCATCTAGCCCAGCCCAATTTTATTTTTGGCTGAATATGGTTAAAGGTGTCTGCTGTCCCTTTGACTCTTCCTACCCCGGCATTATGGGCGTGATGTTATGTTTTTTTCGTTTTTGTACATATATCACCGTGATTTAAATTGGTACCCCTATATCTACTTATAAGAGTTACGAAGGTCAGTCGCTTTTAACGGTGGATTTAGCGAATTTAGTTATTACAAATAAACGACACCTTATCTTTCTAACACTTAAATAGGGGGAACAGACAAATTTGGATCATGGTTACATATCCAGTCATTTGAGTGTACAGGTTTCACGCAGTTTTCTTACGCCGCCAAACTAGTGTAAAAATACGTAGGTAGGTACATAGATCTGTAAATCTAGAATTATATGGTTCGGCTAGAACGCGAACTCCTCGCAAACGAGCCACGTGTCATTCCCATTAAGCTACCATCGCTCCAAAATAACAAGCCGGAACTCAAAACAAAATTCTACTCTGGCCGACGAATCTCTCGCTTACATTATAACAAGATATTCTTTGTGCCGCAAGCATCGCAAAGCCGAGATTATGCCGCTTCTACATTCGCTACAGAAAGAATTCTTTTGGCCGAAAGAATAGCTTTTCTTCTTCATTTTATTTAATACAGCGTACAATAGTCTTTATCGCTAAGCGATCCGGTTGTTGGAAGATATCAATCTAATTAAATAATGGGATAAGGATTGTTTAGTATAGTTTATCTTTATTTAGTACTAACAGCGCCCCGCGGTTTCACCCGCGTAGTTCACGTTCCCGTGAGAATACGGGGATAAAATATAGCCTATGTTACTCGCTGATAAAGTAGCTTTTTATTGGTGAAATAATTTTTAAAATCTGTCTAGTAGTTTTTGAGTTTATTTATTACAAACACACACAAAAATACTAAAATACAAATCTTTCCTCTTTATAATATTAGTATAGATGTTTAAAGGTAGGGTGTAAGGGTGTACCCGCGGATTTGTCTGTCACAGAATGTCTGGTACCAATATATAATACACCTCCCAGTCGCCTGGTACCTCCATTAGTCGCCGTTTACGATTTGCTAAACAACACTTCTACACTATTATAATAAAGAGGAAAGATTTATTTATCTATGTACATATGCACCGATAAAATGAATAAACTCAAAAACTACTGGACCGAATTCAAACATTCTTTCGCCATTACAATGCTACATTATACTTGATTAACATAAAGCTGAAATGAGACTACTTACGCTTTGAATGTAGGGATTTATTTATACTTAGTAGTTTTAACCTTTCAAATATATGTGAGATAAAAACGTAACAATACCGCGTATAAAGTATAGATAAAGTTATCCATTGGTAACATTACAATATTAAATTTCAACATACTTACCATAAACTGTACAAAGATAACAATCAATTTTCAGTAGTCCACTGCTACATATTTAAAACAAAACTGTAAAAAATGTAACGAAATTATCAACATTTTCTGCAAGTCAATAGACATAATTTTCCCGTTATAGCGGAATCGAATGGCGTACCAAAGAGCCTAAAACGATAAAAAAATGTTGGCACAAACAACCATCCAATTGTGAGCCCTATTCCTATGTTAGTAAGAGTCACACACCTGCGTCAGACTTCCCGTCTGGCTTATTGTTTGAAACGGGGAACAGCTGACTCAAATCAAAACTGTTTTTTAAGGGTCCCCGATGAAATAAAATTTTAAATATAGATAAATAAACTTTAGAACAAAGAATTATTTTTTTAATTCGTGAGTGCGGTGGTAGGTCAATGGTAAGGACACGCGCCTCTTAACCGAGGAGTGCGGGTTCAAACCCGACCACGTACCTCTAGATTTTTTTTAATCTATGTACGTATATATACCACTAGCTCGACGGTGAGGGAAAACATCGTGATGAAACCTGAAAATTCAAACTACTTTGAATTTGTAACCATGATCCAAAAATTGTCTGGTTCCCCTATCTTAGGGTTACGAAGGTCAGATCGGTAGTCGCTTCAATGTAATTACCAAACTTGCTAAATCCTGGATCATGGTCTAAGCGGACCCCGTCTAAGCATGGGACATAATGCTAGGATGATGATGATATTTTTTTAAATCGGACCAGAAGTTTCTAAGATAAGCGCGTTCAACCAAACCAAACATACTCTTCAACTTTATATAAGCATTGTCTAGCAAAACGTAAGTGGTGGTCAATTTATATTAAGTTATGTTAAGCTACTAGCTACAACCGGCCCGACATCACTCGACTTAGGCAACGCCACGTCAAAGGGTAAAAAATTAAAATTATCATCCATGAAACCATTTCAATGGACAAACAAAATATATAAGTAAATTGAAATCGATCGACCAGGCGTTTAGAATGAGTTCGGCAACATACGTGTACAAAAAATTATAAAAGTATATTTTAAATATGAAGACATGTTTACGTTTTTAGGGCAAAGTGAGAAATAGTAAATAACATATATATACATAGTACATAACATCACGCCCATAATCCCCGAAGGGGTAGGCAGAGTCAAAGGGGCAGCAGGCCCCCTTAACCACATTCAGCCAAAAACAAAATTGGGCTGAGTTAGATGGAAAATTGTGAAAAAGTAGTGACAAGTAGCTAGCTTGTCGCCTACACAATCACATATCCAAAACCCGATATAGCATTAGTCGCCTTTTTCGACATGCTAGGCAAGAACCACAGTTGGCACATCTTTTTAATAGTAAATTACAAATATTAACGTATGCATGTCGAATCTAAGATGGTGGCTCTTTGGACTTTGCCTTCCCCTCTGCAGGGATTGTGTGAGTGATGAATTGTGAGATTTGTATCGCTATGTGTCTGAAAGTAAAGTATTATTTTTTTCTCCACTAATCCCCGAAGCCACCTCCATATCTTCCTCATCAATCCCTCAACATGTATACATGGAATATTTTATTATAGCATACCTACTTATTTAAAAAAAATTATAGGATGATGCTCCACACCAAAGCAAAACTCCAGCTTGTCCATTTTTCGAACTATTGAAAAAGTTTTCTCACTTAAAAAAACTACGCGAAAAACATCCAACAATGGCCCAGCAACAAATGTTTTTTACCCGTGTTCATTTATTCAGAGTCCCGCTGGCCTCGCGCCAACGCTGGCAACACCGAGACGGTTCGCAATTTGAACACCGCTATCTTTGTTACGGACTCTTTGCATAATTTTCTTAATTTTTTTCGCAGTTGGCAACATTGGCCGGCTATTAGCGGAGAATTAATGTGTATGCGAGGGCCGTTTGAGAGCGCTTCGTAATTCGGTTACTATGATGTGGGAACTTTTTGGAAAGTCATTTGGCTAGTGCCTCTTAAAAGTGTTTTGGTGTGGTGTTGCCATGAATTTGTTTCTACTTATTTGGAATATGTAGACCAACGATTTGAAGTAATGAAAATGCAATAAAATATAATACATTAATTACCGAATCGTATGGTATGAAAATATTTGAATTAAATTAAATATTTATTTAGTTATACCTATTTATTCTATGTATTTTGTACATACATTCATAACATCACGCCCATAATCCCCGAAGGGGTAGGCAGAGTCAAAGGGGCAGCATGCCCCTTCAACCACATTCAGCCAAAAAATAAAGCCGGGCTGGGTCAGATGGAAAATTGTGAAAATGCAGTAACAAGTGCAGTTTTATTTTTGGCTGAATGTGGTTAAAGGGGCCTGCTGTCCCTTTGACTCTGCCCACCCCTTCGCGGATTATGGGCGTGATGTTATGTATGTAAGTAAATTGTACTTTTCAAACCGAATTCCTCCATAACACACGACAAATTTCGTGCGTGTCCACTGAATACCGCGAATTGAAACGTTGCCAGCACTAGTGAATTGGGCAATGGACATTTCATACCAGCAATTGTTCCGATATTTCGCGTATGAAACCGCGCTTAATGTACTGAGCGATTAAACATTCGATCGATCTGGGCGAAACGAACTTGTGCTGCGAGAAAACGGCAACAGCTGCTTCCGGCTAATGTCTAAGCAGACATTACGCTAGAATTAATAAATTTATTGATTTCCACTGACCGCGCGTTCCTTGTGTGTAAACACAGTGTGGTGTTGTGTGTAAACAACGCTAGGTCTAATCTATAGGATTTCAAAATCTGAACACCAGAGCCCCATGGGGCAGAGGGGTTTCTGTGTTAACGTGTGTTAATAACTTCACAATATTTATTTCCTGACGGGGTATTCAGAGAAAATCAACCGCCATATGGCGCAGTCATTACATACAGCATTTTGCTTCCTTGACATTCATAATTCTTGTTACACATGCTTCCACAGTGAAAACCTCGTAAATGCTTTTGACAAAAAAATTACATAAGGCAAAAAAAAATGCTTCCTGAAAAAAAAAATATGTATCGGAATTATAGTACTGTTTATTGTTATTGTAGCCGACACTGGCCTCATTACTTGTATATTAATACTTTTTACACCTTTTGTTATTTTTGTATTCAAGTTTAGAATTCTAATTTTATTATGATATAAAGTACCTATTGTTTTTCGAGCAGACTTTTTGTAAATATACTCGACTAGCTCGATGGCGCATTCGGTAGTGACCCTGCCCCATGCGCCAAAAGTTGTGGGTTCGATCCCCACCCAGGACAAACATTCGTATGATGAATACTTGTGTTTGTTCTGTGTCTGGGTGTTAATATTGAATATTTAAGTATATATTTGTAATACCACTGTTGATTCTGATATTCGTAACACAAGTGCTTAAGCTACTTACCTCGGAGTCAGATCAATGTATGTGATGTACTCGGATATTTATTTATTTATTTATAAATATACGTCTGTTCACACCTTAGCAGATTGATCTATCATTTAAGTATAGTTATTTTTGAATTATTGTAATCAATGGTACATAATCGTACAAAATTCAAATATCTCGTGGCTAAATAAATCTGATGTGACTTACAAAACAAATAAAAAAATATATGCAAATGCGACTTCCGAGGTTTTCACTGCCGAACGACGTTATGGAATAATATCGACTATGACAGTACGTTAGTACACTATTTGTTCTAGTTTAATATGCTTGATAAATATTATATACGATAGGTGTATATTAAAAGTAAAACAAAAACAATGAAATTCGATGCCTGGTTGGCTAGCTAAAATAAATATTGATGTACACTAAAAAGAACACAATTGGTTGATATTACATTATAATTCTCCGTGTTCTATCACAACCACAATACAAAATTCCCGCCAATAAAGCCGCAGGCATACATAAAAAAAAAACATTTCTCATTTTTTTTATTTTTCAATAAAACTGATGAACCATCTGCTGCGCTATACAAATAGAATTGTGCTTCATTTATTGTGAAAGCTCCACAAACTTCGGATCCGCACCAAATTAACAATATTAATTACGAGAGCGTAATTTGTCAAAACAAAAAGCTCTCAAATTTGCCCGCGCAACGTTCGCCGAGAGACAACGGACGAATGTTATAAATTGCTTCAGTTCAATTACCGAAATTACTGGTGAGATAAAATGGTATACGCGATGGAAATATGCGATTAATGGGCTCCTTTTTGTGGTCTGATAAAAAATTACGTTTATACGTTCCTATTTTTATGAATATCATGCGACATCTTACTTATCACGCAATAGGTCATGAGCATATTAAAATTTAAATAAAAAAAAACGTTTTTTTTTACCCGGTGAAAAAAATAAAAATATATAAATGTGTGGATAATATTAATCTGTCTGTGATGTCAAAGCTTACTAAATGCATATATGAAAGTATTTACCGTAGGTACTTACAAGTACAATTTTTTTTTTTATATCTAATTCTACCTGTTCTGGCTAACCTCCCAAATGCCTGAATCGATTTTGATAAATTCTCTACTGGCAGATAGCTGGTAGTATAAAGAAGTTACTTAGTCTACTAATATAATAAAAAACAATAATTTTTTGTCGAATTCCAAGCCGAAGTCACAGACAACAGCAAACTTAGCAAAGCAATAAACTTGATTTATCCACAATATTTTGACAACTTCACCACCGTACTTTATATTCAGCGCTCATTAATCATCCATGTCAAAACAGGTATATTACGTGCATTCCCGTCATTTGTTACCACATTTTTGACACTTCGCAGTTAGCACGACACGAACGCGAACCCTGGACCTGTTCCAAGTGGCACATCCTGCAGCCGACACGTCACTGCCTGTGCGACACTTTATTTATGAGGATGGTAATCGTATGACAGGTCAATGACCTATATAAGTGCTAAAACATATAGTCTTACTAATATTACAACTGGGAGAGTAACTGTGTCTGTCTGTTACCTTATACCAAAAACGATTTAAGCGATTTTTATGAAATTTGGTATAGCAATAGTTTGTGCATAAAGAAATTACATAGATAACTTTTACTGTGAAAACCTATAGATTCCGAAAGACCTTCGTTATAATTATGTTCCCGCCTAAGGACCAAGAGGTCCCGGGTTCAAAACCCGGGTCGGGCCAAAAATTTGTGGCTGGGTATTTCAATATCCAAATTACTCAGTACCAGCCCGGAGTCAGGAAGTTGGCGGCTTAATCACCCCCGTGCCTCGGAAAGCACGTTAAGCCGTTGGTCCTGCGCCTAACCTCTCTTCGGTCATGTCGAATTGCCGTCTCACCGACTATGAGAGTGAAGGAATAGAGAGTGCACCTGTGTTAGCGCACACACTTGTGCACTATAATATTTCCTGCGCAGATGGCTAATCCTCGTTGAGATTGGCCGCCGTAACCGATATCGGTTAGGAAGACATTATAATGATGTTCGTAGTTCAACAGCATCCATAGACAACATGTATTATGACTTTGACTTACAATATCTTTAACTAGCGAAAAACACACACCCGGCCCAGCTTCGCACGGTGAGCACAAAACAATATTAAACTATACTTAGAAACCTTCCTCTTGAATTACTATAGATGCCTTTTCGTGAAAACCGCATCAACATCCCTTGCATAGTTCCAAAGATCCAAAGCAAACCGATGAATTTGTTTTATTAATATTTTAAGATGTACAGACTCTCGACCGACAGTTTTATTATACCTCAACTTGTAAAAAAAAGGGTACTATACAATCTAATCTATACAACTAACTACCTATTTACAATCAAAACATTCGCCCAAACGTGAGAAATATGTATGGAAAACAAACACTAAAATATCGTTCTCGACATTGCAGAATTATAGCGGGTCGCAGGGCGCCCTACTAACAAAATACTCGCATTACATTCTCGACACGTCTCAAATGGTGCCCTTTCGCACATTCGGTTAATTTAAAAGTCGTAAGGCGTTTTTGGTATTTATCATGTTTACTTCTAATGCACGTTTCAATTCAAAATTCAAAATTTTTGACTGGCCCGTTGGTCGAGTGGTTAGAGACCCTGGCTACGAAACCAAGGGTCGCGGGTTCGAATCCCGATAGGCGCAAATGTTTCATATGATGAACATGGACATTTGTACTCGAGGCATGGATGTTCATAAAACGTATTTAAGTATGTCTATCCGTTCACCTAGTATCCATAGTATAAGCATAAGCTTAGTTTGGAACTAGGGAATTGGTGTGTCAGTCTGAGAATTTATTATTATTATTATTATTTATAATTGGAGTATATTCAACTAACTTCATAAAGGAATTCTGGTTTTTATGTCCTAGATATTTTTTAACATCTGATACATATGTACATATCTTCACGCCCACAATCCCTGAAGGGGGGGACAGAGTACAGGGAACAAGAAAGCTCTTCAAACCACATTTAGCCAAAAAAATAAGGTAAGTTGGGTTAAGTTTTTACAATAGTTTCGGCATATAAGTCTTCCAGGCAGACAAAGAGCGAAGGGCTACTTTTGGGCTACATTTTACCTTTCTTCTTATCACAGAGACCTAAAAAGCAGTACGAACTATGTAATAAAAACATCGTTCTCGGAACAGCTATTTATTCGCCGTACTGTTCTTTTACTTTGATAAATTCCAACATTCAGTTACCTGTCATAATTCTGTAGCTGGCCCATAGTTATATAACATTAAAATATTCCGAATAAGTTCCTTGTATACCGCACAGACACGAACTTTAGCAATAGATATTTAGAGAAGTAATATTTAACTAAGCACTAACATGCCTTTGATTCTGATGACTTTTAAATATTGATGAGAGAAATTGAAATATTCCGATAGATGCGCAGAATTTTTTTTACTTAAAGTCGAAGTAACCATTTTTGTTCTTTAAGTTATTTATTTATTTTAATTTATTTTATTTATAGGAATCTTAAATCCATTTCAAAAGGTTGTCTGAACAGTTTACATTATGTACACATTCAAATATTATAAAAGGCTGAAAATTAATAATATTCTAATGTTGATGTTTGTCGCTTCAACTTTGCAGTACTTGACGTACCTACTTTTATAAAAAAACACACGCATACTTTCATTTGAATTGGATAAAATTTGCTTAGTTAACTGTACTAGTTTAAAAACAGCAGTTATACTGTTAAAATAAATAAAAATAGAATTACTTATACAGCTGAATTCTTATTTTCAGGTTAATTAATTATCAAGAAAAAACTGACAAGAAAGGTGTCTGTCTCTTTAGCCAGAACCTATATCAAGAAAAAACCGCCGGTACCCTTAATCCGCCCCTGTGAATACATTTCCAAAACTTTATTGTAACCAACTTGTTATAAGTTGGTAGAATTTATGGCCAAGTTGCGATGAGTCAGAACTAGAATTAAAATTTATGCTTCTGTGAGCTTCTTGCATATGTTCTCTTTGCTGCAAGTTTATTGCGAACATGTTGCGACCTTTCTTCGGTTGAATGAACAAAGTTACTTGGTATTTTTTATTTCTTCTCTCATTTTCAAAGTTGGTTAGCCTTGTAAAATTCTGTGGACTTTCTTTGACTGCGCTTTTCAAAGGCTTGTGGTCACATCTACAAAGTTAGTAAATGTCTGTGGTGGTGACTTCTTGTCCACTACACCACAAGATAGTTAAGACAGACCCAAGTGACCTTATCAACAGACGATATTAATTTGATAGGTCCAAAGCCTAGTCATAGATGCTTAATTTTATGTTATTCGTGGCAGAGCAGGCAGTTAGTAATACATACATACATAACATCACGCCCATAATCCCCAAAGGGGTAGACAGAGTCAAAGGGGCAGCATGCCCCTTCAACCACATTCAGCCAAAAATAAAGCCGGGCTGGATTAGATGGAAAATTGTGAAAAAGCAGTGACAAGCGGCTAACTATCGCCTACACAATCACACACCCAAAACCCGATATACCATTAGTCGCCTTTTACGACATGCTAGGCAAAAAGTTAGTAATAATAACAATTAATAAAGAAAATCCACAATTACATCAATTCTCTAGTTTTAAACAGTGAATGCTTAGTCTGCGATGCTTGCGTTAGAGACTCGTCAACGGGTGGACGTTAATAATAATCATTCATGACTCGAAAACAAATGATGTGTGTTCATCACACGATCGTCAGCGGTATTTGACTAGCTCGATGGCGCATTTGGTAGTGACCCTGCCCCAAGCGCCAAGAGTTGTGGGTGCGATTCCCACCCAAGCATTCGTATGATGAATACTTGTGTTTGTTCTGTGTCTGGGTGTTCATATCAAATATTTAAGTATATATTTGTAATACCACTGTTGATTCTGATATCCGTAACACAAGTGCTTAAGCTACTTACCTCGGCGTCAGATCAATGTATGTGATGTAGTCTAATATTTATTTATTTATATAAAACCGTAGCCTTTGCTTCTGTCGCCACCATCTCTAACCACTAGACAATATCCCTTCAATGAGAACAAACTGGAGTGTTATTTGCACCTATTTCTATGGCGACGTCCGAGCAAGAACAATTTACAAAGTAATAACCACCTGCTCTTCATAGATTTCCAATAAGCTCTTCAATATTGCTACTGAAGCTGGGCTAGGCTAGACGCTGGGTACCTTACGATAAGACTTACGGAAAATTAGCAGCTCCGAGCGACGAGCTAAATGTGTTAATGACGAGATTCGTTTCGTACAGCTGGGATTATTTATCGATTGGTCTAGATTTTAAATAGTGTTTTCCTGGATGTGAAACCTGTTTCTTGTTAGATTACTAGCTATTTCCCGCGACTACATCTGCATAGATAGAGCAAAGATAAATTCATAAGCGGAGAACCTATTTCAAAATGTTTTTGAATATTGTGGAAAAGTAAGAAAAAGATTAACCACACAAATTGGATCACAGTTATACTACACAACCACAGTTATGTAAAAGAGCAGGTTTCTTCTCGGCGTCATCCCTCATCGTTAATCAAGTGATCTTTGATCGGGTTTGAACCAAAACTCCTCGCAACGAGACTCGTATCCTGCCCATAGGCTATGACAGCTCTCCGCACAAGCCTTAACTGCAAACACGGTGTTTAAATAGTACATAAACATTATTCTACCTAGCTCTACAAATACTACCCTGAAATATGCGTAGAGCCCGGGCTTCTACTTGTTTGAGCATAGTTTAAGGGCTCATATTTCCAGCTTTCTATACCGTTTGCTTTCTCGGCTAACATCAGCTTATAACACTCATAAAGAATAAATAAATATCCGACTACATCACATACATTGGTCTGACTTCGAGGTACGTAGCTTAAGTACTTATGTTACGGATATCAGGATTATCAGTAATATTACAAATATATACATACATGACATCACGCCCATACATAATCCTCCAAGGGGTAGGCAGTGCCAAAGGCAGCAGGCCCCTTTAACCACATTTAGCTAAAAACAAAACTGGGCCGGGTTAGACGAAAAATTTGAAAAGTAGTGAGAAATGGCTAGTTTGTCGCCTACACAATCACACACCCAAAACCCGATATACCATTAGTCGCCTTTTACGACACGCTAGGCAAGAACCACAGTTGGCACATCATTTTTTTTAAGTCCCAGACCAACATGGACATACTGTAATATATACATATTTTCACTTATTGCTTTTTGTTAATAGTGGAAATCATTTTTCATTCTTAAACATTCTACACTACGTACATGGTCGTATCATAAAGAAAATAATCATCTTTTAAAAACATTGTGGTTAACACGGCACAGTACAATTAAGCGCAACTTTATTGCTCATTTCGCTTGAAAGAGGCTATTTTTAGGAGCGCGCCTCTATTTTTTTAGTAGTCAGCCTCAATTATGCAGCTACATTGCCTCTTTGTTTTTGATGGGCCCTCCTTAGTTTTAAAAATTTACTCCAACGATGCTGCATACAGGGTGTTAGAGGAATGCTTGTAAAACTTTTACCGTCTTATTTAATTAGGAGCGCAAAGATTTTAAGTATAAAGTGAGTTTGAGTTTTGTGAAATTTGCAAAATAAGTAGAAGAATTTACTCTTCTACTTATTTTGCAAATTTCTTATATTTTAGCGTACAACAAGCGTCTTATATTTTAAGACGCTTGTAGCTTGTGCTTGCAATGAAATTGGATAGTGAAGGTTTTATTCGGTTTCAAAAAAAATTAATAAAAATATTAGTCTAATAGTTGTGACCGCGACTCTTCCTGTGTAGAATTAGTTATGTTACATACATAAGCATTATCGTGCGTCTCCAGAATCCGAGATAGTACTAAATAATAAATATCAGACTACATCACATACATTGATCTGACTCCGAGGTAAGTAGCTTAAGGACTTGTGTTACGGATATCAGAATCGACAGTGGTATTACAAATATATACTTAAATATTGGATATTAACATCCAGATACAGAACAAACACAAGTGTTCATAACACGAATGTTTGTCCTGGATGGGGATCGAACCCACAACTTTTGGCACATAGGGCTTTTGGCTCTTAGGGTTAAAATTGTAGGCTTGCCAAATTTCGTTGCAATCCTACCCAAGATGCTCACTTCAAAATCACGCTAAAATAAGTAGCGTGATTTTGAATTTAATATTAATTAAAATAAAATAAAATTAATTTATGAATCAACCTAGCTTATTTGACTAGTTTAATAATTTACAAAGTATAGTTACCGAAATCAGTCTATGAGTTTTAAAAGTTAATCAAATGTTGACTGTTCAAATGTTGAAGAAAAATACACCACTCTGAATTTAGCTCCATCAAATAACGTAGTTCAAAGTATTAAACTTTGATGAAAAATGTTTTTTTTTTTTTTGATTTATAATCACTGTAATGGCGTGATTAAACAACTCCTTTGTAAACTTTTTCTAGACGTTGTTAAAATTAATTGAGCAATTTCAAGATTAAAATAAATTTATAAATTGTTAGATTTTCAAATAAAGCTTATACATAAATGGATGTAGATTTTCAACTTGTATCGATCAAATTATATTATTATATTGCAAGATATTATCAAAATGCGCAGTTAACTACAACGCCGTTAATCAACATATAAAGTAGTATTTAGACGTCTAGCTAATTAAGACAATTTAAACCAAAAAAGTTGTAAAAAGTTCCTAATTGCTTAGGATCAACATCATAGCGAGCCTTTCACAGCGGAAGATTCAGTTTATATTTTAATTTCTATCACCTAGCTAATATTATTAAATTTTTGTTACCTGATTCTGCGATACATTTTTAAAGCTTACTTTAAACCATGACCATCCTCTTACCTGAAACAAAGAAAAAGGTTTTTATGAAAGATCCAACTATCTATACTAGGTATCCCATATTATATCAATATTTTCAAAATGATATCTAATAAAATAAGATAATTTTTTTAGAAATTATGTAAAATGTTAGCACAAAAAAACATATCGAAGAAATTGAGAAATGATAGTGTTATAGAGCAAAAGGAGTCATATGATCTCTTAAGACCTTTCATTTCCATCGTCTGTCTGTCACCTAATCTTCTTCTATAATATGAAAATGAATCGCTAAATGTGTTGCTAAGCGCAAATCTCGAGAACAGCTGAACCAATTTCGCTAATTCTTTTTTAGTTGTGTTTGTAATTGCCAAGTGAAGGTTCTCATGAATGAAAAAAATAAAAAAGTTGCGCGGTAAATAAAAATAAAATGGGTATTGAAATTCCGAGAACGGGTCGTTTCGAAGTGCGCCGGGTGAGCTAGTCTTCTATATACTTACTTATAATAAATCTGTAGAGAGGTCAATTCTGTATATGAAATATATTTTCAAAATAACTATCAGGGGGTGATTAGTGATCGATACTGATGCCAAAAATGCAATCAGTAAAATTTTTGTCTGTCTATCTGTCTGTTCCTTATAGAAACAAAAACTACTCGACGGATTTTAACGAAACTTGGTACAATTATTCTTCATACTCCTTGGCAGGTTATAGTATACTTTTCATCACGCTACAGTCAATAGGAGCAGAGTAGTGGAGAGAAATGTTGGGAAAACGGGAGAAGTTACTCCATTTTTTAAGCTTCCGTCGCGTGTGCAGCCTTAATGGTTAAAGTTACATAGAAATCATGTATGACGGAAATATTCTTTATAATAATAACCATAAACGCGGGTGACACCGCTGGCACAGCTAGTATAATATAAAATGAATCGCCGATGATGAACCGAACGTGTTGCTAAGCGCAAATCTCGAGAACAGCTTAACCGATTTCGCTAATTCTTTTTTAATTGTGTTTGTTATTATCAGGTGAAGGTTCTCATGAAAGAAAAAATAAAAAGTTGCACGGGAAAAAAACGGGTATTGAAAATCCGAGAACAGGGCGTTAGGTAGTGCGCCGGGTCAGCTAGTTTTTAATAAATATGGCAATTTTGCGCTCAATAAAACATCAACTAATTGGTTGGACAATACCTACAACAGTCAACTTACAACCAGATATTGCGGGCTAAATAAAGCTGGAAATATTAATTAATATCCTTACACTTTTTCTATTTCATACTATTTCTGTGTTAATAAAATTAATAAAAGCTACTGTATATTTCAAGTCAATAAACAGTATTCACGCATTTGAACCCCTTTCATGCGCACTCTAATTAATGAAAAGCTACGCGATACCGGCTACATTATTCCAGGTTAATAAAAAATACGGTCAAGACCAAGTTGTACTTTTGTGCCATGGATTCTCTATTGGATTAGGTTTATAATTGATTAGCAGCGCTCCGCAGTTTCGCCCACGTAGTTCCCGTTCCCGTAGGAATGCTGGGATAAAATATAGCCTATGTTACTCGCTGATAAATTAGCTTTCCATTGGTGAAAGAATTATTTAAATCGGTCCAGTAGTTTCGGAGCTTATTTAATACAAACAAACAAATACACAAGCAAATCTTTCCTATTTATAATATTAGTATCATCGATCACTAATTTAGTGATTTTTATATTTTTTATGTGTTTGATACACGTATGGATACATACAATCATTTGACAAACTCGATGGCGCATCTGGTAGTGACCCTGCCCCATGCGCCAAGAGTTGTGGGTTCGATCCCCACCCAGGACAAACATTCTTGTGATGAATACTTGTGTTTGTTCTGTGTCTGAGTGTAATATCCAATATTTAAGTATATATTTGTAATAACCACTGTTGATTCTGATATCCGTTACACAAGTGCTTAAGCTACTTACCTCGGAGTCAGATCAATGTATGTGATGTTGTCTGATATTTATTAAAAAAAAAAATCAAGTACATTACAAATATCCTTGAAAAACACTTCATGTTAGTATATGTCCGATTAAGTTAAATTGGTAAAGACACGCGTCTGTTTTGCGAAGTGTGTTAATTCGAGACGGGATATGTACCTACTTTTGAATTTCCAAATTTAAGTACTTTTTCATAACATCACGTCCGTAATACCCAAAGCGGTAGACAGAGTCACTCACACTCTGTGAAAAATAAAAGAAGTCTGGGTTAGATGGACATCAATGATGGATACAATTTTTTTGGAATGCCAATGTCTACTCACTCGACAGTAAGTCCTATTTTAAGCTAAAATAAGGTTTTTAAAATTTCATAGCAATCGCAATCAATCAGTGAAGTAGTTTTATCCGTCAAGACGTTACACCGGAGGTTCGTTGGTTTTGCGTTAGCGACCGAAGAACGGCAGTCTTGAGGTTTAGTCGGTAGGGTCTCCGGAGATTGCTACCGGTTTCGAGCCTGACTCACCCTTATAGGTCCCGACCCAGGTCTATTTGGATGGTGCGTAAATGCATTCCTCAAGTAAAAAAAAAAAATGGGCCTAGATACCCATGGTACTTCCTCTCTGGTGATAAGGGGCGCCGTGGGGTTTAGTGGGTAAACCCCGGCTAACCAAATTTTTCTGACTGGCCCGTTGGCCGAGTGGTCAGAGACCCTGGCCACTAAACCGGGGGTCGAGGGTTCGAATCCCGCTAGGGGCAAATGTTTGGTGTGATGAACATGGACATTTGTACTCCATGATGTTTATAAACGTATTTAAGTATGTCTATCCGTTCATCTAGTATCCATAGAACAAGCTTAAAGTTTAGTTTGGAACTAGGGAATTGGTGTGTCAGTCTGGAGAATTTATTTATTATTTTTCACCTCACAGGATCAAACAGTATGAAACCTTTTTATGGATAGCGTTTACAAAGGCGTTACTATTACAGATAACTTTGAATTGTTAGCTTTAACATTATCCTAGCGTTATGTCCCGTGCGTAGTCGGGGTCCGCTTAGACCATGATCCAGGATTTAGCGAGTCTGGTAATTACATTGAAGCGACTGCCGATCTGACGATCGTAACTCTAATATAGTGGAACCAGTAATTTTTTGGATGGATGATTAACACATCCATAGTTATTTAAATGTGCTGGTTTCATCACGATTAATGTTTTCCCTTGACCCCGAGCTAGTGTTATAAACACGTACATAGATTTGAAATGAAATGAAATTATTTATTTCTGCAAGTAGATTTGTAACAAATTCTTTTGCACGTCACACTTTTTTACCCTACCAGCACCTCGACGTGAATGGCCTGGTGAGAAGAGGTGCCGCAAGAAACTCAGCAGAGAGCCTTTTTTTTTAAAAACATGTTTTACATATCTCTAATATGTGGTACATTAAAATAACATGACTAAAAATTTCACTGTGCATGCGAGCAGATCATCTTGTCCAAACATTTTTATCATTTAAATAATCATCTATTTTGTAGTAACCTTTTCTTATTAAACATGATTTAATATAAGACTTAAATTTATGCGTGGGTAATTCAATAACATTTTGAGGCAGTTTATTAAATATTTTTATGCTTAGACCTACAAATGAACCACTAATCTTATTAAGCCTGAGTTTTGGAACGGCGAGTTTGTGTTTATTTCTCGTATTAAACTGATGACAATCAGATTTCTTATAGAATTCATCTAAGTTTTTATGAACATAGATAATACAATCAAATATAAACTGGGAAACTACGGTCAATATATTTAACTAACTAACTAACTAACTAAACTTCACGCCACTTCCCTAGCGGGGTAGGCAGAGAGAACCGAACGCCATATGGCACGATCCTTACACACCTCACTCGCCTCTTCAACATTCATAATCCTTTTCATACAAGCTCTACGATTTTTATGACTCCTAACATCACCTTCTTTTAATACACGACCAATCTGGTCGTGGTAGGTGAGCCTGGGCCTTCCGCGGCTCCTACATCCTTCCACATTCGCATTGTATATCTGTTTAGTCAATCTTTCGTCATCCATTCTTTCCACATGTCCGAACCACCGGAGCATGCCTCTTCTTACCTTGACTCCGACGCTGTCCTTCAGACCAACTCTCTTTCTTACATCATCATTCCGAACGCAGTCTGTGAGCGATACACCGCAGATTTTCCGCAGCGCACGCATCTCGACCGCGTTTATTCTACTTTCATGCTCTTTCTGCCATACCCAACTCTCGCTTCCATATGTTAGCGTAGGAATCAGCACCGCATTGTGTATGGCGAGCTGGGCCTTCTGGCTTAAGATTTTGCTGCCTAAAAGTTTTCCTAACGCTCCATTCACCCTATTCCCTGCATTCACTCTTCTTTCTATATCAGCGGAGTACCTTCCATCTCTACTAAATGCAGATCCTAGATATACAATTTCATTCACCTGTTCCAGCACTACATCGTCAACCGTTATCCTTGTATCCGTTCTGGTTTCATCTCTTTCAAACACCATAATCTTTGTTTTCTTCGCATTCAAATGTAAGCCTCTCTCCTTGCAATCATCTTTCAATGTTGTGACTAGTTGCTGCAGATCCGATGCCGACTCTGCTAGAAGTACGGCATCGTCCGCGTAAAGCAGGCAGTTCACAACCAGGTCACCCATACGCACTCCAACATTCATAGATCTAATCCTCTGGAGACAATGGTCGAGATATAGGATAAACAGCAGAGCAGACAGCACGCATCCTTGTCTGACACCAATATTGACGTCAAACCAGGGTGACAGGCTGCCCTCCACTTGCACGCATGCCGTACATCCCACATAGGTGGACTGCGCAGCACGAAGCAATGCTCCATCAATCCCATATCTCGGCAATATGTCCCAAAGGTCCTTTCGTACAACCCTGTCAAAGGCCTTCTCCATATCCACAAAACCGCAAAAAACCCTCTGACTTTTGGCCAGATGCTTCTCCACGATGTTGCGAAGAGAGAAAACTTGATCCGTGCATCCTCTACCATTCCGGAAACCTCCCTGTGCCTCCCACAACATTCCATCAGATTTCACCCTCATTCTCCTCTCAATAATCTTGCCATACACCTTTGCTGCTAAGCTGATCAAACTGATGGCTCTATGGCTGGCACAGTCCATACGTGACCCAGCACCCTTGTACAGAGGCACGATAACTGCCCGTCTCCAGTCCATTGGGACCTTTCCGTTTCTCCAGCATAGATTGCACAAGAACCAGAAAGCGTCCTGGACGCTAGCGCCACCTAGCTTGATCATCTCCGCAGATACCTTGTCTATTCCCGCGGCCTTTCCACTTTTCAGACTTCGTATCGACCATTCAATCTCATTCATAGTGATGTCTTCATCAGACGCTGGCACCACAGAATCAGACATAGCCTCACTCTCAGTGCCAACATCAGAGACATACTCATACATTTCTCCAAAATATTCACTCCACCGTTCTAACACCTCGTTCGGGTTTGCAAGAATGTCACCAGCTTTAGATTTAATCTTACTCATTCCGGATGCCGACGAATATCCCCGAGACCTCTTAACCTCCCTCCAAAAGAGCTTGGAATTAGCCTCGAAACTATTCGTCAGTCTCCTTTCTTCATTCATAGCTACTCTTTCACGCTTCTCTTTCACTAAAGCTTTGGTTTCACTCTTGCAATAACGGTATATTTCTTTCTTCATCTCAAGCATACTTTCATCCATTTGCAAAGATGAGACATAATCGAGCCAGGCCTTCTTCTTTCTCGCTACGGAGGCTTTGACCTCCTCATCCCACCATGCGTCACCTTTCATTGTTCTACGTCTCCTTGCGCATCCACATGCCTCTTTTGCACTGTCCACCATGCTCTCTTTCAAAATGTTCCAGCAATCATCAACATCTAAGCCAGAAAGACTCGCATTCGCAAGTCTTTCATTGACTAATCCTACATACACACTCCTTACACTTTCATCTTCCAGTTTTTCATTCCTTATCCTTTCAGTGCCTCCGCATGGAGTACGCACTCGCCAGTGCCTCCACTTCTTGAAAAGCCCAGCAAACCGGCATACTACCAGGTAGTGGTCTGTTTCAAGAGTAGGGCCTCTGTAGGCTCTTGTATCCAATATACTATTGCGGAGGCGGCTATCAACTAAAATCAAATCAATCACACTTTTTTGGTCATTCCGTCTCCAAGTATACGTGTGAATATCCTTATGACGGAAAATAGTGTTTGCCACAAGGAGGTTCCGTTCCAAACATACTTCCAAGATTTGCTTACCAGCATCATTCACTCTCTTGTCTCCATATGGGCCAAGGACTGCTTCATAGTCAGATCGCTTGGTGCCAACCCAACCATTCAAATCTCCACACATAATTATCCTCTCATTTCCTTCAGTCAGGTCCAGAATTTCTCTAACAGACTCCCAGAACTCCTCTAGTTCTTGGGGACTGGCTGAGCTTACTGGCGCATAGCCTGCAACCAGAAAGACTCGCGTGATACCCAGTTTAATACGAACCCAGAGGAGTCTCGGGCCAACTAATCCATAGTCTTTCACACCAGAGACTAAACGAGAGGAAAGCACTACTCCAACTCCACCGCTGGCATGACAATTCTGTTCCACACCAGACCACAGAGCCATCATACCACCGGGAAGCTCATCTGCATCGCTGCCCTTCCGCTTAGTCTCTGTCAAGCACAGAACATCCAGGCGTCTCTCATTCATTACGTCAATCATCTCATACATCTTATCTTTCATTCCACCTCTTACATTCCACGTGCCTATACGGCACTCTGTTCTCCTCGTTCCGCAGTGTCCGGCGTGGCGTGAAGGGTGGCGGCCCCCTTCGCCGCACTCGCCACTTTTCGCACCGACGAGGGCTCGTCGGTGCGCGTCGCATCGGGGGAACGCCCTACCCCGCTCTGCGGAATTAGATCGGTCCAAGGTTGCAATCCGAAATCGGACTGGCAGGAGTCGCGACGAGCACGCCCTTGGCACATGACCCCCAAATAATCAATATATTTATCTCTTTGAATATTTCCTTAAGTGAGTCACGAGGTCTAAGGCCATATATGGATCGAATGGCTCTCTTCTGCAACACAAATATGGTTTGTATATCAGAAGCGGTGCCCCATAGCAATAGACCGTATGACATAACGCTGTGGAAGTAGCTGAAATAAACTAGCCTCGCCGTTTCAATATCGGTCAGTTGCCTAATTTTCCTAACTGCGTATGCAGCTGAACTAAGCCTCCCTGCCAGGGCACATATATGAGGACCCCATTGTAGCTTAGAATCTATGGTCATGCCTAAAAAAGTTGTGGAGTCAACAAGTTCAATATGTTCATTAATAATTATTATATTAGTACTAACTTGTCTAACATTCGGCATTGTAAACTTAATACATTTGGTTTTTTTTGCATTAAGTTGCAGATTATTAACAGTAAACCAATGCATAACTTGTGAGAGAGTATTATTTACATCGTCATATGAATTTTTCTGCCTGTCAACTTTAAAAATTAAGGAGGTGTCATCTGCAAATAAAACTGTCTCACATAGGCCTTCGGTGTAATACGGAAGGTCATTTATATAAATTAAAAACAGTAATGGTCCTAATATAGAGCCCTGGGGCACCCCCATTAGTAAAGGGGCGCCAGGAGAGTTAATTCCATTAATACAAACTTTTTGTGTTCTATTACTAAGATATGAGTCTAATAAACTTAATGCAACATTTGAGATACCATAATGCTGTAATTTCAAAATTAAGGTTTCATGATTAACACAATCAAAAGCTTTAGACAAATCACAAAAAATACCTATAGCATCCTGTTTATTTTCCCAAGCCTCAAAAATATGTTTAGCAAGTGTCACTCCCGCATCAGTAGTAGATCTGCCTTTGGTGAAGCCAAATTGCTTAGTATGTAAAAAATTGTTTTGTTTAAAATAAGATGTTAATTGACTAAATATAATTTTTTCAAAAATTTTGCTAAGTGCTGGCAAAATAGAAATTGGTCGAAAATTAGATGGGTCACTTTTTTCCCCTGCCTTGAATAAGGGTACAATCTTACTAAATTTCATTAAATTTGGAAAACAGCCTGTATCTACGCACTTGTTAAATATAAACGCTAAGTGAGGGGAAATAGTAGATATAATAGTTTTTAATGCATCTACCGAGAATCCCCACAAATCCTCTGTTTTCTTAAGGTTCAAATCATTAAAGTATTTCAAAATTGTCATGTGATTGATGTGGGTGAAGCTAAAAGAATTTTGACACTGCCTTACATTGGCTTTGAGTAGAGATTGAGCTGTACGTGGACAAGAATTCAGTTTATTAGTAATTTTGACAGGGATGCTCGAAAAGTATTCTTCAAATGCATTTGCTACTTCAGCATCAGCATTGATACAATGATTGTTAACATGAAGAGAGTAGGTATGGTCTTGTGTTTTATTTCTGCAAGTCTCTTTGTTAATAATTTTCCAGGTCGCTTTAATTTTGTTACTGGAATTTTTGATTTTGTTCTTTAAGTAATTTGACTTGGCAGCTGCACATACCTTCTTAAATATTTTCGAGTAGTTCCTAACATAATCTGAAGTATTTTCATTATTACAATTAGCTTTAATGTCATATAATTCAAATAATCTGTTTCTACTTTTGTAAATGCCTTTAGTAGCCCAATCACTAAATTTGATCCTCGGATTGTCTACATTAATTACTCTTTTAGTAAAAATATCATTATATTGCTCCTTGACTGTGTTAAACAATTGTTCGTATAAGCGGTCAATATCACTATCTGTAAAAGGCATAGCGGCAATTTTATTATCTATGGTTTCTTTAAATTTCTCTGTACGGGAAATAGTTATTGGTCTATAAACAATACGCGATGGGGTACGTGCATGATAGTACTCGAACACTGCCATCTGACCAGTATGGTCAGATTGTATAAAGTTAATTAATGATTTTTCGATCACTTTACAGTTACAGAAAATATTATCTAGGCAAGTAGCTGATGTGGAGGTTACTCGAGTTGGTTCGAAGAAAAGCTGGGAAAGGTCAAAAGACTTAAATAAATTTAAAAACCTAGTCGAGTTTTGTAAATTACTTTCTAATATGTTAATATTAAAGTCTCCACATACAACCACTTTTTTGTTACATTTACACACTCTCTTAAGAGCCTCTTCCATTGTGGATTCAAATAAGATGTAGTTGCCAGATGGAGGTCTATATACACAGACAATGATGTACTGCTCAAGCTCTGCACAGCATAGTTCAATGGTTCGCTCAATAGAAAGCGATGCTATGTCTGTACGGTCCTTTGATTTTAATAAATTATTCAGTAATATGAGTGACCCACCTCTTATAGCGGTCTCCCTAGTGAACGAACTAATAACCTTATAATTATCAATACTAATCAAAAGCTCACTTTGTCGTAACCAATGTTCAGTGAGACATAAAACATGTATATTCATTTCATTCAGAAACAGTTCTAATTCATGTTCTTTGCCAGGAAAGCCCTGAATATTTTGGTGAACAATATTTAAACACTGAGACTTCCCTTTTGTCAATATCCTTAATTCGCTAGAGTTATCCTCTATTGTCTTATGAAATAATTTAAATGACTTGGAACGGTTTCCAAATGTATGGTTCTGTCATTATTATTCTGCTCAATAAAAGCAGATTGAGTAGCCAAATACTTGGCTGAATTTTTAATACAATATGATAGCGAAGATGCTATTTGTCTTTTACTTATAAAAATTTGAAAGATAAAAATTATCTTTGGTCATATTGAAATTAAATGTCAAATTGCCTGATAAATTATATGGCAAACTATTACAGTCAATTAAGTGAAATTTGTCCTTATAATTTTGATTACATGTCAATGTGCTCATAGTTAAATTAATCTTATATCTAAGGTAATTTTCCGACTGTGTCAAACATTTACTATAAGGAAGTGTAAACATTATAATTTGATTAATATTTAAGTCATTTAAGCTGTCAAAACATTTAATAAAAACGTTTTTGTTTACATTTCCCCTATTTGCAACTAATAATATTAGAGTCGTATTTTCTAGGAATGTATACGTATTAATTTGTTTAATTATTTCGTTATATGACATATTAGGGAAGCAGTTATTAAGAATCGGTTGTCCCATATAGTTACTCATGATATGGCCCATATCTTTGCCTAACTCGTCACTAAACATAACAATATTTTTTCTTCCGACAATTTCTGACCGCACGAAGGAATTGCTGGCATTTTTTGCACAGGATAAAGACGGCATGCTATCACATTTGTTATCGGAGAATGATGAGTCACACACCGACTGAGACCTGTTTACATTATTTATATTTATGCTATCCGTGTCATTACAACTTAAAATAGATGTATTAAAGAGGTTCTTCAAGACCAATATGTGTTCCTCATTCTCCTTTTTAGAACATAAATACCTGCTGGTCATATTGTCCAATGATTCTTTTAACAACTGTATTTTACATTCTAAATTTTTTATGTTTCTTTCATAGCTAGTGATATTATTGTCTAAAGTTATAGAATATAAATCTAATTCATCACCTAGTCTCTGCCTTTCCTTAATACATTTAATTTGGCTACATGTACTTTTTTGTTTTTTAATTAATTTCTTTGTCTTTTTTATATACCTATTAATCCTAACATATTTCTTAAACTTATTCCTGCTGCATTTAACAATTCCAACTGGAGGCTTAGAACCTATCGTATCGTCATTGGTTAGGTCTATTGTAACAGTAGGAAGCATGTTACCTGCAGCAGAAATAAGGTTAGGTTCACTACATATTAATTCGTCAAATAGGCACTGGGTTTGGGACACAGCCAGGTCTTGTTTCTCCGTCTCCAGGTGGCTAATATGGTGGTGAGCCTCTTGCAGTTCGTGCTCCAGTAACGTGACACGCCTCAGGTTGTGGACGTACTCCTGGCTGCACTCACCAAACCCGTCTACTATTGACTGCAGTTTGTCCCGTTCCTCAATTACAGTTACATGTTGAGTATGTAACTCAGCCATATCCTTTTTTAACCTGCCATTTCTATCCAATATATCCAACAATTCCTTTTCATTGTCCTCTCTCTCCCTAATTAATTGTGTAACCTCCTCCTTGGTAGCCTTTAATTCCCTCAAAGCTAGGTCTAGCCTAGACTCTGCCTGACGAGATGAGCTGAGTCCAGCCTCCCCCTGGCGAGCTAAGGCCTTGCTGCGAGTAAGCATATTAATTATTATATTTTATCGTATTTAGCACGTAATAAAAAATACGCGCTAAGCACGTACGGTAATAAGCAAGCGGTACGTACCGAGGAGTTGTTTACACAATTTACGAGGTTATAAAAGTAACCTCGGTGACTTAATTATATTATAAATACTATACTATTTGATTGCTACTACTAACTGAGCACAATTATTTACCAAAATATATATTTTACCTAGTAAGAGAGATAAACAATGATCACATAAATTTAAATTTAAACTGTCATCTACCTCACAAATTTCTCGTCTCACAATCACTATTAAACGTAGTTTTTATCACTTATTAATACACACACACATTAATCGTACGACAATTGTTTGTTTAGTGACGTTTAAATGGCCATTTAATGAAAATTAATAATTAATTACAAAATTTAAAACCGGGACAAACGAAATCTTGAAAAATCCAGAGATACGTGTCCGGGTTTGAACCCGCACACTTCGGATGTGAGGCATGTATCCTTACTATTGAGCTACCTCCTGTTAGCTTGACACAAAAAAGAACAATCAACAGCAAAACTTCTAATTTGGTTTTTATTCAGACCCTATAGTCGGCACTTAGTAACTTCTACAATTATTTTAATATCCCGAATATCCAACTATTGTCCTACATTAACACAACAAATATTCAATTTAAATGCAATGCAGAAAATAGAATTTAATTTACTCACATTCTTCTTGCAAGGTAAATGTGTATTTTAATTGCCGGCAAATGTAAACACATTGGGCTAATTAAACTTGAGCTGAGTACGAAAGGGTATACATGCAGCCAAGTGGTCGGATGCACTTGGTAGCCTCTTGGCGGGGCTCCAAAAGTGCACCGACGGAGCCTGAATGCACCGAATGGCTGATTAGAATGAGCTTTGTAAACTAGCCAGTGCACATGGCTTTTTTTGCATTGACTTCGGTCTGTGACAATGATGTTGTCTGATATCCCGCCGAATATGTTATTTTTTTCCTAGATAAACGTTCCTGTGTAATTTCTTAGGGTTTCAACTCTTGGCGTAGGTGACTGGTTTGCAAATAAAATAAAGCAGATAGATATTTATAAATTTAGTACATTAATTTTATATATATAAAAAAAAAATCATCACACAGTGTTAGTTGCCATACTCCTCCGAAACGGCTTAGCCGATTTGGATGAAATTTTATACGTACGCTTGGTAGGTCTGAGAATAGGTTGTTATCGATTTTTCTTCCCCCTAACTGATACGAGTGTTCCACCCCAAAGCTATAACTTAAGAACGGCTTTCCCGATTTCGCTAATTCTTTTTAGTTGTGATTGTTATTGCCAAGTGAAGGTTTTTATAAAAGAAAAAAAAGAAAAAAGTTGCGCGGTAAATAAAAATATATACTATATTATTGGGATTAGGATTTAAAATATAGTTCATTAACAAACGTGAAACAACTTGTAACGTTAAGTCCGCTTTGACCATGAACGTAAATATCACAAACCACAGAAATACTAAATAGATAGTTATGAAACCCTCTGTACCCTCCGTGTTAGACTAAGTATTGCCAGCTCATCATTTCGAGCTTATCTGTAATTTTATGTTAACGCAGCAACTTAGACCTTAGTGGCTGCATGATGTATTTTCTTTAGTATTAAAGCATCTCCAGATCGATGTAGACCATATATTTGTCTTTTACTCATTAGGATTAATTTAGTATTAATTTTGTAACTTTTTTTAAAACTTTCCACCCGGCTCCCGAACCTTAACTGGCGCAGCCGGAGCGGATTTTTCATTAGTTTTTCCGCGTTTTCGTGAGTTCGGATGTACAAATTCGCCTGGCTACGTAAAACCGAGTGAAATCGAAAATCCGTCGAACCAAAGAAATACGTTAATTTTCGGGTGTGAAAGCTGGAAGAAAATGGGTGTCGTGGTCGGTTGGTGAGTAAGACTTTTCACCAATCCTTTCATTCCCTCATCCTCCCATTTTAAATAAGTGTTATTTTATTGTTACTTTGAGATAGATCTTCTCTCATTATAACGCGCCTCAGTCCATAAGACTTGTATTAGCATCTGTAGAGTCTTATCTGAATCTAAAAATAGAATTCTCATAGAGTAGATTTGCATATAGAGACTACATTATTATAATAGTAAAAATTATAAAATATATTGTAATACAGTGAAAAGATAAGCTTAAGTAACTAAAAGTGATTTTAATTTAATATTTGATATTTTATTTTTTTTACAAAATAGTATTTTTACATAAAAATAATTACTTATTAATGTTTAATAATTCCTTCTCCTTTGAACAATTTTATATGTGTTAATTTTATAGTGTGTTTTGTGTACTTATTTTATGTCTAAAATTTAATTAGGAAGTGTTTAATATCGTGTGTTGAGTAACGTTGCGTTATCTGAAACTTTCTCTACTCTACGATGGCTACTCCCGAGCCGATCGTTTCAATTCCAAATGAAATGATTCATTTAATACCATTATTTAATGGGGATAAAAGACTGTTAAACCTTTTCATCACTAAATGTGAATTTATAATTTCACGATATCGGGGTGGTGAGCAACAAAATTTATATGTATACCATGCTATAACTAGCCGCCTTACCGGGAACGCAGCGTCGCTCTTATCAGAACAAGAAGACATCCTGTCTTGGTCTGAATTAAAAGAATTATTGCAACAACATTTCGGAGATCCAAGAAGTGAAGCGTGCATTAATATTGATTTAGAATCTTTAAAAATTAAATCCGGTGAAAGTTATTTAGATTTTTGTGGTAGGATTCAAAGCGTCCGGTCCGCATTAATTTCAAAGGTTAATATGTCCCAAGATAGCGATTTAAGACGCGCAAAATTAATTATATATAATAATACGGCTCTTAACGTGTTCCTATACAATTTGCCTGAAAATTTAGTGCGAATTGTAAGACTAAAGGGGCCGGATACATTAGAGGCCGCCCTTAGTGTAGTTTTGGAAGAGGTGAACTTCCACGAGCAATACAGTGCGCGTAACCGAATTTACGGTCAGACACCAAAGCCGAGTACCAATTTTAATTTTCAAGGCCCAAGGTTTGGAGGACAATTGCTGCCCCAACCAACAGGGTTTAGACCCATATTTTCGAGTAATACGACACCCCAATTTAAATTCGGTATTCCTCCGGGTTTACTAATGAAAGGGCCACAATTTCAAGGACAAGGTCAATTTAATCAAAAGCCACCACAACAATTTGGCTACAAGCCCCCGCAACAGTTCGGCTATAAGCCACCGGTACAGTTTGGCTATAAGCCCCCGCAACAATTCGGCTATAGACCACCGCAACAATTTGGCTATAGACCACCGCAACAATTTGGCTACAAGCCACCCCAACAATTTGGGTATACCCCGCCTCAGGTACAGCCTCCTCGAATGCAGATATCAGATGTTTCCATGAGAACAGCCCCTCCTAGGCCTAATCCCGGTTTTAAATTAAATGAACTGACGCTGGACGAATACAACGAACAGTATTACTACCCCAGCGAATATCAGGACAATTATGTCGAAAGTGATTTCTATCCGTATCAACTAGAAGATGAGCAACATCTTGTCGAATCACAAGATCGCTCTGACGAAATTGAACAGACCGACACACAACAGACTGAGGATTTTCACGACTCAGCCTCGATCAAAAAGATAAAAAAGTGATTGTAGAAATTAATTGCGATCCAAACCTCAAATTACCTTATATTTATTTAGAAGAGATCGATGCTAAAATGATGATTGATACGGGCAGTATGCGATCTTTCTTTAGTCCCCGTATAGCACATCAATATTTTACGGAATTTTTAGAAAAAGAACCATTTCAGGTAGTTAGCACGCATGCGTCAAGTTGTCATGACGAGACAATTACAATTCCTCTCCTACCTACTTTTAATAGCGATTCATATCACAAATTTTACGTGTACGATGTTGACGCTCGTTATGAAGGGCTTATCGGAAATGACTTGCTGCAACAACTCGATGCTGTCATTGATTTAAAGAATGGCATATTGCAAACTAAGACAGCTAGTATTCCAATAATCAATAATGATCTTAGCTATGACATTAATGTAACGGCACGAACGGAGCAACGAGTTAAGCTACCCGTTAATCAATACTCAGGGGAAGCTATTCTTGAGTTTAGGCAATTCAAAGATGGAGTGCGAATGCCCTCTGCAATAGTTAATTATACAAACGGCTATGCTTCAACAGTTATTCAAAATACCCTCGACAGGGAAGTAACACTCACAATAAAAGAACCTTTTTCCGTAACTAAGTTTGACCGCATAGACAACAACTTGAACTTGACTAAAGACATGACGGACAAAGAAACGAGTCTAATGTTAGAAGAGAACTTAACAAAGCTTAGATTAGACCACACCAATAGCGAGGAATGTGACAAAAATTGTCAACTTTGCGGAGAATACAAAGACATTTTTTATTGCGATCAAATCCCCCTATCATTTACCAACCAAGTCAAACACCAAATTCGTACTAAAAATGAGGACCCAATTTATGTCAAACCGTACAGACAAGCCCCAGTTTTACAACAGGAAATTAACCAACAAGTAGAGAAATTATTACAAAATAATGTGATACGCGAATCACATTCGCCATGGAGTGCACCGGTACACTTAGTACCTAAAAAGATGGACGCATCCGGTGAAGCTAAGTATAGGATGGTTGTCGACTACAGACGTCTCAATGAGATTACTGTAGATGACAAATACCCGTTGCCGAATATCACCGACTTATTTGACAAGTTAGGAAAGAGTTCATATTTTAGCACCTTAGATTTAGCCAGTGGCTATCACCAAATCGAAATAGTAGAGACTGACAGACAAAAGACCGCATTTAGCACACAAAATGGCCATTATGAGTTTCTCAGAATGCCTTTTGGACTAAAGACAGCCCCAGCTACCTTCCAAAGGGCTATGGATAATGTTCTGAGAGGACTGCAGGGATTACACTGCATGGTTTACCTTGACGACATTATAATTTTTTCGAGCAGTTTAGACGAACACATACAGAAATTAAGAATGATTTTTAACAGACTGAGAGAGACTAACTTGAAGGTACAACTAGACAAGTCCGAATTCCTTCGCAAGGAAGTGCTTTATCTTGGCCATACCATAACTAAAGACGGGTTAAAACCCAATGACGAGAAAATCAATGCCGTACTAAATTATCCTCTACCAAAGACAACGACTGAAATAAAAAGTTTCCTCGGGCTTGTGGGTTACTACAGACGATTTATTAGGGATTTTGCGAAAATAACTAAACCTCTTACAGAATGTTTAAAGAAACGTAACAAGATTATAATGGATCAGAATTACATAGACGCATTTAACAAATGTAAAGAGCTTCTCACAAATGCTCCTTTACTGCAATACCCTGATTATAGTAAACCATTTATATTAACCACTGATGCCTCACAGGTAGCGTTAGGCGCAGTACTATCCCAGGGCGAAGTACCCAGAGATAAACCAGTTGCATACGCTAGTCGGTCTCTCAGTGAGACAGAAGCTCGCTACAGTACAATCGAGCGAGAATTACTAGCAATCATATATGGCGTAAAACACTTCAGACCATATCTTTATGGTCGTAAATTTTTCATATACACGGACCATCGTCCTTTAGCCTGGCTTAATTCCCTTAAGGATCCCAGTAGCAAGTTGACCCGTTGGCGATTGCGTTTACAAGACTATAATTTTGAGATAATATACAAAAATGGCAAGCAAAATAGTAACGCAGATGCCTTATCCAGAATCAAAGTAAATGCAACGGGTTCTGAAGAAGACGAAAATCAGTCAATGATAGTGAATATAGATGATAGGGAAGAAAAATTAAAGCAACACATAGCGGAAGTAGTAGAACAAATTGAAAAATTAGGCACTAACAAAAGACCTAGGAATAACTCTTCTACTAGCACGGCATCAGACCTCAGTGGTACAGCCACTGCAAGTATAATTGAAATCTCAGACACATCGTCACATGCCAGTTTAGAAATGAAATCAGAGTTTCAGATTCCATCAGATAGTTCGAGCAAATCCCAAACCATACATTCAGCTGCAGATTTAGAATCCATGGGCATTCCAATTTTACAAGAAGCCATTGATTCTAAACCCAACCAAATTTTAATTTTCTCATGGTTTAAAAACGAAGTCTCAGTAAAAGACCTTTCTAGGAACAAACAAAAGGTTTTAGAAGTCTTTATGCCACTTAATAATCCCGAGCTAGTAAAACAGTTTCTGAAAGAATATATAAGACCCAAAATAAAATATTTCATTTATTTTGAAGAAAAGGAACACAGGCGTATGTTTAGTACAATCATTATTCAACTTTTCAAAAAAGATATGGTTCAGTTTTATGAATGTACAGAGAGAGTGGTAGTTATAGAAGATGAAGGTGAACAGAAAGCAGCCGTAGTTAAATATCATGAAGGAAAAACGTGCCATAGAGGAATTAAAGAAACATTAGTTAGGCTTCGTCGAAATTTTTATTGGAATAACATGCAGGAAACCGTTTCGGCTATTATTAATGCTTGCGAAGCATGTCAAAAATTAAAGTATGATCGAAAACCCATGAAACCGTTGTTGCAGTTAACGCAGACGCAAAATGCCCCTTTTCAGGAAATCTTCATAGACCTTTTTAGTATTGAAGGTAAAAAGTACTTGACTCTTATAGACGCATTCAGTAAGTTAGCACAGGCCATAGAAATTCAAATTAAGGCTCTGTTTACGGAGTGCCTAACCCAAGGTCGCTTCCCTCAGGAATGGAAGGTGGGCAAATTGGTGCTTCTGCGCAAACCTGGACGTCCAGCTGAGCTGCCGTCGGCGTATCGTCCGATCGTGTTGCTCGACGAGACGAGCAAGCTTTTCGAGCGGGTGCTCGCTGCCCGTCTCGTCGAGTGTCTCAATCCCGACCTGCACGACGCGCAGTTCGGCTTTCGCCGTGGCCGGTCGACCATAGGAGCCATCGCCAGGGTCAAAAACCTTGCCGAGGAGGCTGTTTCTCGGGGAGGAGTCATGTGGGTCGTGTCGCTAGACATTTCTAATGCGTTTAATACCCTCCCCTGGGAGACAGTCAAAGCGGCGTTGACGTATCACCGGGTCCCTCAATATCTACAATCAGTTGTGGCCAGTTACTTTAGAAACAGGACGGTAGAGTTCCCAACACGTGAGGGATGGGGTAGTCGACTAATGACGTGTGGCGTTCCACAGGGGTCGGTTCTCGGACCGCTCCTGTGGAATATTGGATTCGACTGGGCGTTGCGCGGGGCCATGTTGCCGGGTGTCTCCGTCACCTGCTATGCGGATGACACCCTTGTGGCGGCCCGCGGAGGTACCCACAGGGAGGCGGCCCGACTCATAACGGCAGGAGTGGCAGGAGTTGTCCACCGCATCCGGGCTCTTGGTCTCGAAGTGGCCTTGAATAAATCCGAGGCCTTAGCCTTCTATGGCCCTCGGAATGCTCCGCCAGAAGGCGCTTCAATTGTCGTCGGAGGGACCTCCATCGCCATCGGGTCGACGATGAAATATCTGGGACTCGTCCTTGATGGCAGGTGGAGGTTCGACGAGCACTTCCGGCGCTTGGCCCCTAAACTAGTGGCTGCTGCCGGAGCGCTTGCGAAGCTTCTCCCCAACATGGGGGGCCCGGGTGCGGCTTGCCGCCGTCTATACACCGGGGTCATTAGATCAATGGCGCTATATGGCGCACCAATATGGGTAGACGCCCTGAGCCGCCGGAATGTGCCTCTACTGCGCCGTCCCCAAAGAATAGTTGCACTCAGGGCGGCTCGGGCGTACAGAACCGTCTCACACATCGGTGCTTGCCTGCTTGCTGGCAGTCCCCCGTGGGAGCTTGAGGCCGCTGTACTCGCGGAGGTTCACAGGAGAAGACAGGAAACCATAGAGTTGGGCGATAACCCTCGTCCTCACCCCCGCGAAGTTCAAGCGTGGCGGAATGAGGCCCAGGACGCGCTGTTCACAGTTTGGGCAGGGCGACTGAACAACCCGGGAGCTAGCCGGGAATTGGTAGAGGCCATAAGACCAGTCCTCCGTGACTGGGTCTGTTGCAAGTTCGGCGAGATGACGTTCCACCTGGCACAGATACTCACTGGCCATGGGTGTTTCGGCAAATATTTGTGCCAGGTGGCACAGCGAGAACCATCGGCGGCGTGTCACCACTGCCATATCGGAGTTGATGACACAGCTCAACACACGAGAGAGCTGTGTCCTGCGTGGTCGGTCCCGCGTGAACAACTGTCCGCGGTCATCGGGAGAGACCTATCACTGCCAGCCATCGTACAGGTCATGATCGACAGTGAGGAGGCATGGGCGGCCGTTGCGACTTTCTGCACCACTGTCATGTCCCAAAAGGAGGCTGCAGAAAGAGAAAGGGAGCAAGATCCTAACTCCCTGGCCATGCGCCGTAGTAGGCCCGGCCGGCGCCGCGCGAACTTTATCGCGCGAATGCCGCCATAGCCTCTGGCTAGCCGATGACGGATCGGGGGGTCTGTCATCCGCACTTCATAGCCTAGCCGTAGGCGTCCCGATGTGTTCCCGGGGCGCCTCGGAGCCGAAAGCTCGAGGGAGCATTTTGTTGTAGAGCCCGATGGGGCAACCGCACAGGAGGGGTGTCGTTGGCGCGCGCTGCGATCCCAGGCCCCCTCCTACTGCGACGAGACGGAACACCGCGGGGTTTTAGTGGGTATACCCCGGCCACTACCATCTTGGCCGGAGCAGGGACCTCCTTTTTCCTGAGGTCCCCGGGAGTCCCACACACCACCCTGCCCCCCCCCCTGGGTAGGATGACGGTGCGTAACGCATTTCCCCGCGTAAAAAAAAAAAAAAAAAAAAAAAAAGGCCATAGAAATTCAAAGTAAATCTACTCCTGATGTAATTCGAGCTTTACTCAAATATTTTTCTTTTTACGGTACCCCTAAAAGAATAAGTTCAGATCCGGGAACTGAATTCAATAATGAATTATTGAAGGAATTTCTAAGTTTACACAAAATTGATCTTCATATTGGCACTCCTAACAACCCAAATTCGATGGGCCTTATCGAATAATTGAAATTTATAGATTGGGAAAATATGAAAGACGTTGCACGGATGCAGCATCAATCATGACCTACTCCGTTATGGCTTATAACCATACAATCCATTCTGTCACAGGATTGACCCCATTCGAAATAGTGTTCGGACATACTGATTCAGGTAGTACATTTGGTGTCGAATTTGAGAAAAACTACTGTCAACAGCTAGTTAAGGAGCATGCTAAGCGTACAAAATACTTATACAATTATTTAGTCGAACAGATGATAGCAAGGAAAGAATTAGTCAGGGAAAAGAAAGGTGGCGAGGAAATAATAGAGTTTGCACAAGGTAAAACAATTTTTGCGAAAGATATAAATAAAAGAAAGAGCAAGGATAAGCCGCGATACATAAAAGCAAAGGTGATAGGAAAAACAAAAAGAAATGTCGTACCAATAGAAATAGGACAAAGAAAAACTAAGGTTCCTATTAAGAATGTTAAACGCCCTCCACAGGTGGTGTTTCCTGATGATGTGGACCCAAGCGCTGGCCCTACAAATTCAAATACTTGAAGGAAATCCAGGAATACTTCCGGTGAAAGAAGGCAAAGCATTTATTCAAACAGATCATTGGACTATCATAAAGGTTGTCTCTTTAGAAAGAATTTATGAAGATTTGGAACATGTTAGGACCAATTTTAAACAGTTTTCCGATTTAGTCGATTTTAATAATCCTGCCTACCGTGAATATCTGAGTGTTAAAACGCACACGGAATACATACGTGAGATAACTATAGAAAAGTATAGACAACTCGTACCACAGCGCTATAAAAGAGGACTTATCAATCCTTTAGGTTCTTTTATAAAGTTGATTACGGGAAATATGGACCACGATGACGCAGTAAGATACGAAAACTTAATTTCCAAATTAAATAGTAATCAGATCGTAATCTCCAAAAAGTTAACCCTGATCTCCCAGATGTTTGATAGTTTTATAAATACTACGGAAACAATCAATAGTAACAATATTATACTAGATGAACGTCTACAGAAAATAGAGAGCCTATTAAATGAAACAAATGCTAAGCAAGATAAGTGGTTATTTTCCACATATATATTAGGATTATTTAATATTTTCATAAGTAGTTTCCGTACTATTTTCATTAGGTTAAGTGAACTTGAGACTGCTCTATCATTAAGTCGATTGTCTGTCTTACATCAATCAATTGTAAATTCTAAAGATTTGTTACAACATTTAAAATCAATATCTCAATTCGCAAATTTAGTGTATTCACCTACTGAACAAAATTTGTTAAAATTAGAAGAGACAATTCATGTAAAGTCTTATATAAATAAGGATAAGATTACATTTATTATGGAAATACCATTAACTGATAATTTTACATATAATTACTATAAGATTTATTCTCTACCAGTATTTCATAAAATAGAAAATGTTACTGTAACCATTTTTCCCGAATTCCCTTACCTTTTGGTGAAAAGCTCTAATTACCTTCCGATCGCAAAGCCATGCCGCTCGCTGTCTGCCGGCGACTATTTCCTGTGTACAGCTGACAACCAGGCCCTCTACCATGAGCCTACTTGTGTGGAACAACTTATGGAGTTCAATAAGAACCTCAGTAACTGCAGACAGCGTCCAATTCATCTTGAAGAGGTGAAAATCCAAAGAATTAACGCAGATAGTTGGATTCTATATACACGGATCGATACTACATTATTAAGAAAATGCGAGAATGAAATGAGCAAACAACCAGTGTTCGGCACCTATATTGTAACCAACGATGAACCCTGTGACTTAGAAATACAGGGAATGCAAATAAATCATCGTATTTACGTGTCTACAGATCATGTTGAGCCCATTCCGCTTGTCAACTTACAGCGAATGGACAACCCTACGAGCATATCGAGTACACGTGCACTTAACATGCACGGCATCAGCCTGGACGAAGTTAAATACATGTCATACGCGTTGAAACATAGTGCAGTGATTGAAAGTGTTTCTAATAGTGAAAAAGGCGTGGAATTTAGTGTTAATTTCGGATATATAACATTTAGTTTGTTAATTTTAAGTATTTTTGTATTTTCCTTATGCATTTTCCGTAAGAAACTTGTACAAATTATATCAAAGCAAAATCATCGGAAAAGTATTAAAAACGACCATTCCGATAATTTTACTCTTAAGGAGGGAGAAGTTATGAAACCCTCTGTACCCTCCGTGTTAGACTAAGTATTGCCAGCTCATCATTTCGAGCTTATCTGTAATTTTATGTTAACGCAGCAACTTAGACCTTAGTGGCTGCATGATGTATTTTCTTTAGTATTAAAGCATCTCCAGATCGATGTAGACCATATATTTGTCTTTTACTCATTAGGATTAATTTAGTATTAATTTTGTAACTTTTTTTAAAACTTTCCACCCGGCTCCCGAACCTTAACTAGATAGAGCAAGTAAGCAACTGTCTTCTACCTAGAAGAACTTGACAAATTAGACAATAGTCACACATCTCATGACAGGCGCGTTGTCGAGTGGTCAGGGACCCTGGCTACGAAATCAAGGGTCGCGGGTTCGAATCCCGCTAGGGGCAAATGTTTCGTGTGATTAGCATGGACATTTGCACTCGAATCACGGATGTTTATAAACGTATTTAAGTATGTCTATCCGTTCGCCTAGTATCCATAGAACAAGCTTTTAAGCTTAGATTGGAACTAGGGAATTGGTATGTCAGTCTTGAGAATTTATTTATTATCTGCATGACAAAAAAAATAGTGTTCACGAGAAATACAAAAACCAGGCACAATATTGCTCTATAATCTATGATTAGTTTAAAACAAACAGGTTAGTTTAGGATGGATAACCCTGAGTTCGCCTGCCTACATCCAGTCTAGGTCCCTTTGGTCACGCACACCCTAAGTAGACTATTTATAGCTTGAACATAGCAAAAGCGTCAGGGGTGAATAAAAAGGTTTAAAGTACCTGCAAGGTCAGATATGTGATACGTTTAGTGGTCAAACGTCCGAAGAGTACGAAACCATTTTCCCTTTTTTTTTTGACCCTGGGGAATGCCTTACGTACCGTCCCGCTAAAACCTGAGGGGAATCAGCAGGGTGTGTCGGACTCCCTCCGCCCTAGATGGTGGTGGGCGGAGGGAGAGGGAGTATACCGACTAAGCCCCTGGGGTGTAGCAGACCACGCCTATATGTTGGGTGCCTCCGGAAACCGCGTCGCGAATCACCGAGATCCTACTCAAGCTGGCACTGAAAAGAGTCTACCGAGTTTCTTGCCGGTTTCTTCTCGGTAGATGCGACATTCCGAACCGGTGGTGAATTCAAATTGTTCTATTTTGAACCTATTACTTGACGATTTACAAGTGCTTTTTTGAGGCCTTCGTCAATAAAGATATTTTGAGTTTGAATATGAGTTTACCATCTACTTTTAATCACCACATTTTTTTTAATCCGCCACGTTCTCTTATCATTCATTTCGTATCCTATAGTTTCAATCCTTATACAACGTTATTTTTAGTTTATACAAAACCAGTTACCTACTTATTATTACAAGGAACCATTTTAAAGAGTTTTTGGGAAATGAGCAATCATTTTTTTTCCACTTTCTATACAGAAGTTGTTCAGCTGATTGGCCATTTTATATGGAAAGTAAAACATTTTATTTACTCACTAGCTGTGCCAGCGGTGTCA
The DNA here is from genome assembly GCA_951394215.1 of Glyphodes perspectalis. Lineage (NCBI taxonomy): Eukaryota > Metazoa > Arthropoda > Insecta > Lepidoptera > Crambidae > Glyphodes > Glyphodes perspectalis. The sequence continues at coordinate 14,395,195 of OX596213.1, read as the reverse complement.
CCCGCGTTTGTGGTTAATATTATAAAGACTATTTCCGTCATACATGATTTCTATGTAACTTTAACCATTAAGGCTGCACACGCGACGGAAGCTTAAAAAATGGAGTAACTTTTCCCGCTTTCCCAACATTTCTCTCCACTACTCTGCTCCCATTGATTGTAGCGTGATGAAAAGTATACTATAACCTGCCCAGGAGTATGGAGAATAATTGTACCAAGTTTCGTTAAAATCCGTCGAGTAGTTTTTGTTTCTATAAGGAACATAAAGACAGACAGACAGACAGACAAAAATTTTACTAATTGCATTTTTGGCATCAGTATCGATCACTAATCACCCCCTGATAGTTATTTTGAAAATATATTTTATGTACAGAATTGACCTCTCTACAGATTTATTATAAGTATAGATAATGATGAGTTTAATAAGTAAATAAAAGGGTTTCACTCACAGGTTATCTTCCTAGCGTTATGTCCTGTGCTTAGATGGGGTCCGCTTAGACTATGATCCAGGATTTTGCGAGTCTGCTGCTGCCAATATGACCTTCGTAACCCTAAGACAGGGAAACCAGACAACTTTTGGATCATGGTTACAAATCGAAAGTTATTTGAATGTGCAGGTTTCATCACGATGTTTTCCTTCACCGCAGAGCTAGTGGTATAAATACGTACTTAGATTTGAAAAATCCAGAGGTACGTGCGTACGTGTCCTTACCATTAAGCTACCACCGCTCCTGGTAAGAGGTTTCAGATGATAAACTTAAAATTAAACGGCTACTCATTATGTCATCACATATGCATTGCAATGGAAATACACACTCTTTTCCAGTCATCTGTTACCTAATTAAGAGTAAATACACTTAGACCTTCGAAATTGGCTAATGGACGAGACTTTTATGGGGCCAATCGACTTGGATTAATTACTGTTTTTCAGAAGTAGGTGCGGCTTGACGGAACGGGTGACGCGTTTCCAAACTCCAAGCGCCCTTTGGGATAATTAAGGAAATGGCAATGAATCAAGTCTGTTACAATTTATAGGGCACTGTGTGGTTTTTAGGGTACCGTACCCGAAGGGTAAAAACGGGACCCAATTACTAAGACTCCGCTGTCCGTCTGTCTGTCACCAGGCTGTATCTCATGTGCCGTGATAGCTAGAGCCTTGAAATTGTCACAAATGATTTATTTCTGTTATAATAGACTAAATATTTAGGGGGGCCCTCATGCAACAAACTTGATTTTAGTGCCGTTTTTGCTCGATATTAATAACGGCAGCAGGTAGACACTTATAAATGATAGAAGCTGCCAAGGTGTGAACAGACCTATATTTACAAAGAGACTACTAGAAAAACAATAGGTGCTTTATGTCAAAATAAAATTGGAATTGTAAACTTGAATACAAAAATAATAAAAGGTGTAAAATGTATTAATATAAAACTAATGAAGCCAGGGTCGGCAACAAAACTTCATCATCATCTTACCCTTTTCCCAGTTTATCTGGGGTCGGCGCAGCATGTTTTCCTCTTCCATAGGTCCCGGTCAGCCGTCATCAAGCTATTCACTCCCATTTTTCTCATATCATCTTTCACACAATCCATCCATCTCTTATTTGGCCTTCCTCTTCCTCACCATCCACTAACTAACATTCATATTCATCACTCTCTTTGTCACATGTCCTCTTCCCATCACATGCCGGCAACAACACTTGCTGTTAAAATAATGGTACGGAACCTTTCGTGCGCGAGTCTGACACGCATTTGTTTTAGAATGGCGTTAGCGCAATAGGTAATACGCGCTTTATACGGGAGAAGTTGAGCGGTGGTAGCTCAATGGTAAGGACACGCGCCTCTTAACCGAGGAGTGCGGGTTCAAACCCCGGCATGTACCTCTAGATTTTAAAAAATCTATGTACATATTTATACCACTAGCTCGACGGTGAGGGAAAACATCGTGATGAAACCTACAAATTCAAACAACTTTGAATTTGTAACCATGATCCAAAAATTGTCTGGTTCCCCTATCTTAGGGTTACGAAGGTCAGATCGGCAGTCGCTTCAATGTAATTACCAGACTCGCTAAATCCTGGATCATGGTCTAAGCGGACCCTGTCTAAGCACGGGATATAACGCTAGGAAGATGATGATACGGGAGAAGTCTTGGTTAAAACCAGATCACTTACGACAATCGACGGAACTTAGTAAAACTAACTAACTAACTAAACTTTACGCCACTTCCCTAGCGGGATAGGCAGAGATAACTAAGTAGCTTAGTAAATTTCTTTCTACGTCCTTAGTAATAAAAGTCATAATTTTCCATCTAACCGAGCCCAGTTTTATTTTTGGCTGAATGTGGGGCCTGCTGTCCCTTTGACTCTGCCTACCCCTTTGGGGATTATGGGCGTGATGTATGTAATAAAAGTCAACAATAATTGTCTATTTTTGATGCCACCTATAGCACTAGATTATTGACTGGCTCGATGGCGCATACGGTAGTGACTCTGCCCTATGCGCCAAGAGTTGTGGTTCGATCCCCACCCAGGACAAATATTCGTGTGATGAATACTTGTGTCGGTTCTCTGTCTGGGTGTCAATATCCAGTATTTAAGTATATATTTTGTTATACCACTGTTGTTTCTGATATCTGTAACACAAATGCTTAAGCTACTTACTACAGAGTCCGATCAACGTACATATGTGATGTAGTTGGTTATTATTATTATTTATTATAATGAAGTGTTAATTTATGTAGGTACCTACATATATCAGGTAGTCAGAGAAATATCGTACGACCATAGAGAATCCGTCTTAATGAAAGAAAAGAAATAGGTCCATTTATTTAAAATAAATATCTCATGTTGGTCTGGGACTCAAAAATAATGTACCTACTGTATTCCTTGCCTAGCATATCGTAAAAGGCGACTAATGGTGTATGGTGTGGTTCTGAATTTTTGATGCGGTGGCCAGCTAGTTTTGTCACTGGTTTTTCACAATGTATCTAACCGAACTCAATTTTTGACTGAATTTGGCTTGATTCAGGTATTTTTCATGTATATTGCCTACCACCTTTATCAAGGAACAAAGCCTCAAAGAGGAAGATGGGCACATATAAACACACTGGTAAGAAACATTGGCATATGGCCAAAATGTGAATTACCTCAACAGTCCGTCCAAACAAAACCGTTTATAATAATAAGTCCGCACTGATTGCGCGTTATAATTCCGCGCTCCATTAGCGGAGACCTAACAGCCCCTAAGTGCCAAATTACCCCTACCTCCTCTTACAAGAAAAGTCTTGAACAAGCTAGCGCCAGATTTGAATAAAATTCTGGGCTGCTTTTGATAATCAGCTAAGTAGTGAGTATTAATATTGAAAACAAGTGCTTTTTAAATAAATTTTTAACGTGTTACTTATTTTGATGACGAATCTACAAAAGCACTCAGATGTAAATAAAATATTTAAAAAGGCTTCAAATGGAGTCTGTATTTGAATCAAGAACTCAAGCTTACGAGTAAAAGTACAAAGAGCAATTTGGTTTTTGTAAATATTTTAAGAATTTTATGATAGATATTTTATCTAAACACTAAATAAATAAATAAATTAATAAATAAATTCTTCAGACTGGCACACCAATTCCCTAGTTCCAAACTAAGCTTATGCTTGTACTATGGCTACTAGACTAACGGATACATACTTAAATATGTTTATAAACATCCATGACTCGAGCACAAATTTTCATCTTCATCACACAATAAGGAAAAACAAAGTAGCACTTTTAGGGAATACTAGGGAAAATCGCTTTTCACATCTAGTAATGAATTTAAAATATTTTAATGTGGCAGTTTTATGTAAGCAACTTGTTTTTCCATCTCCAAGACCTTACACTCCAAAATGAGTCTTAGCAAAAAAACTCTTAATATTTTACTCTCTGCACCAGCGCTAGTAAGTTCAAGACCCCAACCTTAAGGGTAAGGACTGAAATTACAACGAAAGCAGCAGTTAACAGGCGGAATGGCCGAGTTCCTGCCGCGCGGAGGTTTCCGAGCGCACGCCGGTAATGTCCTGAAAGAGTTTGTAGGGCATAAGGGTTCTTTAATGTATCTACTAGATGCCACTACTGAGACGACAGTCTTGTTTGTATAGGACCAACTTATTTGGTTCAACTTTAACTACCTACCTCTTGTGTATCATTGTAGGAGTACGTATGGGTATACCCCGGCCTCTCCATCTTGGCCGGAGAGGAGTTCTCTTTTTTGAAGGGCCCTGGGAGTCCCACACACCGCGCCGTCCCCCCTAGGGCGGCGTGAAGATGCCTAAAGCATTCCCCGCGTTATAAAAAAAAAAAGGAGTACTGTTAGATCACTATAAATGATACTCACATGTTGGTTTGGAATTCGAAAAAAATGTTGCATCTGTTTTTCTTACCTAGCTTGTCGTAAAGGGCGAGTAATGGTGTATTTGGTATTAGGTTGGTGATCGTGTAGGCGCGGGCTAGCTAGCTCAAATAGCTCCTTATACCACTTTTAGCCAACAATCGAACTGGGTTAGATGGAATTTTTTTAAAAGGTAGTGACAAGTTGCTGACTCGTCGCCTACACAATCACACACACCTAAAACAAGAAATACTATTAGTCGCTATACACAACATACTATTCCATACTTAGTCCTACACAGATATGTATCGATTACATTTAAGTGCCAAGCTAGCATAGAAACCAGACCAACTTAGGCAATACAACTTGACAAGCTCGATGGCTAACTCGGTAGTGACCCTGCCTCATGCGCCAAGAGTTGTGGGTTAGATCCCCGCCCAGGACAAACATTCGTGTGATGAATACTTGTATTTGTTCTGTGCCTGGGTGTTAATATCCAATATTTAAGTATATATTTGTAATACCACTGTTGATTCCGATATCCATAACACAAGTGCTTAAGCTACTTAGCTCGGAGTCAGATCAATGTATGTGATACATCACAATATCAGACTACAGTCTGATATTTATTATTTAATACAAATACCAGTTTATTAAAGACACTACAAGCCATTACCCTACATAATACATTAGATAATAATGAATAGAATAGCAAAACAGGGCGAGCGGGGCCGCCGCGGGCCGCGTTAGCATATCCAATAGGTGTTCGCGTAGCGCGGTGACTGTGCTGCAGTGTTTGTTAGGACAAGTCTTAAATGGTTGTAGCAAGGACGGGTCCAGTTTTGGAGTAAGGGAGTCATGTAGTTCAGGTCTAGTCTTGGGTGTTTAGCTAAATACGCGACAGCGATTCCATAACGAACTTCGCTAACGCTCGTATCGCGCCACAGACTTATTCGGGTGGACAAGTCGGGAACTAACTCCGAGTTCCGCACTATGAGTTCTTAGTAAACAAGTGTGTGGCGAAATACGAGCGGTAGCGAAGTTCGTTACTAAATCGCTGGCATGCATTTGGCTGAGCACCCTGATGTACTCCAAAACACTATAGCGTACCATACGCCCGCAATCCCCGAAGAAATCGGCAGAACTCCACACACAATTAGTCGCCTTTTCCGACATGCTAAGCAAGAAACACCATTGGTACATTATTTTTAACCCCAGACCAACATGGGACAAATAAACAGACTATAATACGATGACAACAATAAATGTAATATGTAAAAAAAAATGAATTTAGACTTGGCCCAGGCGATATCTTTGACCTCAATGACTGTCTATGAGAAGTAGCTAGTGGTGTAGTATGTAGATATCCGTCGATGTTAACACAGATCTGCTGCTGATACCGCCACAGAACTACTACCTATTATAACTCTCTTTCTCGATTATTTGACTTTGATACTTGATAATAATAATTCTAAATATCATCACGTCTGCAATCCCCGAATTGGTAGGCAGAGTCCAATAAGCAATGAACTCTATAAAACACATTTAGACTATCCATTTTTAACGTTTCCTAATATTGGCTTCTAATAACGTACAAAAAAATATATTACAAATTCCCATGAATTCATGGGCACAGTACAGTGGCGCCTCAAAGTTCAGCCGTTATCGTTATAGGAGGCCGTCAGTAGCCTACTTTTGGAAGAGGTTTTAATACACCGACTCAATCACAGTGATTGAGCGTCGGCTCACCGGAACAGGACGGTGGGAATATTAATAGGAATTTGAATATGAGATGAGTGGTGGTAGCTTAAGAGATAAAAATGTGTCTCAGGTACGGGGAGTGTGGGTTCGATGTGAAAACGACGAGATGTACATTTGTAAATTTATATCAAAATTTATATCCTGGACAGTGAAGGAACATCATATTAATAATATAAGAGGAAAGATTGTTCGTTTGTTTTTTTTGCATTGAATAGGCTCAGAAACTACTAGACCGATTTGAAAAAATCTTTTACCAATAGAATTCTACTTTATAGAATAGAATAGAATAGAATAGAAAAAGCTTTATTTGGCACACACGCAAGGAATACAATATAAAAACAAAAAGAAAACATAAACAGTAACAAAAAGAAAGAAAATTAACACACAAAATAAATAATAAGGTGTGCCAAAAGGGCGCCCGCTCAGCTTAAGTCGTGACCCACCTGACAGTCAGGTAGGTCACGACGCTGGTTTTCAGCGGGTACCAGGTCTACACCGCGCATCCGTCCCCCTCTCACGGTACCAACCCAACGGGTGAGACAAGTTGATGATCGACACCCTAATCGAAACGGATGCGCGGTGCAGAGGTGCGGCCATCACCAGGAAGAAAAAAGAAAAAAAAAATATATATAAAAAATAAATAAAAAGAAAACAAAATAAACAAATCGAAGATAGAAAAAATTAAATAAAATAAAATGAGAATTATAATAATTAAAAGAATAATAATAAAAAGACAAATAACATGCATATGTTTCTTAATTAAATATAATTAAATACGATATAACAGAAAAAGTCACAGTCACTCGTACCTGTGAATTAGGTTGCTTGAGTGACGACCGTGTCTGTTACTTAAAAAAAAAAAAAAAAAAAAAACTAAATGTCACAAAAATTATTTAAATCACCACATTATGTACGTAATATCAATTTTCAAAATAAAATGGTTAACCTAGAACTAAGAGCATGTTGCCACGTATACAAGCATGGTTCCACGTATTACTCTCCTCAGTGCGAGGAGGATGGGATTAATTTTATAATACACAAGTCACAACCAGCACTATTCGTTCACAATCGCCACAAAACCAATGGATACAAAAGAAAAAGCAGTTTTCTCTAATCTGTGACGTCCTTGCCATAGCCCCCATGTGCGTCGCTCAGAACTTTTAGGTGAGTATTCCTATTCTAGCTTTGCTTTTGTTCCATTAGCAATAAGTTCTTTAGGCGTAACTTAAAAGTGGATTTAACCTCTAGAGCGCGCAAGGGGGGCGGCAGATCGTTCCAGCATCGCGTTGCAGCATATCGGAATGCGCCACGGAATGCCATAGTGCGATGCCTAGGCACGGAGAAGACGTTGGCGCCCGCTCTCTTAGGGAATCTGCTGCGATCGTGAGTCCATTCAAGTTTGTTGAGGAGATAGTTTGGTGCGGCAGCTGCCAGGACACCGAACAACATGGTGGCCAGATGCAGCTTCCTGCGTGCTTCCATCTTTAGCATATTAGCGGAGTTGAGGAAGGGTGTGATATGTGACCTCGGAGGAACCTTAAAGCAGTATCGGGCACAAGCATTCTGAACCCTCTGTATGAGGCGGGATGTTCTAGCAAGCAGGCACGGCCCATACACTGTATCGCAATAATTCAGTTTACTGAGTACAAGGCTTTCGCAAAGAATTATCTTTATTTTATCATCTAAATATGGCCTGAGTTTGTACAAAAGCTTTAATCTATAGAAGCAATTCCTTGCACATTCAGTGATGTGGCTTTCAAATCTTAAATGACTGTCAAAAATGAGACCCAGGTTCCTGGCCCTATCCACCCGTTCGATTATCTCACCATTAATGACAATATTTAGAGCAACATTATTAAGTTTGGCAATGTTCTTGGCTGATCCGATTAGCATGAGTTTAGACTTTTTTGGATTTAACAGAAGGGAATTAGACATGCACCAATCATTAATTTTACACAAGTCAATATTGATTTTAGATATTGCATCTGCATGATCAGCTATATTAAAGGGGAGGTACAGCTGCAAATCATCTGCATACAAATGGTGGCGACAGAATGATATGGCATTAACTATATCAGCACTGTATAAAATATACAAGATAGGGCCCAATATAGATCCCTGCGGAACGCCACGATTTACAGGTTGAATTAGTGATTTTAATATAGTACCATCTAACTGTTTCAGCTCCACGTATTGATGTCTATTAGTTAAATAACTATAAAACCATTTGACTGAGGCAGTGTCGAGGCCATAATAGCGCAGCTTGGATAACAGGAGGGGAATACTAATTGAGTCAAATGCACGGGAAAAATCGAGCAGCACCATCAGGGATAGTTTACCCTGATCCTGAGCAGTCAAAAGATTGTCCACCACATCCGCAAGTGCCGTAGCTACACCATACCCTCTGCGAAACCCAGATTGACGATGAGGTAGGATGTCATGCTCTTTGAGGTATTTCGTCAGTTGATCACAGACCACCCTCTCTAAGATCTTTGATAGACAAGGAAGGATGCTGATAGGTCTTAGATCCTGAACTGTGGTGGGATGGCTGGTTTTAGGAAGGGGTTTAACCACAGCAACCTTCCAGGCCTCGGGGAATGCACCATCTGCTATAGAGCGATTTATAATGGCTGTGATTACTGGAAGTGAATAAGGAAGGGTCAATAGGAGCATATCCAATGAGACACCATCGTAGCCCTGGGCATTGCTTTTTAGATTCCTGATGGTTTTAAGAATTGTATCTTGACCAACCATAGATAATCTGAATGTGGCTCCACTGTGGTGCCTGTGATATTCGAAGTATGTAAGTTGGGATAATGTTACCTCGCTTACGCTAGGCACCTTGGTGAAATAATCACTAATAACATTTGGGTCACTGAATATGTCTGATATATCTCCAGCCCCCCCCTTGTCAAGCATTAAAGTCTCCTTGAGGTTACTCCAGAGCCGCTTAGAATTTCTGATATTGTCATTAATATGCCGGGAGAAATAACTTTTTTTCTCTTGTTCGATAGCATGCAACACCAATTGTTTCATAGACATGTAGTTATCCCGGCAGGCGGTCACTCTCTGCTTCTTATACTGGTTATGGTAAATATCTCTCACACGCATCATGTCTTTTATAGTGTCGGTGATCCAGGGGTGGGGAGGATGGCGAAATCTACGAATTCTCAGTGGTGCATGCAGATCGAACAGTCCCAGAACACACCCTGCAAATGCCGATACCAGATCATTCACACTGGAAATGCTATCAAAGCCCTCCCATTCGATCGATCTGAGGTCCCGGTCAAACTGCTCCAAAAGAATATCCTTGAATGACCTATAAATGACCCATCGAGGCCTTGGTTTCCCTTTTTGAATTTTAAACTCAGCCAACAACATTGCATGACCACCCAGATCAGGAGAGTGATTAATTTTGATGTCCAATGCTGCTAGATCAGAGCATATTAAGTCAATCAAGGTGCTACTATGATCAGTAAAGTGGGTAGCATTTGTTACCAGTTGATCGAGGCTCAGGCTACGCAAGCAATGTGAAAGGTCTCTAACTTTACTGTTGCATACATCAAGTAGGTTAATGTTAAAATCGCCCAATAGTACTATTCCATCTAATCCGGTAAAAGAGGTAATGGTCTCTGTGATTACATCGAGAAATAAGGCCACATCCTGCCAGGGGGGTCTGTATGCGGTTCCAATGGCAATATTTCTATTATTGATCTGCAATGTTATCCACATTTGTTCCACATGGGCAGTAGTAGTTATGTGTGGGTATTTCTTTATGTTCAGACCTCTACGTATATAAAACCCGACTCCGCCACCCCGCCCCCTTCTAATGTGTGTTGGTCTTGGGGTATGCAGCAATCGGTAACCAGCCAGTCTGGGAGCCCTGTCCTCCTCCCCTACTCGGAGCCAGGTCTCATTGACAGCCATAATATCCGGGGCCATATCTTCCATTGCCGCTATAAACTCCTCATGCCTTGTACTCAGTGAGCCCGCATTAAATAACCCAACTAATAAATTATTCAACCCCAAGCCACTGACAGCCGATGTAAAACATGCAATAGATGGTCAGACCTGTATGGCAATTTGAGCTGTATGAATTACATCTCCAAAAATAAATAGTAGTTTCAAGTATGCAAATTATAATATAATCAACAAAAATAGTAAAACCCGATGTATAAATAAAGTATGTGCCGAGAATAATTGATGTGGTATGAATTATGTGTATAGTGTTATAAATGTAAATAGTATAAAATATGTAAATAGTATTAAAAATAAGAGTAAGAGAACTTTTTCCATCTTCAATTGTAACTTTATATAATATAATTCTGTACAAAACAATTTCCACTCCATTAAAACCCATAGGCTTATAATAGGAATATGCATAAGAGCAATGCAAATATAGAATGAGTATGACGGAGCAAATACACAATAAACACAACACAGGCACTAGAGACAAATCATAGGTAAGCAACTTATAAGATAGGATAACTGTAACAGTATTTATTTTTAATTTTAATAGAAAATAAAGTGAGTATATTTTTTTAGATAGTCATATTTCCCTCACACCAAATACACGCGCTAAATCATCCTGGGACCGCAGTTGGTAGACCTGCGCACCGTCGCTCTTACGGGCGAAAATACGACCTCGCCTCGTCCAGCAGTAGCGCCACTGAAGTCTGCGGCAGTCCTCGCGTGCCCGATAGAACAATTGGCGGTTCGGGCGGGTCAGGCGCTCGCTGATGTAGACGCGGCTCTCGCCCGCGCCTGTGGCGAGCCCACGGCGAACGCGCGCGGCGCGCAGCAGCTCGTCGCGCAGGTGGCGGCGCGCCAGGCGCACCACGACGCGGCGCGCGCGGCCCGCGCCCGCGCCCTGGGGGGGCGCGCCTACGCGCTCCGCGAACACCACGTCGCGTTCCTCCAGCGTCACGCCCATGCGCGCCGCGAGTACAGTCACGGCGTGAATTACGCTCTCGCCCTTCTCCTCCGGGAGCTGGCCGATCTCGAGGTCCGCGAGGAGGGTCTCCTGGTCGCGGTCGTTTAACTCGAGCCTCAGCTGTGCGATGGTACGCTCAAGCTCAGCTGTACCGCCGGGCTCGCTTCCCGACTGACGCTGCTCAAGAGCGTCGAGCCTATGCTCGACGTTATCGAGACGGGTTGTAAGCGACGCAAACGACTCACGAAGTTCGGCCATTTCCTTGCGAAATTCTCGCATCTCGCCAATGCACTTCGTGAACTCTTGCCGGAACTCTGCGACGAGAGAGTCGTCAGGGGAAGCGCCAACGTCCGTCCCCGTCGTGACAGGTGGAGATTTTAACATGCGCCTCTTATGTCTATTGCCTGCGTGTTCCCGTGCCCCGTCAACCCGCGAGGCAGCCTGTATGTCAGATTCCGTGGGGCCCCGCTGTTCAGAAATTGGAGAGCGCTGCATTTTCGGCATTGTGTTGACTTCGGAGGAAAAATAAAAAAGAGAAAAAACACAAAAAAAACTAGGGTGGCCCCGCCTAGGATTGAACCTTCGACACTTAGGACACTCCAATTGATCCGTGACACTGATCGCACTACGCTGGCGAGACGATAGTTTAAGCGACGATTATAGTAGCTGTATACTTGTAGTGTCAGAAGATTTTACAAACAAGGGTGAGCTGTTAACAGAAATTAGGCGGCTACCGTGCACTGAGATTGTTAATGCTACTTTAACCAGATCAAAATGTTTTTTGCAATTAAAACACGTCTTGAATGATGACAAAAACTAGTGTTAGCTAATATTCACTATTAAAGGCACTATAAACTGTACAGTTTCTGTGTTTAATGCGATTTTTCACTTTTTATTATAATTTTGAGAGGAGCAACTGACGTTAAGTGTATGCACAGTGGCAGAGCTAGCGCCGCACTCTATCTCTTTTATCAAGGAGTAACATAGGCTATATTTTATCCCCATATTCCCACAGGAACGGGAACTACGCGGGTGAGACCGCGGAGCGCTGCTAGTATTGAATATTTCGATAGCTGTGGATGTTGAACCATCATTTAACATGTCGGGTTCCTTTGTATAAGTTTTTATAAGGCCACAACTACCCAATTTATTAATTCAAGTGACTGTTACCTTAAATAAGTTCATCAGACTCCTAGATGCGAAACATAGAACCTCCTCCTTCTTTGTAGTTGGTTAAAAAGGGAAACATTTGAAAAATATCAAAGTTCCTCCATATACTCTTTAACTTCACCTTCTCTGACGAGGCCAGGTAACATAAAGTGCACTGATATTGACGTCAAAATAAACGACTACGACCAAATTTACACACACAAATACCTCCTTGCCTTCGCCAGTGGAACAGGGAGCTCAAGCATAAATATAAATATAAGACTACATCACATACATTCATAGATTTAGAATTTTTTGACTTTAAATCTATGCATACATTGATCTGACTCCGAGGTAAGTAACATAAGCACTTGTGTTACGGATATCAGAATCAACAGTGGTATTACAAATACACACTTAAATATTGCATATTAACACCCAGTATTCATCATACGAATGTTTGTCCTAGGTGGGGATCGAACTCACAACTCTTGGCGCATGCGGCAGGATCACTGAATGCGCCATCGAGCCAGTCAGAATGTAGCTGTATTAAACTTTCCGGATCGTGTCACTAAACTACCAGAAGACCCGTCGTGGGAGCCGTTCATAATAGTCGTTATTTCAGGAGCGGCGCCGGGAAAAAGGAAACTCCTTAATATTCATAAGTTCCCCGAATGGGTACCGCATATGGGGATCAGCTGAATTTATTACCAATTTACTTACAATCGTAACTGCAAAAAGAAAAGAGCTTAGAAGTTGTTGTGTTTAATGTGTGATGAATAAATTTTCTTCATTGTGCAATTTAATCTATAGCATAAAGTTTGGCACGCCATCTTCATAGACTGACCGCCATTATTCTGGGATTCTAAGTCAAAGTCAAAGTCAAAGTCAAAATATTCTTTATTTATATAGGTTTCAAGGAAATACTTTTAAATCCTTAAATACAGGTAAAGCCAAAACTATATAATTCTACCACCGGTTCGGAATGTTGTATCTACCGAGAAGAATCCGACAAGAAACTCGGTAGTTATTCTTTTTAATACAATTTTTACAAAGGTGTATGAATCATAATTATCTTTGTTAAATTTTTTAGTGTGGGCCTGTTGTAGAGTATCAAAAGGTAACTATGTAGAAATTTTAGTCAAGTCTGTTCTGTTTGAATACGATTGGCTCACAATATCCATCCATCAACACCTTGAATTATTAGTGCGAAAATATGTAAGGGTATATATTATGGTTTTATGTACTAAGATGATGAATGTATAGGTATAACTAAAATGCTTTAAAATTATGAATGTAATATAACGATTCTATAACTCAGACAACATATAATTAAAGATATCGCGAAAGGCGAAAGTCTACCCAATCCTTGAGAAACCATTCATAGTGAGAAAAATAAAATATAAATTTAATTTGATTGGTAGAATTTTATAAAAAAAAAAATTAAGTAGAGAATCAGAAATTAAAATATTTTCAAAAACGTATAAATTACGAACAAAACGCCATTAGAGAGAACAAACTTATCTGTGTTACGTACCAATACTTCCAATAAACGCAAAACTTTATTATTGCTTTTTAGTGCGAAGCGATTTTTTTTTAATTTTTAAGTAAAATTTTTATTCTTTTTTCTTTTCATATTTCTTTAATCCCATTTACTAGGATAAGATCAATAAGTTTTTTTTCTTGTATTGCATTGTTTTACAATAAACACTATAAGTACAACCCTGCCAATATAGTAAAAATAAATATGCAAATTCCCAAAATTTGTATAATTTAATAATTGCGTGCATTCTAAATACATAGTAATTAATTTTAGGTTCAAATTGTAAACTCTAATGGCATATCGTAAATTTTTGCAAACTAAATTTTTTGGCAACCAAATCTTACCGCAAAAACTGTGTTACTTTTGCCAATGCGAATTGAAACATGATAAATGTGTGTCAATAAAGCATTAGTCTCTATTATTTCGTGCATTTCTCCTTTAGCTGCAGAAAAAGTTCAAATATTTTTGTTCGTACCGACATTACTTAAAATAAGGTACTTTAAATGATAAATGGTACTTTGACCTTAATGGTGGATACCGATTGATGTCAAGTTTGATTGACCAACCACAAGTTCTATTAGAAGGCTTGAATGGTGGCTTAAATCGTAGGACAAATAAAAAAAAAAGATACAAAGTTTAGTATCTTAGTTTTTTATTACTAACTAATCTTAGTTTTTGATCTTAAACTTTTCAACGGATGCAAGCATCCGTTGAAAAGTTTCAATACATTTTTATTACATTTTATTACACAATTTCTATTACATTCTGAAGTCCAAACCCCAAGGAGTTTGGACTTCAGAATGTAATAGAAATTGTTAATTCTGAAGATAAGAAGGGTTTATTGTCCTCCTTCAAGTTTCATGCGCAGATCATCATCTTCCTAGCGTTATGTCCCGTGCGTAGACGGCGCCCGCTTAGACCATACATACATACATAACATCACGCCCATAATCCCTGAAGGTGTCAGGGGTAGACAGAGTCAAAGGGGCAGCAAGCCCCTTTAACCACATTCAGCCAAAAATAAAATAATACTGGGCTGGGTTACATGGAAAATTGTGAAAAAGTAGTGACAAGTGGCTAGCTTGTAGCCTACACAATCACATACCCAAAACCCGATAATCCTAAAATAGGAAAACCAGACAATTTTCGGATCATGGTTACAAATCCGGACTCCGGACTGTAACTAAGTATTTTCAACATAAAATAAAAACTAAATAACCAGCCACCAATTTTTGGCTCGACCCGGGATTTGAACCCGAGACCTCTTGGTCCTTAGGCGGCGCATGCTACCACTAGACCAACGAGGGAAACTTAATATACGACTACAAGTAAGTTCAATCAATCCAACCGATATATAGCATAGTTAAAGGTGAAGCTATTCGTTATAAACTTTTCTGAAATAAACTCTTCGTTAAACTTCTAGGAACCGAATCGTTGTCGCCCTAAGTTCCTCCAAACATCTTTATAAAATGTATTAAAACTTATTCACCCAGTTCCAGCCCAGTTTCACCTGTGTTCCTGGCAGATGCTCAGCTCCAATCACCACGCCCCAGAGACTTGCCAGCATCCCGAGATAAAATCGGGGCTCGCTGTTTGTTTTACGACTCTTCGGAATTGGCACCGCTTTGACAAAACAACTGGAATGCATTTGTGCAAAATTGGAGTGCATCCAAGGCGAGCAAGTCCAATGGATTGGCTGAGATTTTATGCGGGAGTTCATTTTAAATGGATACTGGTTGGGATGTAGTGCTGTCTGGTGTTACGTCACGTCTGATTGGCTGGCGTCGCAAATCTAGTTAAGTACCTAACTATAATAAACAGTCCAATGCTACCATTAGGCTGTGAAAGAAAAAAAATAAAAATACTTAATATCAGATTACTAAATAAAACAACTTAAATTATATGTTTTTTAAGCTTCACTATCTCAAAAGGATTGTTATTCACTTATGTAAAAGTAACTTTATTATATTTTTTCTAGCTATAAAAATCATTCTTAAAATAATAAACTTCACAACATGGACAATTTAACCAAAAGCGGTGTTCCCAATTGATGGTTAGAAGAAATTGTTATCGACTTGCTTGGAAGCATGAGCACAAGTTATACATTATGTATGTATAAAACGACTTTAATTTTTTTTATTTATTATTATCTGACTCTGAGGTAAGTAGCTTAAGCACTTGTGTTACAGAAATCAGAAACAACAGTGGTATTATTGTATATTAACACCCAGGCACAGAACAAAAACGATTATTTGTCATAGTGTGTGTCCTGGGTGGGGATTGAACCCACAACTCTTGGCTCATATGGCAGGGTCACTACCGATTGCGCCATCGAGCCCGTCAAAAAAGCAAAATAATCAACATTGCAAATAAGTTTTATTTAACACTAGCTGTGCCAGCGGTGTCACCCGCGTTTATGGTTAATATAATAAATACTATTTCCGTCATACATGATTTCTATGTAACTTTAACCATTAAGGCTGCACACGCGAAGGAAGCTTTAAAATGGAGTAACTTCTCCCGTTTTTCCAACATTTCCCTTCACTACTCTGCTCCTATTGATTTTAGCGTGATGAAAAGTATAATATAACCTGCCCAGGAGTATGAAAAATAGTTGTACCATGTTTCGTTAAAATCCGTCGAGTAGATTTTGTTTCTATAAGGAACATACAGACAGACAGACAGACAGACAAAAATTTTACTGATTGCATTTTTGGCATCAGTATCGATCACTAATCACCCCCTGATAGTTATTTTGAAAATATATTTCATGTACAGAATTGACCTCTCTACAGATTTATTATAAGTATTTAGATTTGTGCTATTTGAAAACTGCTTCTTTTTAATCCTGAAAAGCATGCTAAACTCCGCACATGCAGTAACATATAAATGTGTCGTCGAAATAACCTCCAATGAACTCTGGGTGGATGACTTCTAAGTGTTCACGCGACAAATTGCGTTCATGCTGTATACAAAGCAATTACTTGACATAAAGTCAACTTAAGATAGCACTTTTGACAGTAGTATTTTGACTTATTTCAGCAACTAATTTGGCAACATGTTAAGTTGAAAACTTTAGGAATGTTTCATACATTATAAATTATCTACATAATATAATATCACGCCCATAATCCCCGAAGGGAAGGCAGAGTCCAAGGGGCAGCATGCCCCTTTAACCACATTCAGCCAAAAATAAAGCCGGGCTCGGTTAGATGGAAAATTGTGAAAAAGCAGTGACAAGCGGCTAACCTACACAATCACACACCCAAAACCCGATATACCATTAGTCGCCTTTTACGACATGCTAAGCAAGAACCACAGTTGGCACATTCTTTTTTTTTGTCCCAGACCAACATAGGACTAATAAATTATCTAAATCTCAATTAATATTAATACATTAAAACGTCACTGACGGTTAGTCCTTTCGCAGTAACGATTGAAAGAATTACCTACCACGTTTTTTGGTTAGCGTTACGAAATGTCCCTTGATTGTTCCATATTGGTCTAGGACTTAAAAATAATATGCCAACTGTGTTCCTTGTCTAGCATGATGTAAAAGGTAACTAATAGTAGGTATATTTTGTTTTGGGTATGTGATTGTGTAGGCGACGAGCTAGCCACTTGTCACTACTTTTTCACAATTTTCCATCTAGCCCAGCCCAGTTTTGTTTCTGGCTGAATGTGGTTAAATGGGCTTGATGCCCCGTTGACTCTGCCTACTCCTTCGGGGATTACAAACGTGATGTTATGTATTTATATATTAAAACAATACTGGATATGTATCCAGTATTCGGTGTTATCGCAACATGCTCGGAATTTACTTTTTGTAACCAAAGAAGAACGAAATCCACCGCTAAAATGCTGCCAATCTTTCCAAGCACGTTGTCCAGAAGTGTCAGTGTTTATGACGTACGTTTTATGTGTTTCAACACAAACACAGGAATGCTTACACTGAAAATTGCTCGACACTTGATTGAACACGCCTGAATACAATACAATTTAATAATAAACTGGGGCTTTGGCACATGATCACAATTAACAATAAATTTGCACTCTACACTGAAGTCACCATATAAAGTTGTTTTTAATCATCAGTGTTACTTAAATGCAGCAAAAATACACTTGCATAATTAAAACTAGGAAAGATGATACTAGGACTTGCATCTTGATTCATCAGTCTTCGATCTCCAATGTTATCTTCTATAGGCACATAAGCAGCCATTTTGTTCTCATTTAATACACTTCCGATCGGTTTGTCTACCACATCTTTTTTCGTTCTTGTATCCATTTCTTCAGCTTCAACACTAATATCATTTGTATCAATCAGTTCTTGTATTACCTTATTCGCTGGAGCTCCGTTTGAAGAAAAGGTTAAATTTCTTATCTACAGCTCATGAGCACAAATTGTTTCTTCTAACAGAATCACGCACGTTATCAACGTAAGAAATTTCATTTTCAATTGAAATCGAATGAGCTGTTCCAATAATGAGCCAAAGTAATATGACCACAGTGCGGTATGTCGAATTGATTGAGATAAGCAATTGGCTAACGTGTTGGTATCTGATTAATTTTAATTCCTAGCCCCTTTAACCACATTCAACCAAAAATAAAACTGGGCTGGGTTAGATGGAATTGATGAAAAATATTTATATCCTTCTACTATTACTGTAGATGTAGATTTTATACCATTATAAGTAACTATAGGTACTATATTGTATCATATGTACTCAATGAAACATAAAAGGCTAAGCGAACTTTTATAATATTTAAAGCTTAATAATATACAGACTTTATTCGTGAATTTTGAATAGAAAATTCGTGAATAAACTCGGTATATTATTATGCTTTAAATTTCAAGGCGGGCCTTTTTAATATATTGATATTAAAGAGAAAATTTAAATATGCATTCGTGTATTCACAAAGGTATTTTCATTCATTCATCATTTGCTATTATTGAATTTATTTGCTCTTTGTATGTGAATACTTTTTCTGAGAGCAAACAGAATTTTAAATGTATTTGAATTACAATGATTTTTGAGAAGATTGCTTTTTTTTGTCGTAGACAGGAATAATTTAGTACCCAGTCTGGATAAGAAATATAATGTATATTACCTATTCATAGTTCGGTGAATGATTTAAGATGTTCTTTTACCCCTTCTAAGAAGGGTGTTTGTTAAAACTCAAGAAATCACTTTTCTCTAAGGATTTCGAATTTATTATTCATCATTTGAAGGTTATCACCACTTTTACAGGCCCGTTGATAGAGTGGTCAGATACCCTGGCCACGACACCAAGCTTCGTGGGTTCGAATCCCGCTAGGGGCAAATGTTTCGTGTGATGAATACGGACATTTGTACTCGAGACGTGGATGTTTATAAAACGTATTTAAGTATGTCTATCCGTTCAACTAGTATTCATAGGGCAAGATTATAGCTTAGTTTGAAACTAGGGAATTTATGTGTCAGTCTGGAGAATTTATTTATTTAAAACTTGTTCGGGGGTGGGCGAAAACCTCGTAAAGAAATATAAACTTAACAGTATCTAACTATCTATATGTAATACCTATGTATCTATGATGCAACTAGTCCAGTTATCTATTGAAGGGTTGTAAAGGTCAGATAGCAATGCCTTTATTGTAATAACTACATTATTTTAACCAAATATGATGATCCGGGCTGACTCCGACTAGGGTTGAGATTTAAAACTAAAAAAAACTCTCTTATTTTTTAAGGTAAAATTCGTACATTTTTAATGTTTATACGACATTCAAATTCATTTATATTTTATTTGACTTTTATACTAAAGCCAATTCATTATTGCAAAGTACTTAAAAGTAAAAATAAATGTCACCGAATCTACGAATCCATCTCATTGCATAAAATATTTATGAACAGAAATAAATTAACGTTAAGTTCTACGTAATAAAAAGCGCTTTTAATTTTTTTGTTGCCTGGTTTAAAGAGGTTACAGCAGACATAAGGTGGAGCTTGTTGGACTTCTAGCACCGGGAAAAACTGTCCTGATATTTATTTTAATTAACGCATGTTTGAACTTTTACCCGGAACTAGTTTTTAATTAGAGGATCTACCGTCATTTTTCTGCTTAAAAATACCTTTGCAATTTCAGTTGAGCTTTTTTAATAAACATGAGATTTAAGTGGATAAAGTTGTTGCACAAAAGCGCTTCTCTCTTTAGTTGAGTGGTGATATTAGTAGTAGCTTAATGATAAGGTCGTCTCATATACGGGGTGTGTTGGTTTGCTTTCCACTTTCTGTTGTGTTATTCTTTCCATCTGTTCCATGTTCGTCTGGGACTCAAAGAGATTTAGCTAACTGTGTTTCTTGTCTAGCATATCAAAAAAGGCGACAAATAGTGTATTGGGTATCCGGTTCCTCATTATGTAGGCGATAAAATAGCCACAGTCACTACGTTTTTGCAGTTTTCCAACTAACCCAACCCGTCTTAATTTTTTGGCTGAATGCGATTGAAGGCGTTTTGTTGCTCCTTGGCCCCGCCTGTCTCTTAACGTAAACTAAATTAACTTTCATTGGTGGGTCTATCTGGCTCGAAGGACCACAACACAACTCGTTACCACGAACATTTAAAAAAAAATACAGTGGTATCTTCCACATCTCACATAGCTAGTCGTTCAACAAAGCCGAATTCCCACCACAAGTTGGAACAAACGGGAATTTCTGTAAAATAAAAAAGGCTCTAGTGGACATTAGTCGGCCGTTTAAAAAGGCGTCAGTTGAAGGTCAGAGGGCGACTCGTCGAGAGTGCCATGTTTACTTTAATTAACGCGTGTTTGAGCCGCGGAACTTCACACTCTGAAACTATTTTTAATTAGAACGGCCGTGTTTTTTTTTTTGTCTGTGGGCTAACTAACGTTATAACTAGTTTCGAGTTTAAATTGGACATGTTTGCGTGTCCAATACTGATGGTTACAGTTAGAATTATTGTTCCACTGTCTTCCATAAAATGTTTAATGAAATGATCACACGACAGACAGACATTGTCTAAGGCGGTGACAACTGTTCAATCTGAAAAAAGAGGGATTAACGAAATGTTTAAGAACTAATGCAATGGATCTCCAAATTATGCATCATACCCAAGCGGTGCGGACACGATGCCCGCACCGACCCGGACTAATATTTGTTGATGAATATGTATTTGATTCGGGACTGGGTGTTTATGTTATCACTATACATATTATAAAACAAAGTCCTTCGATGCGTCTGTCTGTCTGTTCACGATAAACTCTAAAACTACTGAACGGATTTTCATGCGGTTTTTTACCAATAGATAAAGTGATTCTTAAGGAAGGTTTAGATATTTAATTTGTAAAGTTTTTGCATACATTGGATATACTATAACGATATTTGTTGGAGGTGTTGGAAAAATTAAGTCGCATGCGGGCGGGCCTGCGGGCAAATGCTAGTCTTTGATATATTTGATTTCTCTCTTACAAATTCTGAATTAAACTCATACGTTTTCAACTTAATTAATATACATATTTGATACACTACAGCTTTTGCCGACGAGTGGAATATGGTCTGCTATAGAGCCTATTATTATGCATATCACGAGATCAATATTTTTTCCGGAATAAAAAGCGGTCTATATCCTTCTTTAAGACCCAAACATGCACCATACTCCATTTCATCACAAACCTCAAAATGGTTAAGTGTAACGCGTAGCAGACAGACAGAACCACTTTTAACATTAGATCAGTTAGAATAGTTGCATGTACAACGACAGTGCATAACGCAGACTGAATGCTAGTTAAGAGACAAAGTGAATCGCTTCGAGTCAGTAAAGCGATTGGCTGGAACAATGGGGAGCGTCGACGCGACGCGCGACAATGGCCTGGGATTGGTTCATATTCGCTGCGGCCGCGTGGAAGGAAATAACGGCCGGTGGTAATGACATATCCGCAATCAGCCCCGGCTTAGATCATCATATATACGTATCATCACACATCACATTTTAATGACAAGTTCAATAAATACAAAATAACGATTTCCGATATTATCAAAGGTGATGATGAATCTTGCTGTCGGAATCGAAATCCGGATTAGTTGGTCGTTTTATGGTGGGTCTTATAACGTGAATGTTTGTTTAACGTCTTTTATTAAATACCGTTCGAAAGAATATTAAGCATGCTGTGTACACTAATTATATGGATACATACATACATAACATCACGCCCATGATCCCCGAAGAGGTAGGCAGAGTCGAAGGGGCAGCAAGCCCCTTCAACCACATTCAGCCAAAAACAAAGCCGGGCTGGGTCAGATGGAAAGTTGTGAAAAAGCAGTGACAAGCGGCTAACCTGTCGCCTACACAATCACACACCCAAAACCCGATATACCATTAGTCGCCTTTTACGACATGCTAGGCAAGAACCACAGTTGGCATATTCTTTTTAAGTCCCAGACCAACATGGGACAATGGGCTGGGTTGGATGGAAAGCTGTGAAAAAGGAGTGACAAGTGGCTAGTTCGTCGCCTACTCAGTCACATACCCAAAAGCCCGTAAACCATTAGTCGCCTCTTACGACATGCTAGGCAAGAACCACAGTTGGCACATTCTTTTTTTTTGTCCCAGACCAACATGGGACTATGGATTACTGCCTGGTCCATTAGATAATAATATAGCGTTAATGTTACATTTGTATGTGGTAGTGATCTGTCAGTGTACCTTTGCAAAATAAAATAAATAAATAAATAAAATCACGCCGGCAAACCCTGAAGGGGTAGGCCGAGTAGAAGGAGCAATACACTTTTTCAACCACATTCACACAAGTTTTGAATAAATAGTTACAAGTGGTTGGAAGGGAAAAGCATAAAAAACTCCATAATCAACTTATGCTAGGCATAGTATGTACAATATGTCTAAACTATCACAACATAAGACAAACAAACATGGCTGAAAACATATGTAGGATTGATAGATGATGTATGACAGATACGTAGAACGGAATGATGTGAAGTGTGTAAGAAGGAACGTAATAGAGTAAGAGAGACAGAAGAGATATGAAAGAGGAAGGTATGATGTGAGACGAATGGCGGACGACGGACGTGGAAAAGACGTGTGAAGGATTATTGAAGAATAAACCTCATATCAATAAGAGACATTGTGTTTTTTTGCTGAGTCAACGGCGGGGCAATTTCCTGCACACTACAGTGGCGGACTAAGCCTGTTTAAGGCTTGGGACGGCAAAGAGCCGTACGAGGTCAGTAGAAGGGATACGAGAAGTGTTGCTTGACGGAAATTGAGGGGGGAGGGGGGTCCCACTGCTTGATATAGGATGATTACAGGAACATGGAGAAAATATGAAGCCCCCTAGGACCAGTGGTCCGGGGCGGACCGCCCCTTCCGCATCCTGGTAAGTCCGCCACTGATATACACTTCAACGGACGCTAATCATATAAATAACACACACAAAGGTTAAGGTTAAAGAAAATTTTCAAAAAAAACAATTCAGTCGTTTACATGAGAACATATTTAAATTAAATAACACCATTGGTTCTATTAATTAAAAACGAATTCAGTACTGTAGCTAGGCCCATATTGTTTTAGTCACGTTTTGTGCAAGTTTAGTTTTAAATGCACTAAATGAGCCCACACACATTTTTCGCATCGTAGTTATTAAAAAGCATTTCAGCGATCAATTATAGGCAACTGTCAGCAACTGTTGCCTACTGTCCCCGGAAAACGATAAGCAATTGTTGACAATTGTCGCTGACTGACCCCGACTGTCCATCAGTAAGCTCCCTAATGCCCGAAATGAGCATTAGGGAGGTATATATGGTGAGGTACATTTGAGCGAGCCTGATGCCGATTTCGTGCCCAGTCAGGTATTGCGTTACAATCCGACCGTGCATAATTAAGGCGCTTCGTGGGTTCATAATTGAAGCGAGAAACCACGTTTCGAGAGTTACATTCAATAGAGCAGGTGTAGGTAACCTTTGTGCAAATGTACGCATATTTTTTGACAGTCCATTGAAAAAACATAGTAGATTTGAAGAATTGCTGATTTTAGTATAAAAAAAAATAAGTAAAACAGGCCCAAATGAATGAATTTTTTGAATACGCTCATATACTTATACAAAATAGAATAGTGTGATTATTTTTTTCGCCGTAAAGTAGATAAAGCCATAATTTTATTTTATGGGTTCTTTCCCATTGTGATTTAATTGTTCGTATAAATAGAAAAAGGAGGAATCCGCTTACTTATTTTTAGTTAAAGAAATCCAAAATTATTGAATAGCAGGGTATTACATCGTACACTTAGCCATAATCTTGGCATAGATACTTAGATTTAAATAGAATCTAGCTATAAGTACGAACGAAGTTATTAATTAATTATCTGTTGTTGAAATAAATTGATTTCGCAACTAATACCGCCATATTTCATAACGAAATTTTGCTCATTATTAATCTTTTTAAATTTCCAATTCTACTAAAAAAAATTTTATCAGTCACTGCTTCCAAAGTATTGAAATATGCAAATATGTAAGTTCTAATTAAATTCTTTGGAGAGCTCTGTAAAATAAAAGAAACACGAAATTAATCAAAAAATTTTGACATCTGTCAAAAGTATGAAACCATTTGATTATTGAGCAATTCGACTCACAATTTCGCGACTAACTCTACTCCATGTAGGAATTACTTCAAACGTATAGAAATAAGGTTATGTTTAGTATGTACGGAAACGGAAACACCCGTCAAATATTTTTATTTAAAGAATCAATATAAAAAATTATAATGGGTATCTCATAAACTCAAGAAATTACAAGGTTTTTTACTTGCGCGATACGACTACCATAACCGTATAGCGCGCGGTGCCTAAGCTAATAAGAAATAACACTAACGGGACTAAACGACCTTGTGACAAGCAATTTTTAAACATTATTTGGTCAAAATATAACATGGTATAAACCATATTTTCAAATAAAACAATGCATTACTCCTTTTTTTAAAAGTGGGATCAGTTGACAAAACAAAAATAATAAAATTAATTAGTAAGTCAACTCATCCCGCGGGATCAGTTTGGAGTGGGATCAGCTGACTAAAAAGCCAAAAAAATATGCCAATCGATTCTATTTACGATTCGGTACAAACAGTTTTCAGGTTTCTTACATACTAAAAGAAATTTGTATAATCCCTATTTAAAAAAAACATTCAGGAAAATAACGTCCTATTCATAACGTTGGTTATCTCGGAAATTTTATTTTATAACGCGAAATAACTTCGAAGTGAAACGACGGCGCTCGAAGATACTGAGATGATATAAAATCTGTGCAGTTGTGTTGTTCTATTTGTGTGTATTTTATTTACTTATAAATAAATAAATAAATAAAACCTTTTATTTCAGACAACTAATGCAACATACATTGGTCCATATTATTATTATAAAGAATATGGAATAGTTTCTAGGCGGCTTCATATTGAGCAGTGTTTATTTTACTAATTGTGCTATACATGCATAATATATAAAGCCGTTGTTTGTTTGATTAGACGCACTAATCTCAGAAACTATTGGTTCGAATTAAAAATATATTTTTGTCTTGTCTTCGTAGCGTGATGCTATGGCCTCCAGCCTTTCTCCATAAATGGACTATTTATGAAGGTAGGCTGGAGGTTATAGCATCACGCTACGACACAGTAACCATAATTGCGGATGAAACCCCGGGCAATCCTACCTATATAGCATACATATCTATAATTCTTAAAATCTAAGTAAAATATACTACATATTAAACGCAGGAGAAGCCGCGAGATGAGGAAACACTTCAATATTCATACGGTTCCCCGTAAATGAATCCAATAACTCACGCATTTGCTAGGAACAACGACACCGCGTTTATTATTCAGTCGCAACGACCTAAGCGGACTAACGAGGTATTAATTAAGAACTGACCAAGATACACGCGGATTACCATACATTTACATAGACAACGAATAACTCATTTGCATTCCGAGTGAATTGTTTCGGCTATTTCATAAACTAACTGGAGCATAGTTTGCTAGGTGTAAATGTTGTTCGAGAATAATTATTTTTATGAGCATAATCAATTTCAGTACTTAAAACATCGTGATGAATTTGTAACCATGATTCAAAAATTGTCTGGTTCCCCTACCTTAGGGTTACGAAGGTCAGACCGGCAGTCGCTTCAATGTAATTATCAGACTCGCTAAATCCTGGATCACGGTCTAAGCGGACCCCATCCAAGCACGGGACATAACGCTAGGAAGATGATGAATAAATTTCAGTACTTCATTATTACAAAAGTACATACATACATACGTTTGCCCGTAATCCCCGAAGGGGTAGGTAAAGTCAAAGGGGCAGTTACCCCTCTTAACCACATTCAGACTAAAATAAAACTGAGCTGGGATCTAACTGTGAAAAAGTAATGGCAAGTGGCAAGCTCGCCGCCTACACAATCACATACCCGAACCCCGATATGCGATTAGTCTCTTTTACGACATTCTAGGCAATAGGCAAACACAGTTGGCACATTTTAAGTCCCGGGTCAACAGGGTAAATTACTTTATAAATATAACTAGATATTTTTATAATTTAACTTGATCGATTATGACAAAAGAAGTTTTGGGTTAACTTGATCACAAAAAGCATAAGCAAATAAATCGATATGTATTTATGTAGATGTTCTTTCGAATAAAGAAAAATAAATATTCTCAAATTCTACTTCCATACTTTTTGAAATGGCACAAGCTATACGCTTCACATTGCCATTGGACTATACCCGTTTACGTTTTTTTTTTAAATATGCCATTTATCTTCTTCTCAAAGATATAACATAGGTATTTTAAACTAAATGATATATTCTCAAACCATTGTCTCCCGTAAAAGAACAAATATTCGATTCAAAAAGAAATTCCATTTAAGACAAAACAATTCGCTACAAATCCCCGGATATATCTCAATATTCATCTAAATTTAAGAAACCAAATCCACTCCAGCCAATTTCAATAAAAAAGTATTTATATGCAAACGTTTCTTTCCTACCACTGGCTGGAATAAAATACAACGACATTATTTGAAAACTCCAGAAGAACAAAACGCCGAAAACAAAACACGATCGGAATCGGTTCATGAACAACTTCGCAGTCGGATTTTCCAGTGGTGAAGTAAGTTGTGTGTTATGCAAGTGGCGTAATATCGTGTTTTTCGTGGCCGGGTCAACGGCCGCATCACCCAGTCAAGTTTCAGTCGCCAGCAGTTGGAATGAGTTGTCGCACTAACTGTTGGCTGCATCTCACTGGGACGCCACAGCTCCAGTTCAGAGTCTGTTTAAAATAAACTATTATACCCTTGTGCGATAATTGGATAACAATAGCAGTGAAAGGCGGATTTAATTTCGCAAGCTAAGACATTTTGGGTCATAGAGAAATCGAAGTAAGTAGGTTAGAAATATTCTCTCAGACACGCCCATATTTAAGAATGTGCGTCCAGAGCATGTTTACCTACCTACATACAAATCATTACGCCCGTAATCTCCGAAGGGGTAGGCCGAGACAAAGAGGCAGCTAGCCCCTTTAACCGCTTTGAGCCAAATAAAATATCCCTTTACAAGCTAACATTAAACGACACTGTCTCATGGATGACTTACCGTAAGGATTTTCAAATTGTATTAGGTATATTGATTGCCTTTCATCTGAATTAGCGCGTAACCTAATTATTATTCTAAAATAATGGACAATTCTTGAAATACACGCCTCAACTTTTAAATCAGTTGATTAATCAAATCAACTGATTTAAAAGTTGAGGCGTGTATTTCATATAGTTGATTTATATTTCACCTAGTTGATTTTGTACCTTTTAACTGTCAATCACAGACAGATGTGACATAAAAAATATATGAAGTCATTGAAAATTGAATCCCACGTGCTTCAATACCAGGCTGTTTTAATAATTTAAGCTCGAATATCAGAACTTACTCAGAATTATGTCAGGGCGAGTCAGTGCTACCAATTAATGAAGCATGCTTTTAATCAGAAAAAGCTTTTTAATGTCCCAAGCATAATAACGTGTAAAAGATTCCAATTTTCATGTTCCGAGTTTTGTTTTTTTTACAAGCCAGGATTGATTTCAAAAGTCGCGTTCAACATACATACATAACATCATGCCCATAATTCCCGAAGGGGTAGGCAGAGAGGCCCCTTTAACCACATTCAGCTGTGACAAGTAGCTATCTCATCGCCTACACAATCACATACCTAAACCCGATATACCATTAGTAGTCGCCTTTTATGACATGCTAGGCTAGAACCACAGTTGGTACATTATTTTCAAGTCACAAACCAACATGGGACAGATTTTTATTTGATTTGGTTTAGATCTGATTTTTAAGTTTTACCAAGAAGGTTCAAATAATAACATACATACGTTATTATCAAAGGTGTCAAAGGGGCAATATTAATAAGTGTATATTTAACCTCCAACTTGGCATCTATGTGAGACACTGTTGTAAGCTGCGTCGCGGTCGCTTGTCTATGCAAATTACTTGCACAACTTACGAGATAAAAATGCGAGTGCTACGAGCTTCTTTGATGAGATGGCGGTTTCATTGCACATTTATGCGTTGGTTAACAAATTCAAGTTTTAGAATTAACGTTGAATAAATAATTTATATAAATATAAATAAGATTGGCGGTGGTAGCTCAACGAAACGAGGGCTGCAGGTTCAAAAGCGAGCATGTACTGGAATTTTCAAATCTGTGTATTTATACCACTAGCTCGGCGGCGAGGGAAAAAAATCGCGATAAAACCTGCACATTAATATTATAAATAGGTTTGGGGGGGGGGGGGGGGGGGGGTTGTTGACCTGATTAATCACAGCCCAAAGTCATATAACCCCAAGTCCTATGACCATTACACTAACACTTCTTTTTGACAGCAAACGAAGTGTCAATTTTAAAACTAGAATGAAATTTTCACAAGTCTCACTTTATGACTCCATAAAAGGAACCGTTGTTGCAACGAAAACTGCATTTATATTGGCGCAGGAACTATTTTTGAAAGATTTGAACTCGTCTGACCCGATTTCTTTGTTCTTTGGTGAACTATATTTGGCTTTATTCTATTGTAACTTAAACTTAACTTGCTTGTTATGTTATTGTTGAGATCTCGTGAAAAAAAAAGAACTTCAGTATAAAGTAAGTAGTAACTTTATATAAATTATCAATTTTTTTAGTAAAATAACATCAAAATTGTGTTTATGATAAACACATTTTTATAATGTTAATACTTTCTTATTCAAAACTAATGTGAATGTATATAATATAACATAAAATCTCACGTAGGTGGAGCTAAGGATGAATTAAAATATTAATGAAGGGCCTGGAAAGAATTTTCAGGTGTTTCGATATTTGTCTCGGTGTTTGGTAGCTTCGCTGACACTGCATTTCAAAAAACAATTCAGTACTTGTAATACTTATTAATAAAATAGCTTAAATAAGCTGCTACGTTGAAATTAAACTTATGTACATATGTATACTTAACAAATATTAGCTGTACCGGCGGTTTCACCCGCGTTTGTGGTTAATGTTATATAGCCTATAACCTTCCTCGATAAATAGGCTATCTAACACTGAATTATTTTTTCAAATCGGAACAGTAGTTTCTGAGATTAGCTCGTTCAAGCAAACAAACACACTCTTCAGCTTTATAACAGTAGACCTTGTACACGTTTTGACTAAAATAACCTACAATCTGCTGATATAAAGGATTATTTATGACGTTATAGTCAACACCTACTTTTCCATACATCCACTCCCATTACACCCTTAACAGCCACATCCAATTATTAACGTCCCATAAAACAGCCATTTCACTCCGTTCCCGAGCCGGCTAATCCACCATCCGGTCGTGCAGGTATTGTTTACGTCACTTCCGGCGGTGAACGACCTGCGCGCATCGATGTCGGTGCAACGACCTGGCGTGACGTAAGCGCTGAACTGAAACCTCCACCCATGGCATGAACGCCTGGTGAATCCGGCTGGAACGAGGAAATGCATTAAGTAGGTTCTAAGAATTTGTATATGTGAAGTAAGTTATTTACGAAGAGAAATTTTGTAATGAAGTATTATTTTTCTTAGTCGAGTTCGCTTGTACGTGTAGAATTCGCGAAATATCTTTATAAGGGTATCTGTTATTTTTTGTCTTTTGGAAATCTAGTGTTATTACGGGAAACCCTTTGTGTTATTTTAGATAAATCCAGTCAGTACCTTTTGAACGCATTAATAGCAATAAGAAATTCACATTGCTTTGAATACATTAATAGCAATAACATTTCATACATTGAAAGTTAATTCGTCATAAGTACCTATACGGTATTGTAAATTCGTTAAATTCTAAAGACGAGTGCGGTAAATTTACTACACAAAAATAAAATTATGACGAATTGATACATGCATTTTTTTGTGACGAATTAACTTTGTGGCAAATGTACAATAATCCAAGAAATTCACATACATACATACATACATATACATAACATCACGCCCATGATCCCCGAAGGGGTAGGCAGAGTCGAAGGGGCAGCGAGCCCCTTCAACCACATTCAGCCAAAAACAAAGCCGGGCTGGGTCAGATGGAAAATTGTGAAAAAGCAGTGACAAGCGGCTAACCTGTCGCCTACACAATCACACACCCAAAACCCGATATACCATTAGTCGCCTTTTACGACATGCTAGGGAAGAACCACAGTTTGCATATTCTTTTTAAGTCCCAGACCAACATGGGACAATGGGCTGGGTTGGATGGAAAGCTGTGAAAAAGGAGTGACAAGTGGCTAGTTCGTCGCCTACTCAGTCACATACCCAAAAGCCCGTAAACCCATTAGTCGCCTCTTACGACATGCTAGGCAAGAACCACAGTTGGCACATTCTTTTTTTTTTGTCCCAGATCAACATGGGCCAAGTCCCAGACCAACATGGGACTTTAGAAAAGAAGACAAGACAAAAAGAAGACTTTAGAAGAAATTCACATTCATAATTTATAGTTTCTCATATCAATGTGCATGTAAGCAGCATGGACAGTATGTGAGTACGTAATGGATGGATAAAGGTGTATTTCGATCTTTTTAATATATACTCATCACTTAACTCTCTGGCCTGGCCCGTTGGTCGAGTGGTCAGAGACCCTGGCCACGAAACCAAGGGTTTCGGCTTCGAATCCCGCTAGGGGTAGAGGTTTCGTGTGATGAACATGAATATTTGTACTCGAGTCATGGATGTTTATAAACGTTTATAAGTAAGTCTATCCGTTCGCCTAGTATCCATAGTACAAGTTTATAAGCTTAATTTGGAACTAGGGTATTGGTGTGTCAGCCTGAAGAATTTATTTATTTATTTAAATACCAATATCAACACACAAACACCCCTTTCTTTTAATCGTCAAGGTTTCTATTTACTAGACCAAGTTTATAAATTTTCTCCCCTTTCATTTCATTCAAGATTTCAAATCTGCTTGGTCTAGTCAAAGCAGACTTTCAGTAACTTTGAAACTGCTAACCAAGTCTGAACATACCATTATCAGAGTGAGGGGTAGTACGAATACCATTCTGAAAGTAATTGCGAGCAGGCAGCATGTCTGCTCCATAATGTGGCACATGTGCAAATTGTGTTCTTCCCAAATAGTTATTAATTACTAACATAGGATAAGACATTGTTACTCAATTAGACCTAAGTTGTCTGGATGAATAAAGAATTATTATTATTATTATTACTACAAAAAGCTAAACTAATAACTAAACAACTTAAAAATTCACCACTGTAAATCCAAATAAAATAAACGTGACACATATTTTAAGACACCAATTATAATTAATAAATAATTCAAACTATATTTAAGCCTAACTTTCATGTATTAGGCTGAAGTTTCTAGAGACATATTCCATCGCCGATTCCCAGCTAAGAGCTACCTAAAAGATCTTGCGTTACATAAGCAATCGATACCATTTGGATGGGTGCCAGTAGGGTTTTGCCTACGACCAGAGCCTTCGTACAGATCCCATGGGTGTCCTTGAGTCCGTCCTTGACATGTCTGATTTATAGTAACGATTTTGGATACATTTATCGCTGTTTCCGAGGTGGCAAGTGGCTGGTTTCCTGAAGGGGAACATAGGAGCAATAATTGGGACATGTGTGTTGATTGTGTTTTGTGACTAACGTTATTTACATCGACCGTTTAGAAAAGGATTAATTTGTTAGGTTATGTTAGATACGGAAGATTTTTTATTTTGACATTGGAAACGTATTTTCGTTCGCTCGTGTAGGCTCCGATTTCACGAAAAAGTGAGTCTCGGAGAGTTGTAAAGATATCACATTCTAAAAAGCTGTAAGGTACAAAAATAATTATTCGAGAAAGTCATAAACGTAAAACGTTATTTGTTTTTATGTAGGAAACGAAGAATGATATGAAATTTTAGTAAAACTCTTCTTGAAAATTTAGTCAGCTATTTAAATTTGAGCCTAAAACGAAGACTAAGGTTAAGGGTTTGCTCTGTTGCCTAACCTAGATTCATTTCCAATGTGCTCGATAGTCGTGTAAGGCACGAAATCTATGTTTTTTTTTAATTGCTTGTCATTTGATTGATGGCGATAAAACCTGTTTGCTAGGTTATTTTTGTAGATTAGATTGTGTGGTCTAATAATAGGTTCATCATTAAAATTCGGAAATTGAGTCATTGCATTCATTGTTGATCTATGGATTTCAAGGAAACTATCCTTCTCACACTACCAGGTTTAAGATTTATTAGATCAGAAGCAAATTGTTCACGTAACAAGTTACTCGATAATCGATCAGCGTCCCAATAAAAATAAGTTCCGAAAAATAAGTAATATAACAATTTTTCATCTATATATTTCACGGCACTAAAAAAAATCACACTTACTTCCTTTGAATACTAAAAAAGTATTAAATATATTGTTTTTACCATAGAATAAAAGATAAATCCTGTTGAAAATACAATATGTATTTTCAACTTTTAGACTACAATGGCTTAGTCATAGCGCTTTTACAAAACACAATAGAACCTGACGTACATTTAAATTCAGGTCACTCGTTGTGGTTCTAACCGAAGCAGACATTGCTACTATTCCATAAACTATGCTAAAAATCTAGTACTTCTTTAAGCCTATGAGCATAAATGTACATATATAACATCACGCCTATAATCCTCGAATGGGTAGGCAAAGTCAAGGGGGCAACCAGCCCCCCTAACCACATTAAAAACAAAAAATAAAACTAGTCTGGGTTAAATGGACAACTGTGAAAAAGTAGTGACAAGCTGCTAGCTCGTCACCTACACAATCACACATTCAAAACCCGATATACCATTTTACGACATGATTGGCACATTCTATTTAAGTCTTAGACCGACATGTACATCATCATCTTCCTAGCGTTATGTCCCGTGCTTAGACGGGGTCCGCTTAGACCATGATCCGGGATTTAGCGAGTCTGGTAATTACATTGAAGCGACTGCCGGTCTGACCTTCGTAACCCTAAGATAGGGGAACCAGACAATTTTTGGATCATGGTTACAAATCCAAAGTTGTTGGAATTTGCAGGTTTCATCACGATGTTTTCCCTCACCGTCGAGCTAGTGGTATGAATACGTACATAGATTTGAAAAATCCAGAGGTACGTGCCCGGGTTTGAACCCGCACTCCTCGGTTAAGAGGTGCGTGTCCTTACCATTGAGCTACCACCGCTACCGACATCGTTAGACCGACATGTCCATCATAAATAAAAATTTATTTAAGCATAAATGTACCTAATCTTGTACATAGACAAAAATGTAAACATACTTTAATTCTGTTGACAAAAACTCTCAAAAGGTTAAAACTCCTAACAAGACGTTAAGGCATTTCGCGTTACATTATCCAAAACACTTAACAGAATTACAGCGGAATCTTTAACTTTGAATAAAATTGGCTTATTGTTAAACAGGCCTCTTCGGTCACGCGCTTGGCATAATCGACTTTCGTTGTTGGTGATTTGAAATTCAGAATAGCCCTGATAATGTTGCGGTTGGAAAGCTGCCTGTCCACTTGGGTGGAGACAAAGTAAGCTGAATAAATAAATTATCCAGACTGACACACCAATTCCCTAGTTCTAAACTAAGCTTATAAGCATGTGCTATGGATAGTGCATGAACGAACAGACATACTTAAATACGTTTATAAACATCCATGACTTCAATACAGATGTCCATGTTCATCACACGAAATATTGTCCCTCAGCTGGTTTCGAACCCGGCACTATTGATTTCTTAGCCAGGAACTCTGACCAATTCGACAAACGGGCCTGTCAAATATAAATAAATATACTTACTGACTGACTAAGAGAAACTTGTAGTTTTCTGGAGGTTGACAAATGATTTTAATGTAGTACTAAGTTTATACAGACTGTCTTGGATTCATTGATTTTTTTAATTATTCTACGACAATGCAACACACCGTCAAAAAATTTACGTTACGTTGACAATATAAAACACAAAAACCATTTGTAGACTCTGTAAGTGTGCAAACACTTGCAAAGCATTTAGTTTCTTGTTCATTATATTTTTAATTCATGTATAGGTACCACATTATAAACGGGCCTGCTGTCCTTTTGACTCTGCCTACCCCTACGGGGATTATGGGCGTGATGTTATATATGTATGTATGTATGTATGTAAAGGTATCATAAGCGATATGAACATACACGAAAATTAACAAGATACCAAGTACTTTACAAGTGTTTGTGTTTCTTTTTCTCCAAAACATCTCAAAGAACACTCGGACTCGCAAACCAGAACATCGTTTATGCTCAACACGAAACTAAAAAAGATACCGAGTCATCTGCAAGTCTGCTTTTTTCTGTAAAAAACAACTGGAAAAATCAGACTTGCAAACATTATCGCTTATCTTCTTACCAAGTAGACAGCGTTCCTTACTATGTAGACGGCGATTTAAATTTCGGATAACCATAATGCTGTCGTTATAGAACTAAACAGAGCCCAAGGCTTTTATTGGATTAAATAATGATTTTGAAGTGAAACAGCAGCGAAATAAAACGCTATTATGCAGTTTCCAGTTAGTGAACCTAAAGCATTGGACTTTAGACTTAAAAGAGCTTTATTTTAGTAAAAATATCCAAAATATTTTTTTTAATTTTATTCTGGAGAAAATTCAGTTCATGTTCGTAAAATAAGGTATTATAACTTATCTTCGTTTGTTCTATATACTCAGCAATAGAAAAACTTCGTCAGCGCCTATTAGTAGGCAAGTTAGTAAATATTTATTTTCAACCAACTGGCACATAAAAAATACATATATTATATTGGCATATAAATAAGAAAATACAAAAGTAGATATTACATTATTATAATTTACGCCGAAATCGTCGACTTGTCGACTTGTCATTCAATCATCATTCATCATCTGTTATTTAGCTGTTTTTTGCGTAGCAAGTACGTATCTACTTACATACATATAAATAACATCACGCCTATAATCCCCGAAGGGGTAGGCAGAGTCAAAGGAACAGCAGGCCCCTTTAACCACATTCAGGCAAAAATAAAACTGGGCTGGGTTAGATGGAATATATCGGGTTTAAGGTATGTGACTGTGTAGGCGACGAGTTAGCTACTTGTACTACTTTTTATCAATTTTCCATCTAACCCAGCCCAGTTTTGTTTTTGGCTGAATGTGGTTAAAGGGACCTGCTGTCCCTTTGACTCTGCCTACCCCTTCGTGGATTATGGGCGTGATGTTATGTTATGCTTTGTATAACAATCACGTAATTCAATAAAATATTTGAGTTTGAGTTTCCTGATATTAGATAATTCTTGAAGCTGCACTATTTACAAAACCCACACAAAACCTAACTTATACATAACATCACGCCCATAATCACCGAAGAGACACCTAACTAATGTTCCAGGGTAAAAATAAAAGTCTTTAAAGGAGCAAGAAGTTTACGTCACTTGATTTACACAAGAAAAAATCAGTCCATGAAACACTATGGCATTAAGCATTAAAACTTCAAAACAGTATGATTTGTGGTCAAACTCCCCCATTCCACAATGCGACCTTCCCCAAAAGTAAGCCCAATACCAACTGTGACAGAATAAAGTCCCTGATAAGGGCAAAACCTTCGGCAAAACCATTATAGCTCGTGTATCTTCGCCCATGGCCATAAATCAGGGTAGACCAACATTATTTCGGCCCACAAGCACGATAAGTGAGGTCCCTGTTTACATGTAAACAAATCAGATTCGGTTTGTAACGTACGTACTGAATTAATTCTACCTAAAACAAGACAAAAACAATTTCTCACTGTATCTATTATACCGTTAGTTAAATAAATAGATAGTAAATAAATATCAGACTACATCACATACATTGATCTGACTTAGAAGTAAGTAGCTTAAGCACTTGTGTTACGGATATCAGAAACAACAGTGTTATCTATACTTATAATAAATCTGTAGAGAGGTCAATTCTGTGCATGAAATATATTTTCCAAATAACTATCAGGGGGTGATTAGTGATCGATACTGATGCCAAAAATGCAATCAGTAAAATTTTTGTCTGTCTGTCTGTCTGTCTGTATATTCCTTATAGAAACAAAAACTACTCGACGGATTTTAACGAAACTTGGTACATAGCTTATTTTTCATACTCCTGGGCAGGTTATAGTATACTTTTCATCACGCTTCAATCAATAGGAGCAGAGTAGTGAAGGGAAATGTTGAGAAAACGGGAGAAGTTACTCCATTTTTGAAGCTTCCGTCGCGTGTGCAGCCTTAATGGTTAAAGTTACATAGAAATCATGTATGACGGAAATAGTCTTTATAATATTAACCATAAACGCGGGTGACACCGCTGGCACAGCTAGTTACAAATATATACTTAAATATTGGATATTAACACCCAGACACAGAACAAACACAAGTATTCATCATACGTATATTTGCCCTGGGTGGGGATCGAACCCACAACTCTTGGCGCATGGGGCAGGGTCACTACCGAATGCGCCATCGAGCTTGCCTTTTCCTTAACTAGTTATGTAAGCAAATTTTGGAAGTCAAACTTTAATTACTTTTGATAGTTAATTGATCCGAAATTTGTAGGCCTGTATAGTTGTGATATTTAGTACATCGTTTATATACTATCGATCTAATGATTAAACCAGCAGCAGCTTCCCTATTGTTATTTTGACAGGCCCGTTGGTCGAGTGGTGAGAGACCCTAGCCACGAATCCAAGGGTCGCGGTTTCGAATCCCGCTAGGGGCAAATGTTTCGGGTGGTGAACATGGACATTTTTACTCGAGTCATGGACGTTTATAAACTTATTGAAGTATGTCTAATTGTATCCATAGCACAAGCTTATATAAGCTTAGATAGGAACTAAGGAATTGGTGTGTCAGTCAGGAGAATTTATTTGTTTATTTATTAATATTTAGTTCATTCTTTTGCCTACTTGACGATTAAAGTAATTTTAAAAGCTACATACTTTAAGAAAAATATATGTTTTATAAACTAAAGTATATCTATGAGATAAACCAAATCATCATAAAACAATTTTCTACAATTTATTAGCTTTAGTATATAAGTATGAACTGAAGATTTTGCAAGTAAACTCAATTCTACTCTCGCAATCTACAGCTCGGCCAATTCCAGGACTCGGCGCAAACTGTCGCAAAGTTATTGGCAGGCAGAGCGCAATCTATTAAGATCTTTAAGCTGTTCACACATGAAGTCTTAAACCAATTACAGTAGTATAAGCTTCGTCTAGACAGAGCTAGTTTAGATGCCTTTAAAAAAACATAAAAAAATATATATATGTCTTTATTTGATTGATTGCATATTGAACTTAGCAGCTTATGATTCTGTAGTCACCTTTCTAAATGTTAATCCTTGAAACGTATGTCCCACGCTGGCATGATTTTCTTCAAGGAGGGGTTACGAAGACATTGTCTAGATATATGTGACATTACCACTCTTGCAAATGTCTATAAGCGACAGTGATTACTTATAAAAAGACTGGTCGTATGCTTGTATATAAAAGATAGATATAGTCTTAAAACAAGCCTCTATAATCGGTTGCATAGGCGAAAATGAAGATTATCTTAGGCGCAATCTGTAGCTTACTTCCAGGACTCAAGGCGAGCCAGCAAAGTTATTGGGGGAAGGCGCCTTCGGCCTCTGTTTACACGCGCTCTGATCGAGTTAGCGAGTTAACCGGCCGAGCTGGAGTCTGGAGGCGACGTGATTCCCGCACGTGATCGATGTAGGACGAGGTCTTGTTAATGGTACTCTATTCTTAAACATATGCATATTATTCTTATTAGCGCTGTTTCATGTTTCTAGTCGATGCTTGCTCTATCTATCAGAATCTATTTAAGAATCAGAATTATAGATTAAGCGACTTTACTTCTCCATACAGTATTACCTCTTATCGATAAAAGTGTTCATAGAAAAAACAGTTCAACGATTAACGGAGGCACGAAATAACTCTGTGCCGAAACCTTGACTGGCCAACAGCACATTGCACCGTAAAACGTTACAAATAAAAAAAAACGGCCAAGTGCGAGTCGGACTAGCGCACGAAGGGCTCCGTGCCATTATCTATAAAAACGGCAAAAAAAACATGTCTTTTGTATGGGAGCCCCCTTAATATTTTATTATATTCTGTTTTTTAGTTTTTTTTTTTGTTATAGCGGCAATAGAAATACATCATCTGTAAAAAATTTAACTGTCTAACGATCACGGTTTAGGGATACAGCCTGGTGACAGACAGATGGTCGGACAGCGCAGTCTTAGTAATAGGGTCCCGTTTTACCCTTAAAATGACAGACCAATACCATCATCATCATCATCTTCCTAGCGTTATGTCCCGTGTTTAGACGGGGTCCGCTTAGACCATGATCCAGGATTTAGCGAGTTTGGTAACTACATTGAAGCTACTGCCGACCTGACCTCCGTAACCCTAAGATAGGGGAACCAGACAGTTTTTCTGGATCATGGTTACAAATCCAAAGTTGTTTGAATTTGCAGGTTTCATCACGATGTTTTTCTTCACCGTCGAGCTAGTGGTATAAATACGTACATAGATTTGAAAAATCCAGAGGTACGTGCCCGGGTTTGCACCCGCACTCCTCGGTTAAGAGGCGCGTGTCCTAACCATTGAGCTACCACCGCTCTTAATGGCAGACCAATACCACGAACTGCCAATTGCATCGTCTGGCGAAATCACGCGTAATCGAATATAATTTTACTGAAAAAAAAGCGGTTTACCAAAAGTTACCGACGGAACAACAAAATTATTATATTGAAATTGGTTGACCTGATCAAAAATAATCTAACCGATATGAAAACTGCACTTGCGTCTGATGACGTACACGATCGTCCGAACCCACATTACAATCGAGATCATGCATAATTTGCAAATACAAACATGCTTAAATGAGATTGCTTCTTAGACTCAGCCCCAACTTCAGGGAATGCAGGGGAATCTCATATGTATGTATGTATCTCACAGTGTAAATACTCGTGATTCTTCCACTTTATTACGC
This sequence comes from Glyphodes perspectalis, assembly GCA_951394215.1. Taxonomy (NCBI): domain Eukaryota; kingdom Metazoa; phylum Arthropoda; class Insecta; order Lepidoptera; family Crambidae; genus Glyphodes; species Glyphodes perspectalis. Next base: position 14,355,839 of record OX596213.1, on the reverse strand, counting down.
AACCACGATAAAAGCGCACTAAAGACGAATGTATGAGTAATTTACGGCGTCACCGAATGACTAATGTTTAACATGATTTTTGTGAGGTCTGCTTGAAGAATTGGAACAGTATCGGACTATAAATGTAACTACATATAACATTATTATTATTATTATTATTTTTTTTAACTTCCTTAATTCAGCGATCTGCCTTGTCTGGGCATTTAGCTTGTGGTTAAAAGATTAATATTTGGCATGGATGGTATACGTCCAGTGACGTATCCATATATGAGTATAAGGTCGAGTGAGATATCCTTCTACTATGAGAGGAGGTCCTGGGGAGCTCTCCTTTTTAAACGAGTAAAGGTGCCAGAGGACTTTAGCAGGTCGCCAGCAAGCTTATTGGGATGCCTCTTTATACGACGAGAGTAAGACTCCAGCATTATTATAAAACCATTTATTTTTGTGAATTAAATATTCAAGTCAACGCAATGTTGACTTGCAAATTATTTATACAAATATTTTACTCTATGCGTCATTGTAATTTTTTTTAAACGTTTTTTAAAATAAAACTGTCCCGTGTTGGTCTGGGACTATAAACGAATTTGCCAACTGTGTTTGTTGCCTAGCATGTCGTAAAAAGCGACTAATGCTATATGGGGTTTTAGGTATGTAATTGTGTAGGCGACGAGCTAGCCACTTGTCACAACTTTTTCACAATTTTCCATCTAACCCAGCCCAGTTTTATTTTTGGGTGAATGTGGTAAAAGGGGACTGCTGTCCCTTTGACTCTGCCTACCCCTTCGGGGATTACTGGCGTGATAAAATAAAACATCAGAATCAATAAAAATATAGGTAGGTAATGGGTATCATCCACAAAAACGGCCAATCATAAAACATGATATTCTATATTATCGATAAACACAGCCTCGGGGCCGTTTCCAAATTATTCATAATGTCAAATAACTTAACCAATTTTGAAATGTTTATAACTTTTACTGTCGGATGTTTATAACTAAATTATAGGCATAATTACACTTACGTTTAAGTAACAAAAGCATTGTGTTCTACCGACAAAATCCAGTTTCTCGATGCACATCTTACAAATCTACCAAACCGCATTGCAATCAAGTCCCTATAAAAAGCGTAAAGACGCGATCTCTCGCTTTACGACGCGGCCGCAATAAAAGCCCCGGGAAAGCTAAATGTTGAGTCTTTACGACTCCGCCGAATGCATAAGTTTGTGTTCGACTGTTCGACTAATTCGACTTCCTGGCCGAGAACAGCTCCGGTTTTTACGTCAGTCATACATACATACATAACATCACGCCCATAATCCCCGAAGGGGTAGAGTCAAAGGGACAGCAGGCCCCTTTAACCACATTAAGCCAAAAATAAAACTGGGCTGGTTTAAATGGAAAATTGTGAAATTGTACGTCAGTCAGTATTTAGGATACTTTGCATACACGAGTTTATATCATCACGCCTGTAATCCAGGAATAGGTAGAGTCCAGGGGAAAATGAACCTCTTAAACCACATTTAGTCAAAAACTGAGTGGGATTAGATGGAATGGATGGCCCATTGTCCTGTGTTGGTCTGGGACTTAAAAGAATGTGCCAACTATGTTTCTTGCCTAGCATGTCGTAAAAGGCGACTAATGGTAAGTATATCGGGTTTTGAGTATGTGATTGTGTAAGCGACGAGCTATCCACTTGTCACTACTTTTTCACAATGATCCATCTAACCCACCCCAGTGCTATTTTTGGCTGAATGTGGTTAAAGGGGCCTGCTGTCCCTTTGACTCTGCCTACTCCTTCGGGGATTGTGGGCGTGATGTTATGTATGTATGTATGATTAGATGGAAAATTGGGAAAACAAAACGTTAACGTACTTTGTAGTGACATTTTTACATAGTTGAAACTTGCACATCTAGCATATAAGAGCGTGTAATAACCATTGAATTACTACTCAAACTTCTAAATTAGTCAGAAGTTCCACAACCAGCTAAATCTAGCGGCCTTCACCAAATTGCCCGACAACCTTGTGGTTAGATCAACCACAAGGTCATTATTATACACAACAGAAACGTTCTGTCCATCAGTTCTCTCTTCCACAACTGCCCTTATCCGGCTGAAGGCTCACCAAATGTACTGAGAAATCGGTTTTATTTATTCATGAGCCGGTTTTAAGATAACGTTTTTGGTCACTGGCATGGAACATCCGCCCGTTAACTTGTTTCAAGATTAACGTGCCTTTGGGTGAAGCTTAATTTCGGATAAAATAACACGTTTCTGTAAACATACGTTGAAATCAGAGCAAATGTTATGTAAAATTATGAAGTGAACATTAAAAATCTGTTATTCCTATAAATAAAATAAAAAAAAATCTGCAAAGTAGGCATTTTATATGTTTCTTTTTAAGACTACTATTATAATAATGTTTATGATTGGTTTAAAGGTTTCACTTTAAGACCACAAGGGTTCTTCAATCACGGCTACTATTAGGTACCCTATGGTATCAAATATTTATAGCGTCATCGAAAATATAAAATGTTATTTAAACCGACTCTGACCGACCGTTTCGGTCAATTTATCAAATTGATCGATAGTATATCAAAATCATCTTCCTCGTGTTATGTCCCGTGCTTAGACGGGGTCCGCTTAGACTATGATCCAGGATTTAGCGAGTCTGGTAATTACATCGAAGTGACTGCCGATCTGACCTTCGTAACCCTAAGATAGGGAAACCAGACAATTTTTTGATCATGCTAACAAATCCAAAGTTGTTTTTTTCCTTCACCGTCGAGCTAGTGGTATAAATACGTACATAGATTTTGAAAAATCCAGAGGTACATGCCCGGGTTTGAACCCGCACTCCTCGGTCAAGAGGCGCGTGTCCTAACCATTGAGCTACCACCGCTTTGATAGTGTATCAAAATACAAATAAAAATTTAGGTTCACTTGAAACTAACACGGTGCACGATAAAAAACTATCTAAATTCAACGAAGCTTTTATCGTCAACCGGCACACAAGCGTTATATTTATTTTATCAAATATAAACTCTTTGGAAAAATTCATAACAAAATTAAAGTGGAGCTATTGTACCGCGTTCGAAACTGGGGATTTATGCGGAAATAAAAACGGATAGACTGATCCCCCGTGACAAGGGATAGAAAGAAAAGGCATTATTTTTGTAAATAAACGCACCGCAAGGAGGCCACGTTAATACCAGCGCGGGGATAAAACCTAATTTCGCCAAAATTCGGGTATAATCTGGAAATGAGATAACGGCGACATTCAATTTCACGGGTTATTCGATGAAAGGACCAATGGATGTTTATTATTTCTGGCCGTCGCTACGTGGAAGCTAGAGTTATTCGTTTTTATTGAGGACAGGCTGTCAGACTAATCGAAGCTTTTTTATGTATTGATTTTTGGACAAAAACTAAATAAATTTATAAATAAACTCTCCAGACTGAGACACCAATTCCCTAGTTCCAAACTAAGCTTATGTTTGTACTATGGATACTACGCGAACGGATTGACATACTTAAATACGTTTATAAACATCCATGATTCGAGTACAAATGTCCATGTTCATCACACGAAACATTTTCACCTAGCGGGATTCGAACCCGCGATCCTTGGTTTCGTGGCCAGGGTCTCTGACCACTCGACCAACGGGCCAATCACTTGATTATATAAAGAAAGAGAGAGACAGACCAAGATCTAGTTATCTTGGTCTCTCTCTCTCTCTTTATTTTAAATCTGTAATTTTTTTGTTTTCTTCTCTAATATAATAACACTTTTTATTTAACAAAAATAAGTTTTTCTATTTCTTAATCGAATAAATCTGTGGAATATTCACTATACGAGAACTGAAAATACATATATTTGCAGTTAGACGTTAAGTGTTAGCGATATTTCAGAAGTTCTTCAATAAGACTTGCCTCTCAGCCTCTCAAAGTAGAGAACCGCAAAGAATCAAAAAGGTTCGTGTCATCAAGCGTATAATTAGTCAATAAGAAATCTCTAAGGGCTTATCTGAGCGAAGGGCCCTTACCAAGTGATTATATGAACCGCCGGTGACCCCAATAGTGATGCGGATTAATAGCCCACCTATTCAGAGACTATTATCGATAAAATCTATGAAAGTCTGGCAATAGAAGAGCTAACGATATTATCGATAACACAAAATATTAAACATAAACAAACATGACATCACGCCCATGATCCCCGAAGGGGTAGGCAGAGTCAAAAGGCCTGCATGCCCCTTCAACCACGTTCAGCCGAAAATAAAGCTGGGCTGGGTTAGATAGAAAATTGTGAAAAAGCAGTGACAAGCGGCTAACCTGTCGCCTACACAATCTCACACCCAAAATCCGATATACCATTAGTCGCCTTTTACGACATGCTAGGCAAAAACCACAGTTGGCATATTATTTTTAAGTCCCAGACCAACATGGGACAGTGGGCTGGGTTGGATGAAAAGCTGTGAAAAAACAAAATATTAATACATAGTAAAGTTGATTTCTAACATTTTAAAAGTGAAGATACTAATGAATAAGATAATTGTTACTATATATTATAGATATATTTAATAGGGATTATCATCGATAGTACTCGTTCTGTCTCAGTACGAGTACTATCGATGATAGTTTTACTGTCTGCAGCATTTTTAGTTTTATCGATATGTCTGAATTTCTCATCAGGTCACATCTAAACCCCTGAATCGGCCGAAATGGCTATTACCCTCACTGATGATGGCGGTTCAAGTGTAATTATCTGGCCATGTTATCTGATCGCCACGGGTGTAAGGACCAGCAAAAAGCTGTCAAGATCTAAAAAGTAATTAAAAAAAATAAGTTACACTTTAAGAATATTCCAGTCATTATAATCGGGAAAACTTATCCCGCTAGGGAAATGGATTGAAGATAGTTTAGATTTAATCTTAGTTTAGTAATCGTCTGTAACAAAATAAAATTGGTGTTACTTTTAATACAACTATTAGATTCTGTCTGTGACTTCGTCCGCATAGTATTCAGAATCAAAGCAATAATGAATATCATCTGGAATATCTCGTTGAAACGTAGAAATAGTACAAAAATTACCAAAATGTAATTTTTACATTTATAAATTAAAAAGTTACGAGATTCCATTCATTATATCGTTTCACAGTTTTCTATCTATTATTTTATCATCAAACGGTACGCAATTTATCCATACATTTCATGTTCGTTATTTAAGGACACTAAATAAAAAAAAAATCAGTCGACTTGAAAACCCCCTCTTTTTTTTGAAGTCGGTTAAAAATTGCATGATACTAGACTGGCTCGATGGCGCATTCGTTAGTGACCCTGCCCCATGCGCCAAGAGTTGTGGGTTTAATCCCCACCCAGGACAAATATTCGTGTGATGAATACTTGTTTGTCTGGGTGTTAATATCTAATATTTAAGTATATATTTGGAATACCACTGTTGATACTGATATCCGTAACACAAGTGCTTATGCTACTTAGCTCGGAGTCAGATCATGATCATCATGTGATGTTGTCGGCCGATTAATTAATTTATTTATTTATTTAGTAGACCTAGCATTTTGGCTGTGAGTTTATCAATAATTAAGTCAGCGGCCTGTTCAATCAGATTTTTCTTTAACCACCATTTGTAAGATTCCTAAAAAGGCGGAGTATCTCACTTCATCATTAATAATTTTATGTTTATAGATATAATGTTTCTTTACCGATAATTCCGCTTTCCTATGCATAAGGCACGATTCATTAGGGTAAAGGGATAATTTAATTAGATTAAGAACTGGCTGAAACGGCCCCGCGGGGCATTGAAACAAAAGCGTCTGATAGGTCGAAAGTAATGGGGACTACTTATTGTGTGTTAAGGATAATTATATTTTAAAGATACCACGTGTTTAGAATATAAATACAGTCAAAATAATATACATAAATATATGTAAGAACATTCTTAAAAGTACTTTTTTTTCAAGATAGGAATTATGTGGAACTAAGGTCCTTAATGCTGTTTCGGTTAATCTAGGTGTTAGCGGTTTCCAGTTTGCCGTACCAGGGGGTTTAGTAGGCCCTGGTCACCAAGACAGGGCTGAAGCCACAAGAGACCCCGAGATGGGCCGCAACTGCTCGAAGGGAAATGAGCCAGTTGCGGCGCCAGCCCCCTACGGCCGGACCAGGATTGCCGAGGAAGAGGAGCTGAGTGTGGTTGCTCGCCTCCCTATCCTCGGCAGCCTGACAGGGGCGGACTTTGTTGCGTTGCGGGGGGTCCCGGAGAGATCTCCACTCTCTCAGCTTCAACAGGGCTCTGCCCTCAATTTGGGACGCCGGGAGGAAGGCGACACGACGCTGGTAATTAAAGATAAACCTAGGAAATAATACTTAAATACTTTATATATATTATGTCGGGATATAAACCAACTCCTGAAATCGAAGCACGAAGATATAATTTGCAAATCTTCTCCTACGCAAGAAGCAATACCTAACGACGCAAAGTTTCCTAATTCTTCGATTACCTAATTTAAGTCTAATTTATACAAAACTTATTTTATCCGACACAAAGTGACTAGCTCGTTTGACACTTCGAATCCAGTATGGAAAGTGGAGCGAGAAAGTTCCAAGATGAGTTAACGTACCCCGCTCACCTATTTACAGGAATAATGTCTTCCTATCCCGCCCTGTAAGGCGAGCTTAACTTAATCCGTTTTTTGTTTCGAAGTAAACCCTTCTCTATTTCCAGTTCTGTCACGTATTGACCTTTCAAATCGCTTGTTTTGCCGACTCGAAACACGTTCTATCTATTTTGTTTTATGCGAGGAATTGAATATGAAAATTTTATTATCGCTATTTTGAGTCGGACTGTACATAAAGATTGCGAATGGCCTTTTGGTACAGGCGAAATGAATTTTTGTTAGCGTTACAAATAAGAATTATATTCTTTTCAATATGTTTTAAAACTTTTTTAACTCTGCATATTCAGCTGCGTTTGCACTCGTAAGAAACGTAAGGATTAATTATTTAGTATTGGCATGTGATACAAAAAGACTTTAAAATTTTGTCATTTTAGCTGCAAAAATTTAAAATACACGGAAAATGTATTCTATTGTCTCTAATTTCTTCTAACTGCAAAAAAAACACAGATGCTTTGAACTCTTTATGATGGATAGATACATTTCGAAAAGAAGAGCCAAGTCTCAGTGCAAACATTAACCCGTCGGAAGTCTACCCTTAAAATTAGTATTCCCGGGCCTTCCGTAGCTTCCTCGAGTGAATGAATGATAATAGTATTCGCGACAGCTGCTTCATTGGTATACATGCGAGGAGAACGGGCATACATGGGTTTAATGGGATGCCAGATGGAGCTGGCAATCGGATATGTTTGTGAGATGTTAATGCAGCCTTCATACGATTACGAGAAGTTGTGCAAAAGGACAACCCTTGGCACAACTTTAACTATACAAATAGTAAAAGTTGTTTGACATGCTATGAATATGCGAAGTTATCCAGTTATTGATACATACGTGAATATTGGTTATTTGATAACGTTTTAAGATTACATTATACATATTGTTGCAATATTTACATATGATTTCGAGGCTAAACTCGGTCTTGGTTATGTCTTTTCCGATAATAGCTAAAGATTATATCTTCAGCTCATAAGGGTCATATAAAATCTTTTTTTAAACTATGGTATTTTTCAAATAAATAAGACATCTCGTATTCTAAACTAATATTACGAAGATAAAAGATTTGATTCTATCTTTATATTGAATAGGCTCTGATATTACTTTATTAGCGAGTAACACAGGCTATATTTTATGAACTATGTGAATGACTACCTCATTGGTCTAGTGGTAGTATGCGCCGGCTAAGGACCAAGAGGTCCGGGGTTTAAATCCCGGGTCGGGCCAAACATTTTTGGCTTGGTATTTTTATATAAATATTACTCAGTAACAGCCTGGAGTCAGGAAGTTTGCGGCTTAACCACCCCCGTTCCTCGGAAAGCACGTTAAGCCGTTCGTCCTGCGCCAGAGTTCTCTCCGGTCATGTCGAATTGCCGTCTCACCGGACTATGAGAGTGAAGGAATAGAGAGTGCACGTGTGTTTGCGCACACACTTGTGCACTATAATATCTCCTGCGCAGATGGCTATTCCTCGTTGAGATTGGCCGCCGTGACCGAAATCGGTTACATTATTATATCAATGAAAACGCGGGGTGCTGCTAGTATAAAATAAAATTGTGGGCTGTAAAACATCCGCAATGCAATCAGTACATTTCAGCGCTTCGAGTTACATTTCCTTCTAATTAACAAAAAGAAACGGAAATTTTACAGTAAAAAATATTCCGTTGTCTTCAGTCACTTTGTACGTCACGCCCAATATAAATCGCTGGCGTATTCTAATTGGTCGACAGTTTTTTCCTTCTATTTCGTCAGCTCGTTAAAATTGTGTCAAACGAAGCACCTAATTAGGTTCGCGCCAAAACAAATTACGTTCACTTGATACACCAATCAGAACCGGCAGCTTTTCTTGAGAAATTCTCAGAATTCCTCAACGGATGATAACTAAAGAAGAACAGTTTTTTAAGGTAAGGTGTTGGAATTAGTTAAAACTTTTTTCCACTCCGTACACTTGTAAAAGCCTTACAAAAAGTGGGTCAAGTTTTTAATCTTGTAAAAACATTAGCCAACATTTTTTGTTACAACTGTTGTAATTACTTTATTGGATGCCTTACATTAAGACAATTTAAAATTATTCGGTTATTCTTCAGACTGGATTAAATCTAGGCACTAACTTTTCTTAACGAGGATAGATCATTAGGAAAAGTTATCCATTAATTTTGCTTAGGATAATTTGCGAAAATATTTTAACCTGAGTATTTGGCTTTTAGGTGGAGTTTCAGGTATTCATTTAGTTTTTCCAAAATTTATCCAAGCTTAGACTTTTAGCGACTATCAATATTTTTAAGAGCCTAAGTGATACTATTAAAGCACGATTTTATTAAAAACAGTTTTACTTTGGACTTGGCAAACAGCACTGTCATACCATTATAGTATTGGTATTTTAATCAACACGCTTCGTCTCAAGTAGTTATTACACCAATAAGCTCTATCTTTTTAATCTTGATGAGGTACAACTTTACTACTTAAACACTAACTGCAAGTTGCAAGTACTTCGCAGTTGAAGAGTTGTTTAACGTCTGGGGAGGTTTAGAGGTAATAAAGACACTTTATCCTCACTTGCAATATTGTCAATGCAACCAGAAGAGACTTTAATGTCTTGAATATTAAATGACCTTTTGTGATCGTTAATTGACGATGTTTGATTCCTGTTCAAGATTTGTATATTTAAAAAAATATATGAAAAGGAGCATTCCCCCTTTAAGGCTCTAGGTCCCAACTAACCCTTTAAATTTTGGCCTAGATGGTTTGCATGTCGCGTTCCAATATAATACACGTGACTATGAGTTCTCAAAGGGGGAAGGTATCTCAAAGAAAGAAAGAAAGAAAGAAAGAAAGAAAGAAAGAAAGATTTATTGACAACACATACACTAACAAAAATTAAACAGACATTATACAATAGACAAATAGAAATAGGAAAAATTAAAACGATAGAATAAGAAAGAAACGTGTGTATGTGCTACCAACTAGGTCCCAGCCTCAGCATTATGCTGTTACGGCAAAGCATTTTTAGTTGGAAAACATAGAAGGCTTAGAAGCTACACACCTGCATGCGTAGTATAGTATTCTCATCGTTAAACTTTCCTCATTATGCTTGTTTTTTTTTCTCTTTTTCCTTGTTTACATAATATATTTTACATACAAAACATCACACCCATAATCCCCGATGGGGTAGGCAGAGTCAAAGGAACAGCAGGCACTTTTAACCACATTCAGTCAAAAACAAAACTGGGCTGAGTTAGATGGAAAATTGTGAAAAAGTAGTGACAAATGGCCATCTCGTCGCCTACACAATCATACACCCAAAACCCCATATATCATCAGTCGCCTTTCACGACATGATGGGCAAGAAACACAGTTTGCACATTATTTTTAAGTTCCAGATTAACATGGGACAAAATACACATATAAGTGTTTATAAATCATATAATAACCAAACAAAAACAATTCGGGCAAGTACGCAGTTACAAACTACTTGTGCAACCTCCATCAAAATCAAATAAATATATAAGTCCATAAATGCAAAACGCGCCAAACCTCCTACCCTTGTCAATGACTTTACTTATTCTGAACAATGAGAGCTCTACTGTGAAGGCCCTATGTCTCAACATGCCCTTTGCCCTTTAGGGCTCAGCGGGGCGAACGGCGTGTCGGGCCCCGAATTAAAACAGGTGACAACCGGTTCGGAGGGCTTTGTCACAAAGAGGAGCTCGCAATTATTAGTCGGCAGTCAAAGAGGTTGTAGACTGCAGAGGTTTCTGACACTGTTTTCGACGTAGACGGTGGTCCTCTTGGACTATCAAGCTAAATTGTTCTTAATTACTGTGTACACAAGGTTGATTGAAATTATGACCACTGAATGCTGACCATTCCCAAAAGTGTCAGACGAAAAAACAGGGCCAGATTTATTAGGATTTACCGAATCCTGTGTCCGGTGTATATTAATTCGCTTTTGTTCAAACATGTTATAGTTACTATAATTAGATCCTACCGATCATAATCTCGATTAATATATTTTTTTGCGTCTTCACACCTAAACTAAATTAACGATTGCGATGAAAGTAAGCTCGTCCAAACTTTGAACTCCAAAAGCAAACTTGTACTTCTACTTTATATGCATTATATATTGAAACGTCATTACAATATACATTATATAAATTCACGCCTTTTTTTAATGAGGGGAAAGCCTTACACACCGTCACGACGTTCGGAGGAAACGACGTGGTGTGTAGGACTCCCAGGGCCCTTCATATAAAGGACCCCTCTCAGGCCAAGATGGAGTGGCCGGGGTATACCCACTAAACTCCTCGACGCTCCTACATCGCCTTCAGTGGTGACGCTAAAGGAATCCGGATCAACCTTAACTATCCCAGATATAAATTCACGCATGCAATCACCGGAGAGGTAGACACAGTCCTAGGAAAAGCTCCTTGTACCAGCTGAGAATAAAATACAGTTGGCTTAGACTTGCCATACCGCATTTGGTTCTTGCTGTCTACCCCGCTAGGGAAGTGGCGTGAAGTTTAGTTAGTTAGTTAGACGTAAAACTGAGAAACATCATTCAATCATTACAATATTACAAATAAAAGCCGAGCTCAAAGCTTCTTCGGAACAAAGGTAGTTCTCCGTCAGTGCGATTAACGCGCGAGATCGACGCAACAATGGACTCAATTTGCGGCCCATCCCTAAACAGGGCTTTGTTTGATTCGCGATAGATCACCGGCACAATGAACAAACTGACAGTGATGTATCGAACGAAACGGCTATACGTAGATAATTTAGGATGTTCCACCGCACGAAATTCGTTTGGTACCTCAATCTGTACACAGCTAAAATACATTTATATGTTCACGCCCATAATCCACGAAGGAAAAAGCAAGGAGCTAGCTGATTCAACTACATTTGCCCAAAAATGTAGGCTAGTTGAGTTATATGTGAAACTAGCTGTGCCAGCGGTGTCACCCGCGTTTATGGTTAATATTATAAAGACTATTTCCGTCATACATGATGTCTATGTAACTTTAACCATTAAGGCTGCACACGCGACGGAAGCTTTAAAATGGAGTAACTTCTCCCGTTAACCCAACATTTCCCTTCACTACTCTGCGCCTATTGATTGTAGCATGATGAAAAGTATACTATAACCTGCCCAGGAGTATGAAGAATAATTGTACCAAGTTTCGTTAAAATCCGTCGAGTAGTTTTTGTTTCTATAAGGAACATACAGACAGACAGACAAAAATTTTACTGATTCCATTTTTGGCATCAGTATCCATCACTAATCACCCCGTGATAGTTATTTTGAAAATAATTTCATGTACAGAATTGACCTCTACAGATTTATTATAAGTATAGATAAATTTGTGAAAATGTGGTGACCAGTGTCTAAACCGTCGCCTATATAATGCCAAACCCAACACACTATTAGTCACCTTTTACGATGTTCTAGGCAAGGAACACAGTTGTTATTTTCGGTAACAAAAATGAAACTAAATTAAAATTATTTATGTTATTTCGCAATGAACTTATTTTAATTTGAGAGTTTAAAGTCTAATACCTAATAGCAGTGCTTAAGAACACAACATTCCGTACTTACCTTTCAATTTGAACCTATTCAAAAACGCTTTTATACAATTTAGCGCAAATTACTGAAACATAGCCGTCTTATATAACATAGCTCGTTACTTCACTGCTGATATCTGCAGTATGCTCGTAGGCCGAATAATGGCCAGTGAATAAGCAGATGTTTCGGAAGGCGGTCATGAAATTTAATAAGATGCCGAGCTTTCTGGAACACTTTTCGGTATCCATTGTGTTCCATTAGATTTCATTTCTTTCAAGCCCTACTGGTATAAAAAGTATATTGTCGACTTTCAAATGACAGTTTACCTTTTTTTAATATTTTAGGTACACCGCAATATCATAGTTGCATTTAAATGGTTATATATATTTTCACATAAAATAATTATATGATACTAGTTTATGCATAACATATATATAAGAAGTTCTTTGCATCTGGGATCAAAATCGAAACATTTTTCTTGGATAAATTATTATTATTTCTTTTTTTTATTCTTCAGACTGACACCAATTCCCTAGTCCCAAACTAAGCTTGTGCTTGTGCTTATGGATACTAGGTGAACGGACAGACATACTTAATTATGCTTATAAACATCCGTGACTCGAGTACGAATATCCATGTTCATCACACGAAACATTTGCCCCTAGCGGGATTCGAAACCCCGACTCTCGGTTTCGTGGCCAGGGTCTCTGACCACTCGACCAACGGGCCAGTCATATATGTAACTTTGCTACACCACATTTCCCTACGTTGAATTTGCACCCGTACATCCTGATTCTAAGGAAGAGGGAATAAGGGCCTATGTATTTCACTCCTATACAATAATTTTTCAAAGGTTAAATGCTAGAACGATTTTAGGAGTCATAAAAAACGGTAGAGCTTGTATGAAAAGGATCATGAATGTTGAAGAGGCGAGTGAGGTGTGTAAGGATCGTGCCATATGGCGTTCGGTTCTCTGCCGCCAGGGAAGTGGCGTTAAGTTTAGTTAGTTAGTTTAAATGCTGTAACAAAATTAGTTCAGTAGTTATTGATTATATCCGCTATAAAAGAATCAAAATAATAACTATGTCAGTTTAACTGACAACAGAACCACAACAACTATATCTTAAGTTTAATTTCAATATCCTTCAACGCTACGCCTTCTACTCTCTCAAATAACACGATGCTTCAGGAGGGTATTTTGAAAAATAATACAATATTTCATTGAGGGATACTACGAAAACATTTACTTAGCTCCGAGAGGTCGGCGCAAACACTCGTCTTATTATGATGGAAGATGCGAGCTCGGTGCTGCGGGACCGCGAGGAGTCGATATAACTGGTAGAAGACAGCTTTTAATAATAACAAAATCATCAACCTACGTTATCATTAAAAAGGAGCAGTGGCAGCTCAACGGTAATAATAATAAAAATAAATGGCGAAAAGCCCGTAATGATGAAAATTTCTCCTTACTCAGGGAGAATATATCTTAATATATATAAATTACGTTGTTTGTCCGCAATGGACTCCGAAACTACTTAACCGATTTTAATCAAATTTTCACATCGTTTGCAGTTTGTTCCAACTTGAAAGATAGGATAGCATACATCTCAATTTATTTAACTCGATTATGTGTCATTGACTGTTAGGCGGAACGGAGTTTGCAGGGTCAGCTAGTATTCGTATGTAAAGAAAATAATAATAATTGAAATCTCCCAAAGTACTCATATATTACTCTTTGAAATGACGAATAGTCAAGACATTTTTCACCCTCGCGCGTACTCCTTCGACATTCTTCCACCCTTGTCGCTGTTCGCCCATCAATCTCCAATATCAACATGGACCATCGTGACGATGGCACCATCCTGTTTCCTCTCTCGTATTAAATTTAGAACAACAAAGGGTACTGACAAATTATAGTTCAATGGATATATTGACGATTAATCAATTCGACAAATAGTTGGGTGATGAATAATAGGTTATTTACATACGACGTCGTCAGTTTAAAAATGCTCGCAGTTATGTATTATGCCGAAGGCTATAACTCGATGAATTGTTATAATTTCGACGTAGGTTGTTCTTCGGTTCTGGCTGTAGGGTCGCAGTTATACCTAACACTCCTTCTCGCTTCGCTCGTCGTCGTACCTATTATTTTAACTTCTACCTAACCTGACCTAAACTAAATGGTACTTGCGGCATACTATATAATATACATTTTACCTTCGGCATAATACAACTGCGACAATTCAAAACTATTAACTGATGCCAAATTTTGTTTTGATACATGGTTTTATGACAATTTTAAGTCTTTTTAAAACTTCTATCGGCCATACTTTAAAGTAGTATTTTTCAATTCGGACTTTGTTAATTGCTGCGGTCGTTTAAGAAAAATATTAAAGTTTCTCGCTCTGCTCAGGTGGACAAGCAGCCTTAACCACCCGACTCACACGCATTCACCCAAAAAGCAGCCGACAACTCAATCGTCAAAACAAAAGAACGTCATCGAAAACAAACTGTCGCGTGTCGTCAGCGTTCCGTGTCGTCTCGAATTCAAATTTGGAACACGGATGAAAATAATAATGCCCCAGCTAAAGTTGCCTGATGCCAATTTGCGTCAAGATTAATAATCTCTTTTGTTGTTAGTTCAGCAACAATGTCGCCGGCCGGTACAGTCGTAGAGAGACGCCTTTATTAATGTCATTCAGTTCGCGAGTTGGCGATATCCACTTTGTGACTGTGGAAATTTAGGCTGGATGTTCGTAACTTCGTTATTTATTTTAGGTGGGCGGGAGGCTTTGTGTTTTCTCACTTGGTGTCACATGAATACTTAAATGGCTAATGTCCTAGGGATCACCATTGAATAATGTATGTATGTAACATGTTTAGAAATTTGATATCTTAAGTACTAGTATTTGAAAAAGGACAAGAAAACGAATTAAACTTAATGTATTTATAATATTTCATAGATTTCTGAATTTGCCTCGCAATTTGCCCTTTTTTCATTATATTACGAGTATATGCTCACTATTCACTATTCACATTACACGGGTAAATATTTACGGATACGGATATATATATTACAATAACGGATATATAGTACATTATAAGGATAAGAAATAACTCAAATCGGGTAATTCATGGTAAGTAATAATCATTAAGCGTCATCGTATTTTATATTTTTTCCAAAAGTTTCTATCTTGAATCGGTGGCACACCAGCTCCTTATTTCCGGCTAAATAAAATATAAAAGTTAAAAAAAATATATGCTTTAATAAATTTATTAATAAAATTAAATTTCGTAGACTATAAATACACTGTATTCTTCAATTCACAGCCCTGCAATTACTGACAAATACATACATAACGAATACGCTACGAGTTGGCTACGACTACGAGCCGTAGCACGCAGACTCGGAGCTATTCGCGTCGATGACTGTACCACTACGCCGAAGCTTGACATTCCCCGTCACGGAAAAATGTCACGGTATTCTCATTAAACATCGGGCGGCACGCTTCCACAGCACAGCGAGAAAATTTGACCAATTTGAAACATTTGTGACGAAATCACTGATCTTCGTAGCGTTATTTCGCGATCGTGATAGGTCTTCACTTTTAGCGTGATCCTAGACTCAGCAATTCTGATTAAAGTATGAATTTAGTCTATTGTGAACTCCTATTATTAATGATTAATAAAAGATAAAACTAACTAACTAACTAACTAAACTTCACGCCAATTCCCTAGCGGGGTAGGCAGAGAGAACCGAGATAAAAGATAAATTAATTTGAAATCAGTTCTACCGGTTGTTCCAAGTATTTCTCTTACCAACGAACAACATTTTATAATATTAAAACAACAAAACGGTGAAGTTTTGTTTGAACTTCACTCGATCTAGTACACTTGAGAGGGGAGGCGGGCACTTTATTTTCCATACAAACGTTCTCGACGGATTCCTCCTTGATTTTTAACACTAAAGAAACGTTTTTTATACTTCAAATAAATATTGATTTATTCTATAGTCGTTTGTCTTTCTTCTCTCGATAACTTGATTTTTCAAGCAACTAGAAGCCCTAAAATAATTCAAAAATACCTAATTATTATCACTGCTAAAAACGATTAGTGTGGAGATGAAGTAGGTATAAGCAAGAAAAAGCAAAACATAGAGGCCTAGTACAACTACTTATTATACCATAGGTGAAATTCCTTCCACATAGCTCTAATTTTGGAAAAGAAATCATCGAGAGCCTTACCTCAACTTTTTATTCGCAATATTCATTTGGGACTGCAGTTGTCCCTACTAGCGCGTGCACCAAAGCGCGATAACAATTGTCAAAGTCAAGGTCAAAGTCAAAATAATCTTTATTTATATGGGTTTCAAAGAAACACTTCTAAATCGTCAAAAATAGTTAATATGATTGTACCACCAGTTCGGAATGTTGTATCTACCGAAAAGAATCCGGCAGGAAACTCGGTAGTTACTCTTTTCAACAACAGAATCTATTATCAAAGTTGTAAGTATCATATTCAACTTTTCAAAGTGGGCCTGGTGCGAAATAAAAAAATAAAACCAAAAATTTCACCCGACCAGAGCTAGTTGTTTCAAATACATATTTTACAAATGTCTCCCAACTCGTGTCCGCTCATAACACGAACCGAACTTGCCGGCGCACACTACCAGCGCCGGTACATCGCTTGCTCAGATTCTAATCTACATTGATACCCGCAAAATTAGTTGGCTGATGGAACTAATTTCGCATTAATACCGCCGACTGGGAACACGCCACGTAGGCAGCCGTTATTGACGGCAACCACGGCATTTGACGAGCGTGGTGGGTGACAATCACGGGCTGAGTTTAATTTGAACTATGTAGCTTGCGTCTGTGACTTAGCTTGTGTAGGTTTCAGTTAGCAAAGTGCGATTTTAAGCACTTATTTGCAATC
Organism: Glyphodes perspectalis; assembly: GCA_951394215.1. Classification (NCBI taxonomy): domain Eukaryota; kingdom Metazoa; phylum Arthropoda; class Insecta; order Lepidoptera; family Crambidae; genus Glyphodes; species Glyphodes perspectalis. The sequence continues at coordinate 14,338,658 of OX596213.1, read as the reverse complement.
GATTGAGTTGCGATAATTGACTCAACTCTCTTGCGTTAATGTCCATTGCAATAATTTTAATTCACATTTATAATACAATACAGAAACTATGAAAAACATGTTACAAGTACTCAACTTGTATGCAATTATTTCATATATAAATAATAATCATTTTAGGTTTTACATTAAATTCCAGACACAACATTTATTGAATACACAAAAATATGTATTCAATAAATCTTGTCCTATGTTGGTCGGAGACTTAAAAAGAATGTGCCAACTGTGTTTCTTGCCTAGCATGTCGTAAAAGGCGACTAATGGTAATGGGGTTTTGGCTATGTGATTGTGTAGGCGATGAGCCAGCCATTTGTCACTGCTCTATCTAACCCCGCCGTATTTTGTTTTTGGCTGAATGTGGTTAAAGGGGCCTGCTGTCTCTTTGACTCTGCCTACCCCTTCGGGGAATATGGGCGTGATGCTATGTATGTATCTAAATCTAGCCTGATGGTTTTACCCTACTAAATCATTTTCACTCGATCATTAAATGTGAAAAAACAACAATTATGTCCACACGGACCATCGAAGGGCACTGAATTATTCACCTCTGTGCTGACCGCGGCTCGCGCCCTAATTCAAACCCTTCAATTCCGACCTTGCCACGACATAAAAATGTAGGACATTAGCCGTGTAAGTGTGAAAGTTTTTACCATGGGAAATAACACGGCATTAGGGTGGTACATAGAAAATGTTGCGTGTTAAGGGCATCGATTGGCTTCGTTGTAAATAAGGGCCTATTGCAACGCCCTTTAGGGCTTCTACTAACTATAGAAAACGGGGCAGGTGACGTCAGCAATCAATTGACACACTTTTTGTTGACTGTCTCTTGTTAGTCTGGGACTTTAAAATAATTACCAACTGTGCTCCTAGCCTAGAATGTCATAAAGGGTGACGAATGGGAATATTTTTAGAAATTATGCTAGTATCATATAAATAAGTCGAACTTTTCCACTTCCATACTAAGAAAAATATTTGTTTTCTATAAATGAAACATAACTCCTACACAAAAGTCATCGGCAATGAATTCCGAATCCTTTACAAAATAACAGATCCAAATTGGTCTGTTTTTGTGATAAATGGCAATATTCAGGCGGACGTACAAACAAACAGCATTTCATCCCCAATTCATATTTTTTCTCTGTTTGGTCGTGGATAAAAAATAGCACCCACTGATAGAAACCCTTTTAGGAAAATGATTCAGATAAACTAAATATTTTATACTCAACATTTTATATGCGCGGAACCCTAATTATGTTACCAAAATAACTTTTCTAATTACAAGTAACTTAGGCTAAGTTACTTGTAATACTAGCAAAGTCATCGTGTAAATCAGTTCACCTATTTCAGAGATTACTCAAGACAAACTTTTTTTGTTATAAGTAAGTAGCGTATATTTTATGCCTTCAGTAATAATAAATAAATAATAATAATAAGCTGTTATTCTGCAATTACAAGTATAAATTTTAAATGTATTTTTATGTAAACATTTCTTGTAACTTTTGACGCAACATGCAACTTGCATAACGACGTCAACATGGCAATTCCATAGGATTTTTATCGTATGCGCTCAAGTGACATCCGTCACTTTGTCAGAAAAATACTGTTGATTTATTAAAATTAAAAAAACAAAAAGATTGTTGATTTATTAAAATTCCTTTTTTCATATTCATAACTTCCTTAAGCGATCGAGCTGGCTGAAACCTCAGCCAAATAACTGGCAACTGGCAGCCCTTGTTATTCGACAAGTGGACGGCCAGTAACGACCGAACCGAAGAAAAGATAAATCCAACGAAAAGATTGTTGATTTTTTTAAATTCCTTTTTTCATATTCATAACTTCCTTAAGCGATCGAGCTGGCTGAAACCCAAGTTAAGTGCAGTAGAATTCTTACAATTAAATTGAGCAGCGTTTACTAGAAATATAATGTAAATATTATAAATGCGAAAATAAATCTGTTTGTTACGTCATCATCTTCCTAGCGTTATGTCCCGTGTTTAGATGGAGTCTTCTTAGACCATGATCCAGGATTTACCGAGTGGTAATTACATTGAAGCGACTGCCGGTCTGACCTTCGTAACCCTAAGATAGGGGAACCAGACAATTTTTTTTTTTTTGGATCATGGTTACAAATCCAAAGTTGTTTGAATTTGCAGGTTTCATCAGGATGTTTTCCTTCACCGTCGAGCTAGTGGTATAAATACGTACATAGATTTGAAAAATCCAGAGGTACGTGCCTGGATTTGGACCCGCACTCCTCGGTTAAGAAGCGCGTGTCCTTACCATTAAGCTACCACCGCTCAAACTGTTGTTACGTATTAGTGCATTTACTGAGCAACTGAATTCAATAAAATTTGGTACACTATTACATCCAACTACATCACATACATTGATCTGACTCCGAGGGAACTTAGCACTGGTGTTACGGATATCAGAAAAAAACAGTGGAATTACAAGTATATACTTAAATATCAGATATTAACACCCAGACACAAAACAAACACAACTATTCATCATACGAATGTTTGTCCTGGGTGGGGATCGAACCCACAACTCTTGGCGCATAGGGCACTACCAAATGCGCCGTCGAGCCAGTCGAACCTTAATTACACCTAAAGCTTCAACGACGACAGAGTACATAGGCTACTTTTTAATTTGTCTCATCATGACAAGCTCCATGGCGCATTCGGTAGTGACCCTGCCCCATGAGCCAAGAGTTGTGCGTTCGATCCCCACCCAGGACAAATATTCGTATGATGAATACTTGTGTTTGTTCTGTGTCTGGGTGTTAATATCCAATATTTAAGTATATATTTGTAATACCACTGTTGTTTCTGATATCCATAACACAAGTGCTTAAGCTACTTACTTCGGAGTCAGATCAATGTATGTGATGTAATGTAATGTGATGTTTATTTAACATAACACTAGACTGTAGTAGTCTCTGTAACAAGACAAATATAGCCGGCGGAGACGCAGGCAAAAGTTAGTATAGAATGAAGCAGCCAATAAGAAAGAATCACTATTATAGATGAAGGAAGGAAAAGAAAACGAACAGAAAAAAAAAAAAAAAAACAAAGTCAAAGTTAAAATACTCTTTATTTATTTAGGTTAAAAACAAACACTTGTGAATCGTTAATTCAACACGAATATCAACTAATAATATGAATCTCTCACCGGTTCGGAATGTTGCTTTTACGGAGAAAATCCTACTAATATTTATAAATGCGAAAGTTTGTATGTATGGATGGATGTTTGTTACCCTTTCACAAAAAAACTACTGAATGGATTTTAATTAAACTTTAGAATAACATAGCTCATACACCCGAATAACGTATAACTATGTTTCATCGATGTACCACGCGAGCGAAGCCGCGGGCAGGAGCTAGTAAAAATAATAATGAGAATAAGGCTTTTTGAATTTACCCTACGTTATCATCAGACAGTAAGTGGACAAAGTTAACGCCAGCCAGTGTGAAAGCCTTTTCAGTGGGAAATAATTCGATGTCGTGACGAGATCGCGTGTGGACGCGAATCGATTTGGGGTAGGGCCGTTCTAATAAGTGTTTAGGGTAAATGATTTTAGTTTTTTTTTTACTCCAGTTCGCGATTGACGTTCGAGATAAGGTTTCAAATGAAGTATTGTGATAGAGTACGATTGAAAGTAATAAATGCAGACTATATTTTACAGTTTATCAAAGAGAATTTTAGTAAAAAGATATATAAATGTTGTTTTAGCAACTGAATGGAATCGTTATATGGCGGAATGGCTTTTATTCACAAAAATGACAATGGACTTACTAAAATAAACAAAAAAAAAATCGAACTTTTATTTAATAGTGTCACTTTTCTTTTTAATGTGGCAAAAATTATGAATCGTTTGATTCATACATTATTCATCAAAGTGAAACGTAGCCTAATACCTACCTATGGTAGAACACACGTAAACACAAATATGTATGTATGTATACTGTACAGACTACCAAAATATCTAACACCCCTCGGCTAAAAAAATCAAGCATCGAGAAACCAAAGCCAATAAATGAAAACGTATTTTCACACAGTTAAAGAATATCTACTTTCAACAAAATGGCTACCAATATAATAAGTATTTATGATAAACAGTCAAAGTCAAAGTCAAAGTCAAAATACTCTGTATTTATATAGGTTTGAAACAAACACTTATAAATCGTCAATTCAACAGGAAAATCGACAAATAATATGAATCTACCACTGGATCGGAATGTTGCTTCTACCGAGAAGAAACCGGAAAGAAACTCGGTAGTTAAGTGTTAATGTTTAAGTTGTTTTTAAGTTTGTTATTAACTTTACGTAGATTTAAGAGTAGAGTGTCCTTTACGCATTGCAATGTTCGAAAAGGGGACTAAGTATTAAAGTGCAATATAATAATAAACCACCTTGTATACACTTATTGGTAACTAGCTGTGCCAGCGGTGTCAGCCGCGTTTATGGTTAATATTATAAAGACTATTTCCGTCATACATGATTTCTAAGTAACTTTAACCATTAAGGCTGCACACGCGACGGAAGCTTAAAAAATGCAGTAACTTCTCCCGTTTTCCCAACATTTCCCTTCACTACTCTGCTCCTAGTGATTGTAGCGTGATGAAAAGTATACTATAACCTGCCCAGGAGTATGAAGAATAATTGTACCAAGTTTCGTTAAAATCCGTCGAGTAGTTTTTGTTTCTATAAGGAACATACAAACAGACAGAGAGACAAAAAAAATTTCTGATTGCATTTTTGGCATCAGTATCGATCACTAATCACCCCCGGATAGTTATTTTGAAAATATATTTCATGTACAGAATTGACCGCTCTACAGATTTATTATAAGTATAGATAAAACATTTGAATTTGAATTTACAATTTTTAATATGCCTTCTGATACCGTATAAGTGTAATAGTTAGTGCAGGCTGTGTTTACCTCTAATTGGTTGTCACATTTAGTCTTTAAAATGTATTGATGTAATTAATCTAAGTTTTCAGTCCCATGTTGGTCTGGGACTTGGCCCATGTTGATCTGGGACAAAAAAAAGAATGTGCACACTGTGGTTTTTGCCTAGCATGTCGTAAGAGACGACTAATGGTTTACGGGCTTTTGGGTATGTGACTGAGTAGGCGACGAGCTAGCCAATTGTCACTCCTTTTTCACAGCTTTCCATCCAACCCAGCCCACTGTCCCATGTTAGTCTGGGACTTAAAAAGAATATGCCAACTGTGGTTCTTGCCTAGCATGTCGTAAAAGGCGACTAATGGCATATCGGGTTTTGGGTGTGTGATTGTGTAGGCGACAGGTTAGCCGCTTGTCACTGCTTTTTCACAATAGGCTAGATGACTAAAAAATTCTGTTAAGTCCGTCAGTTAGATTATAAAAAAATATTGAACACGTATTTTTTTATTTCTTTGTCAAACAAACATAGACGAAGATACAATGCTTTCAAGTTGCGCGTGACGTCACGCTTTCGTACATTTTTTACTAAATAGTGACGTCGCAAGCCCCTACTCCAAAACTTTGATGCCCTTTATCTTTGTGATTTTTTGTTAATTTGATAAAGCGAAAAATATGTGTCTAGTATTTTTGTATAATCTAACTGACGGACTAAATAGAATTATAGTTTTTTAATGCAGTCATCATCCCTATTGTCCATCTGACCCAGCCCGGCTTTATTTTTGGCTGAATGTGGTTGAAGGGGCTTGCTGCCCCTTCGACTTTGCCTACCCCTTCGGGGATCGTGGGCGTGATGTTATGTATGTAATCTAAGTTTTAATGTGTACAAATGTTGGTGAACCAAATCTAAAATATAAAATTTCCATGTCACAATGTTAGTTACCGTACTCCTCTGAAACGGCTTTACCGATTTTTACCAAATTTTATATTCGTATTCAGTAGGTCTGAAAGTCGGCTACTATCTATTTTGCATACCCCTAAGTGAATGGTCCACCCCAAAAAAATGGTTATTGAAGATTCGAGAACGGGGCGTCACTCAAAAGCTAGTATCATCATCTTCCTAGCGTTATGTCCCGTGCTTAGACGGGGTCCGCTTAGACCATGATCCGGGATTTAGCGAGTCTGGTAATTACATTGAAGCGACTGCCGATCTGACCTTCGTAACCCTAAGATAGGGGAACCAGACAATTTTTGGATCATGGTTACAAATTCAAAGTTGTTTGAATTTGCAGGTTTCATCACTAATACGTTCATAAATACGTACATAGACTTGAAAAATCCAGAGGTACGTGCCCGGGTTTGAACCCGCACTCCTCGGTTAAGAGGCGCGTGTCCTAACCATTGAGCTACCACTGCCACTCAAAAGCTAGTATATAAATAAATAAATAAAAGCTTGTCAAAATACACACACCCGCTCATAGCAGAAATTTCACCTTGTACGCCCCAACATACCTTGAAAACCCCACACAAAGCACTTACGATCCCGCCGACTAATGTTTGTTGTTATTAACAAATACCCCGAACAATACACTGTATTCGCCTAAACAAACAACATTTGAAACACAAACGCACAGCCAAGTTAGAACAAATCGAGGTGTAAACACTTCCTTGTTAGTCAAAACTTCCTTAAACACGACTTCACGTGTCCTGATCTTATCTATAATCTATACTTATAAAAAATCTGTAGAGAGGTCAATTCTGTACATGAAATATATTTTCAAAATAACTATCAGGTGGTGATTAGTGATCGATACTGATGCCAAAAATGCTATCAGTAAAATTTTTGTCTGTCCGTCTGTCTGCCTGTCTGTATGTTCCTTATAGAAACAAAAACTACTCGACGGATTTCAACGAAACTTAGTACAATTATTCTTCATACTCCTGGGCAGGTTATAGTATACTTTTCATCACGCTACAATCAATAGGAGCAGAGTAGTAAAGGGAAATGTTGGGAAAACGGGAGAAGTTACTCCATTTTTTAAGCTTCCGTCGCGTGTGCAGTCTTAATGGTTAAAGTTACATAGAAATCATGTATGACGTAAATAGTATTTATAATATTAACCATAAACGCGGGTGACACCGCTGGCACAGCTAGTAAATAAATAATAAATTAATATCAGACTACATCACATACATTGATTTGACTCCGAGGTAAGTAGCTTAAGCACTTGTTTTACGGATATCAGAATCAACAGTGGTATTACAAATATATACTTAAATATTGGATATTAACACCCAGACACAGACAAACACAAGTATTCATCATACGAATGTCTGTCCTGGGTGGGGATCGAACCCACAACTCTTGACGCATGGCGCAGGGTCACTACTGAATGAGCCATCGAGCCAGTCAATAAAGTATAAATCTATACTTCTATACTATTATTTACTTACTTACTAATATTATAAAGCTGAAGAGTTTTTTTGCTTGAACGCGCTCATCTCAGGAACTACTGGTCCGATTTAAAAAATATATTTCAGTGTTAGATAGCCCATTTATCGAGGAAGGCTATATATAGGCTATATAACATCTATAAAATAAAAATGAATCGCTGAAAGCGCAAATCTCGAGAACAGCTGAACCGATTTCGCTAATTCTTTTTTAGTTGTGTTTGTTATTATCAGGTGAATGTTATTATGAAAGAAAAAATGAAAAAGTTGCACGGAAAAAGAATGGGTATTGAAAATCCGGGAACAGGGCGTTACGAAGTGCGCCGGTTCAGCTAGTTTGCTAAACGCGGGGACTACTAGTGGTAATATATATAGATGAAGAGTTTGTACGTATGTACGCGCTGATCTCAGGAACTAATGGTCTGAATTAAAAAAATATTTTTTTGTTTTATAGTTCATTTATCGACGAAAGATATAGGCACATTAACCATAAACGCGAGTAAACACGCGGGCACAGCTAGTGACTAAATAAATATAGCTGATGGATTCTGTAGCGGGTTCGCAAATAGACAGCTATGGAGACTTTATTGTTTATCTTTCTAATGCAATGCAATTAACGTTATCTTTCCATTAGTATTGGAGTGCATAATCGATTGTATCAGTTGTATTATAGAAATCATTAATATATGAGAAGACCAGTAGGCTAGATAAGTACAAATAATGGCTTAAACAAACACTTTCTCTAAAAAATAGTTTTCATATACATACATAAATGCTGTAACATAGGAAGGATATATATAAATTATGGGTCACGTTGTTTGTCCGCGATGGACTCCGAAACTACTTAACCGATTTTAATCAAATTTTCACACCGTGTGCAGTTTGATCCAACTTGGAAGATAGGATAGCTTACATATCAATTTACTTAACCCGATTATATGTCATTGACTGTTAGGCGGAACGAAGTTCGCCAAGTCAGCTAGTTATACAATAAATATGTAAGTAAATCTGTCTGTTACGCCTAAGCTATTAACGTGATTGTGATGAAATTTGGTACCTACGTCAAAAGTTTGAATTGTAAAAAATGACATAGCAAATTACTTTTCCCTGGAAAATTAATAAAACCCAATGACCCGTCTCTCGAACAAACCGAATCCCACCCAGATGTAGCCGAGGGCTTTAACTAGTTTTGGTTAAGTACCTACTTACGTTATTATTCAGCTTAAATATGTATAAATGCTATAATTATATTCTAATGACAAACTGACTTTTGAGATAACAAAATATTTTCTCAAATCTTTGTCAAATTGATTTAAACGCCAACAGAAGCCACAGAAGTATCACCAAAACGGCTCAGTTCTATTTCTAAGTCTCGTCAAGATATAAGCCACTAAATTTCAAGCCAAATTCCGAGAAAACTTTTCAAATAAACAGACAAAAGATTACTCTAATTCGTATTTGAGATACCATTAAACCTCTCTGATGCTCCAATGGAAATCGCTTAATGAATCTTGTAAATAATGGCTTTACTTTGTCAAATGTTTTCTTACTTCGCATCTAAATTGAAGAGATATTTCTCAATTTTATTATAAACACAACGGCTGTTATAAACTTGACCGCGTCTAGCCGTATGGATTTGCTTTGAAATAAAACGTTTAAGAGTATAGCCTGATATGCTGGGTGAGAGAAGTCTAAGAAATAAAAAAGAAAAAAAAAACATTTATTGCGAGACTATGAATCCATAGGTAGCAAAACTGCTTTATTTAATATTGTTTTTATTTACAGATGTTTTAAGAAGTAAATTTGTTCATCTGAACTGCTAGGTAGGAAAAGATACATTTTCTGAGACTTTAATTAAATACTAGCTTCTGCCTGCGGCTTTGCTTGCGTGATACATCGATGAAACATAGCCTATATGTTATTTGGGTGTATGAGCTATATTATTGTAAAGTTTCATTAGAATCCATTCAGTAGATTTTGCGTGAACGAGTAACAAACATACACACTCACACACTCACAAACTTTCTCCTTTATAATATTAGTGTGATAAATATATGTACATTGATCAGGTTCTAAACTAAATTAATTGAACTCTTATATTATGTAAAGCAGCATCAACTGAGGTTCACACATACACCAATACCTGTGAGTGAACTATTTGTAAATACAATACAATTCATAACTTTTTATCTGACTCATAAAATATGATCGAATATAATATAAAGGAATAATACTTTGGATTTACTCCTCCTACGTATACTTGCTTCATATCCCATAATTTATTCGACAGACAGTTTTATTACGGCTAAGTCTGTGAGAGCCTTTATTTATTCCTTCTTGCCTACATCCTGTGCTCATTTTTATAAGTGATAAATGATGAAACATCATCAATTACGGCCGGTCTCAACGCAGAAATTGTATTAAATTTATGACTGTTTTCTTCGACAGTGCTTCATTATTCGGCTATAATTTTTTTTTGATTTAGTTAGGTCATATTTTTTCGGGAGATTTAGGTACATTCCCATTTTCTGATGAGTGTTGCGTTTTGTTTGCGATGTACTTGATAGCGCTTTAATACAATTTATGTGGACTGGCTGTTAGCCGCGACTTCGTTTGCGTGGAATTTATCCGAAAATTGATGGGTAGACTGATTTTTAATATTAAATTATACCCCTCGTCATAAAGGCGAATATCTTTACCTCTCTACTAACAAACGACGTTATACGACAAATACATTTTTCATTTTTTTCATTTTCGTTATGGCTGTTTCAAATCCAAAATAGTTAAGAAGTTGGCCACACAATTTGTATGGCTCTCTTACAAATATCCATAGGCTGTTTTAAAAACACAAGACACTACGGATGAATTCGCAGGAACATCTAGTATGCCATTCATTGTGTCTCAAGCCTTCCACGGTATGTAAACTATGAGCGATGTGCTTTGTCCGCAGAGTTTGAGGGTTAACCGCGATAATTAGCATTCCGACTTGCATTGCAGGGTTAAACGTAAAACCGCGAAGGTAGGTACTTTCTCAAATTTGCTCTGACGTAGACATATGCATATAACAATATAACAAACTACATCCAATATCGCAAATGTTTTCAAATCAACACGCACCACAGTTAGCACATTATTTTAAGTCCCAGACAAACATGGGACAATGGGCTGGGTTAGATGGAAAATTGTGAAAAGTGGCTTGCTCGTCGCCTACACAATCACATACCCGAAACCCCATATACCATTAGTCGCCTTTTACGACATGCTAGGCTACAAACACAGTTGGCACATTCTTTTTTAGTCCCCAACCAACATGGGACAAATTATTATAATATTGAATATTGTCATAAAATAAGGAAAATTAAAGAATCTTGAAAGTGCTATGATGAGAACAAAGTGAGGGTCGTATTAAAGAAATGGGGTGTCTATCGTTTACTTTATCTATCTATCTTCTATATAAATCAAACAAAGTCGTGTTTGTTACACCACTTATAAGTCGAGAACGGCTGAACCGATTTACGTTGTTTTTGATTTGTTCGATTTGTCTTCGTCCAGAATAACAGAATAACTATTAAAAACATTGAAAAATTTACGATAAAACAAAATAAAAGCAAAAGTATTTTCTCATATAAAACGGTGGGATTCGTATCTGTCAATGTTAAATGTAAATCGACAAATCAATGTCAATTTTCATTTACTGGCAGCTAGTTTCTTATACATATTATATCCATACTATATTTCATGTCGCAATCCCCAAAGATTCAAAACACCAGTAGAACTGGATTAGAAAAAGTAGGAACAAGTGGCTCCATTCGGAGCTATTGATCAGAATTTAAAGATCTTAAATATCCGACTACATCACATACATTGATCTGACTCCGAGGTAAGTAGCTTAAGCACTTGTGTTACGGATATCAGAAACAACAGTGGTATTACAAATATATACTTATATATATATTGGATATTAACACCCAGACACAGAACAAACACAAGTATTCATCACACGAATGTTTGTCCTGGATGGGGATCGAACCCACAACACTTGGCGCATGGGGCAGGGTCACTACCGAATGCGCCATCGAGCTTGTCGCCATCGAGCTTGTGAGATCTGTTGGCAGATACTTTTGACGACTCTCGCGAAAGGGCAAAAAAAACTATGTAAATTTAAAAATAAGTATATGATTTTTTTATCTTCACCAATAATTTATTGTGCCAATTACAGGTTGTATAGATAATAAAATTCACGTTTTATTTTTACATCGAATATTATAAAGCTGGAGAGTTTACTTTGTTTGTATTTTTGAACGCGCTAATCTCAGAAACTACAGGTCCGATTTGAAAAAATCTTTCAGTTTTAGATAACCCATATATCGAGATAGGCTATAGGCTATATAACATTGACCATCAACGCGGGTGAAACCGCGGGCACAGTTATTTTCATATAACCAAATAGACAATATTATATATCAAACCCTATTTAAGTTTAGTTAGTCGAACACATCAGAAATCCCGCGACGTAATTACAAGACAGGTGTTGCCAAATTAATGGCCGTGTTTTAAACTAAACCAATTTGCTGATTGCTCGGGTTTCAGAGGAAATTACAGGCTATTTTGTATCATACGTTGACAAAACGGCATTCCTTTTCATTATAATACTAGCGATATGTCTCGCTCTTTATTGGGGTGCGTTTGGATCATGATTCTAGATTTAGTACGTACATATATACATACATACATACATACATACACATCCGATATTTCCGAAAAGGTAGGTCAAAGGAAAGCTAGCCTACTTAACCACATTCAGCCAAAAAATAAAACTGGGCTGGGTTAGCTGGTTAATTGTGAAAAAGTAGTAACAAGTGGCCTACACATTCACATACCTAAAACCCGATATACCTACACATTATTTTTTAAGTTCCAGACCAACATGGGACCAACTCGCAAAATTGACGCATCTAAGTTACTAAGTTAACGCAATGATTTTGATGAATTTCATAAGTCTATTTAATATTTTTGTGGAAATAACAAACACACTAGATTTATTACCGAATATAATCTAGTCTTTGTTGAACCAGTATTCAGCGACACTCGTAATAATGTTTTAAACAGGAAACAATTGTTTGCATTCAGTATTATTTGTGCCTAACTTTATCATAATTATATTTAAACTACGTGACGTTTAATTACTATTACAATCATTAAACCATTAAAAACTTTTCTTTTAAGTGACGTTTTCCCACAACGTATTTTTTATCAAAAAAGAAAAGTCACACCACACGGTTTAAACAAATTTAGGTAAGTCTTCATTAAATAAACAAATTAATCAGTTAACGCACATATTTGACGATCTGCTATCTCACAGTTTTTGCGTCAATGTATACATACGTATCGTCACGTCCGCAATCCCCTAAGTGGTAGGCAGAGTCCAAGGAACGATAAGCTACGTAAACCACATTAGCCAAAAATTAAGTTGAGTTATGTTATACGGAAAATAGGGGAGCGGACTAAAAAAATATATTTAGTCCGTCAGTTTTTTTTTTTTTTAACCTGTTGTGTCCCACTGCTGTCAGTTAGATTATAAAAAAAAAATTAAACACGTATTTCTTCATTTATTTGTCAAACAAACACTGGCGAAGATACAGCGGATTCAAATTGCGCGTGATGTCATACGTAGGTACAGTTTTTACTTACAAGTGACGTCGCAAGCGCCCACAACTTTGATGGTTTTTATCTTTGTATTTTTTTTTGTTATTTTGCTAAAGCAAAAAATATATGTGTCTTCTATTTTTTTAGAATCTAACTGACGGACTAAATAGAATGATAGTTTCTCGATCCAATATTGTCCCCTATTGTTAAAAAGTAGCGGCCAGCGGCTAGGTCGTCACCTATATTATCACTAAAACCAACACGTAAAACATCTCCCTACAACTATTTGCTTCGAACAAGGCAGTTGCCACCAGTTCCGATTGCACGATTACAAAAATAAAAGAAGAAATAATTAAATACCAATTGCCACTCTGTTTCTCAATTTTATACTAATAACATAACACATTACAACATAACATAACATCACGCCACGTACCTAATTCCTGAAGGGGTAGGCAGAGTCAAAGGGACAGCAGTCCCCTTAAACCACATTTAGCCAAAAATAAAACTAGGTTGGGTTAGATGGAAAATTGTGAAAAAGTAGTGAAAACTGGCTAGCTTATCGCCTACACAATCACATACCCAAAACCCGATATACCATTAGTCGTCTTTTACGACATGCTAGGCAAAAAACACAGTTGGCACATTCTTTTTAAGGCCCAGACCAACACAGGACTTATACTAATCCTGATTCGATTTAATTTTTGGCCAAATGTGGTTTAAGGAGTTTACTCTTCTTTAATCACTTATCGCTTCCGGAATTTGATGATGGTTTATATCAAGAATCAAAATAGTAATCAGAAGAAAGGTTTATATTCTAGTATCTTTGAACTAAATAAACTCAAAAACTACTGAAGGGTTCTGGAAGAAATTAAACACAGACAGATTGGAATAGCATAATATAGGCTATATATTTTCTAAGTAATAATAATGTCCTCCTAACCGATATCGTTCAAGATGGCCAATCTCAATGAGGATTAGCCAACTGCGCAGGAGATATTATAGTGCACAAGTGTGTGCGCAAACACAGGTGCACTTTTCATTCCTTCACTCTCATAGTCCGGTGAGACGGCAATTCGACATGACTGGAGAGAGGTCGGGCGCAGGACCAACGGCTTAACGTCCTTTCCGAGGCACAGGGGTGATTAAACCGCCAACTTCCTGACTCCAGACTGTTACTGAGTAATTTTAACATTGTAATATTTTGGCCCAACCCAGAAATTTAACCCGGACCTCTTGGTCCTTAGGTGACCCATGCTACCACTAGACCAACGAAGTTCCATTTTTTGAAGTTCGACGCGAGCGAAGCCAAGAAGCTGGCCTTGAATAAAATAAAACAAAGTTAAAGCACTTATTCGCTTACATCAGCTACATCCAACAGTATCTCATCAAGAACTTCAGCGATGCAGCTACAATAGGTCAAACAGTCCATAGCACCGTGCCAATTTAAAACACGTTTAAACTTTAACAAAGTTTCCAGGTTTAATTTCCGCTCTGCAGCTAATATTTGATAAGACATCTTGTTTGTTTCCTCGGTTGAAGTCAACAGAAGAGGCGAAGTTAGAGACGGGCCGTTGGTATTATCTCGTGGCGGTAGTTAATGCTGTATTGAGTGTGATTGTGCCACTGAAACCGCATAGTTCCCGTTCCTGTAGGAATATGGGGATAAAATATAGCTTAGGTTACTTACGGATAATGTAGCTTTCCAATGGTAAAATAATTTTTGAAATCAGCACAGTAGTTTTTGAGTTTATTTATTATACACACACAAAAATACAAATCTTTCCTCTTTATAAATTATATTAGTTTAGATAAAAATAATAAATAAAATATAATAAACATCTTTTATTGGTAGTGTTGGGAATACTATTTAACTTAAAGCCTCTGACTGCATTTATATTCAATTCAATCCTTTTTTTTATTTATAATAATTATAAGGTAAGTCCAGCATATTGTTGCCAGATCCGGTAGCTAAAATTACGGGACGAATATAGGAGAGCTGGAGCCAGTTTTTGGGTAGGTTGAAACCTTGTCCCATACTTCTCCTATTAGACCTCAACACGGAAATGCAGACTGGACTGGTTAATAGCGTGGATAAATCAAGATAGCTAGATAGTTAGATCACCTGGCAGGTAGAAAGTCCAAAAAAAAATTTCTCTTTTTTATTATCCTATTTTTGCCAGATATATTAGCACGCGTCTGGCAATGTCGAAACCCCACTTCTTCCTGTCCTTTCTCCATTATTCTTTAAATAATAAACTACGACACATAAAAATTGCATATTACCTCAAACTAAAAAAAGGTCCCCCGCCAGGCAGGTCTGCAGTTCCGTGTTGGTGTATAATAAAAGAGGTATGGGACAAGTTTCTGGCTTGCCTCAAATACCTACCCAAAAATTGGTGCTAGCTCTCGAACCAGGATGGTAAAATCAATCAGCACTCGGCCGTTCAAATTGGGATATCAGCTATGGCGAAAAGAGATATCAGGCAACTCACTTGTTTGTCAAATATTGTCAAAATACAGACTAAAGGGGTGAATGAGAAATCGAGACAATAGGGATGATGACTGCATTAAAAAACTATAATTATATTTAGTCCGTCAGTTACATTATACAAAAACACTGGACAAATATTTTTCGCTTTATCACATTGACAAAAAATCACAAAGATAAAGACAATCAAAGTTTTGGAGTGGGGGCTTGCGACGTCACTATTTCGTAAAAACTGTACGAAAGCATGACGTCATGCGTAACTTGAATACATTGTATCGTCGTCAATGTTTGTTTGACAAATAAATAATAATTTATGATCAATATTTTTGCCTATTGGCGTCCAGATCAAGTATAACTCGTGACGTGATACCTCTCTGGAAAATCAGGTAATAGATGATAACAGCGTAAAGAAACGGCACTCAAGCTGCCGCATTGCCTTCTGTGACTACATGGTCTCCCCCTATGTGCAAGGTCTGTAACGTACACAGACTCCAGGACTATAACTACTTACTACAAGATTATTTTTAGTATATGTGAAAATACTTACATAAGTTAGTAAGTATTTTCGCTCTCTTTTCATTGAACTAATTATTCTAGGGAATAAATTCAAAGGGTTTCAAGAAAATGAACAAACCATTTTTCTTCTTTTATATAAAAAAATTTAATAAAAAAAAATTAACTTAAAAACTTATTTTATAAAATCCTTTAAATTAGTTCTTTAGTAAAGGTTGAATAAGTTGGTAAGTGGTTTCACATAAAATAAAAATAACCTTGTATAGAGAGTGCTGGATTACTTGCCATTATCTATACTAATATTAAAAAGCTGAACAGTTTGTTTGTTTGCTTGAACGCGCTAATCTCAGGAACTAGAGGTCCGAATTGGAAAATTCTTGCAGTTTTAGAAAGCCCATTTATCAAGGCTATAGCCTACATAACATTAAGCATAAAAGCAAGTGAAACCATGGGCACAACCAGTTGAAACATAATTTTGACTTAAAAGCACCTTCATAGCATTAACCCTGCTAATTTGAAATTCTTTTATTATAAGCCATTGTATAATAAAGAACAAGTTTGCAAATATTTAGGCGCGTAAAAAGTCATTGTCATGGAATACAATTACGTCAAAATTCACATCACAAACATTGTTTGATAATATTCTTATCACATAGAATGTTTAATAACTGTTAACAGGTTGCGTACAAATAAACATACCTAATACTGCTATTTACACAACTGCATCCTTGTATTTGTCAAATGTACATAACAGTTATTATTATACTACTTCTTACAAAGATTTATCTAACATCAATATGATAAAAATGTAGTAACTCATTCACATAGCAACTACATACATAGTGTTGTATTATTTGAGTTTCAATGCGAAAAAGTTACTTTTAACTATATGACCACACTAGCTTCCGTCCGCGGCTTTGCTCGCGAGGTACATGGATGAAACATAGCTTATGTGTCATTCTAATATATGAGCTATTCTAATGTATGGGTTTATAAAAATTCATGCAGTACTTTTTGCATGAAAGAGCAACAAACATCCACACATCCAGCCATCCACCCATACAATCTTTATAATATTAGTAATATTTACTCACTGTAAGCTAAATAAAAAAATAAACCTGGTTAGATAGAAACTGTATTAATTTATTTCAAAATAGTATTTAAACTTGTCCCATGTTGGTCTGGGACATGAAAAGATTGTGCCAACTGTGGTTTTTGCCTGGCATGTCGTAAAAGGCGACTAATGGTATATCGGGTTTTGGGCGTGTGATTGTGTAGGCGACGAGCTAGCCACTTGTCAACATGGGACAATGGGCTGGGTTAGATGGAAAATTAAATACTAAATATAGGCATAATGCTTAAACGCGCAATTCTCAGGCACTATTGGTCCGATTTGAAAAATGATTTCGGTGTTAGATAACCTCGAGGTAGGCTATAGGCTATATAACATTTACCATAAACGCGAGTGAAACCGCGGGCATATCTAGTGCTCTATATAATTCTTTATCTGACTTATAACCATAGCCTAATATGGTGATATAAGTCATGACTTTCATTTACAGTTTACCAGCAAATAATTGAAGTTAGACAAACAACAATTATTCTTTTATCTTTATTTCTTTTATATCATCAAAACATATTTTGATGATATAAAAAGAACTCATAATATTTGACGTTCGTCACAAATATTTAAAGACGTAAACAAGAGCGCTTTGTAGGTAATACAACGTATTCCGCGTAAAATTTGTTGGCAACATGATTAGCAGATATTCCATCAATTCCATGTTTGTCTGAGACTTGAAAAAAAGCACCAACTGTATTCCTTAACTAGCATGTCGTAAAAGGCGACTAATGATATATCGGGTTTTAGGTATGTGATTGTGTAGGCAAGCTAGCCACTTGTTACTTCTTTTGCACAATTTTCCGTCTAACCCAGCTCAGTTTTACTTTTTGAATGATTGTGTTTAATTAATGTGGCTAGCTGTCTCTTCGCCTCTGCCCAATCCCTCGATACTTATTTATACAACATATTTTTTTATTTTTTTGCCAAAGTTCTTGTTTATGATTTTAAGAAATCTATGAGTTTTGGGTAAGTTTGTGAAAGTGTAAACTTTAACGTAATGAAAATGTTTAAGGACTTTGGTTTCCTGCAAATACAACATGATTAGGTACACACATTTTTAAAAAAGGTATCACACGATTCATTTTATACAGAGAGAGTTATTTTGAATAATTTTGGGCATAAAGGTTAAGTTTTAAGTAAATAAATTGAAAATATCTAACATATAAAAATGTTATAGGCATTGCGTCGCACCCTCTTGGAGATTTTAAGTATCATTCCTAGCAAACGACAGGCCCGTTGGTCGATCCAGATCCTGGCCACAAAACCAAGGGTCGCGGGTTCGAATCCCGCTAGGGGCAAATGTTTCGTGTGATGAACGTGGACATTAGTACTCGAGTCATGGATGTTTATAAATATATTTAAGTATGTCTATCCGTTCACCTAGTATCCATAGCACAAGCATAAGCTTAGTTTGGAACTGGGGAATTGGTGTGCCAGTCTGGAGAATTTATTATTTATTTATTTAAATATTATAAAAGAAAACAAAAAAGCAAAAATTTTAAAACTCAAATAAATAAGTTTATTCAAATCCAAGTGCGTGATAAATCGGTAACCCCAAGAAACGCTTGTGTAAAAAAATACATTAAGGTTCGTTCTACGGTCTTGTTATTCTCATTCATAAACACGACCTTCAATACTCGATATAGGAGGAAACATTGCTTAGTTGCCTTTATATGTGTAATTAAGTCATGCTCCAATGAGTTTAATAAAGATTTTCACAGCAATTAGATATTTTGGTTCATATAAAAACAAACGTCTCTCTAAGATTTTGCAGCCGTCTTTAGTCAAGTAATTTAGCGTACCTAACTATTATTGCCTAGAAGTAGTATTATTGCATAGTAGTTTTTTATCAATAATGGCTAGGACTTACCATCATAAACGACTCCTCTCACCAGCTCGTCTGCCTCAAAGGCCGGATGGCTGACTGTCAAATTCACGTCACTATCACGGACGTCCAGCGTGACCACCTCGTCACTGTCACTCGGGATCCTCGCGAAGGCACATGCATCACCCACAGTCTTCTCACTAACACTCTCACCAATCGTCGTCGCGTCCACATCATCAGTCGTGGTGTCGTATTCTACAGGTTCTACTGTTGCTACTTCGGCTTCAATCTGACCTTCCAAATTAGGGGGGCCAGGTGACCTCCCTGGAGCTGGGTCCCCACTAGGCAGACTTAGCGTCGAACTATAAGGCAGCAAAACCAGTATGACTGTGATGATTATACTTAAATGAGACCGCATCTTCGTTTTCAGCATCTTGGGTCTTGTTCTGTCTAGAGCCTTCGAATGCCATTGTGTGAGGTCTTTGGACATGGTGTCTGCCATTTTAGGTCCAATCTGATGGATTTTCATTTGTGGCTGTAGGTTTTTTCATGGTGAAGCTTTGGGGTATCTAGAAAAGAAAAGAAAATGTGTTATTCAAATTTATGTAAGTAGCATTCTAATACGCATAGAATAAATCGTTTCTTCGATGAAAAGTACCTTCATGAATTGATTGTCATATTTACACATAGTTTTATGCATGAATTGACTTGAAAAATTACAGATACAGAAATTGGTTAATCGAAAGTAAAACTAGAACTAAACGGCACTTTAATGTCAGTTGAAGTGACGCAACAACTTTAGGAACCCCAGATAGAACCTATTGAGACTAAAAAGATATTAGGTATATTGTTGCAAAAGTACCCAGCAAAATTATTGGGATAGTAACGTTTTCAGGTCTAAACCAATTAAATACTATGTAAATTTTTGTTGTAGCTGCTTATGTTTCCGACTGTACCTAGGCTAAAAAACTCCTATATTTTAATCCCAAAAAAAAAACACCACCGATAAAGTCTCCAGCTGTCAGCCGTATTATTGTGTGCAAGTGGAGTCGCGGGAATTAGCTAGTTTCATACAAATTCACTAGATTAAAAATTTGTTTATGAAAAAATACCTGCAAATATACCTACTTAGGTCAATACCTATTATAAACCGTTTCTTCAACGAATTATAAAATATACGGCTCGGTTCATTTTTCACTTTTTTTACCTGAAGACCCCTCCAAAAACATCCTTTCATGACTAAAAAAGTGTTATTTCAACCCAAAAGTATTTTTAACCTTCTACGCCACAAACTAATATCCCCAATGAATTTATTCAGGGCAGCCCACTCTAATCCCGCTCTTTGAATAGCAATAACATCAATCAAAAGTGTTTGTGCCGACATGTTTTGAGGGTTCTGCACAAAAACCTACTTTTGGCCGACTGAGAGATTATTTTGCTCATAGATTTAGGATGTACAAGATACACAATGACGGCTCGGAGACATGACCAAAATAAATTTAAACATGTGTTGGTTGACGTCTATGTGTGAGTTGAAAATAGTGTTGTCAAAGACGCACTTTTTCATTATCGCCTGATTCAGTTGTATACCTACTAATAGTATAGGTATTTAAAACACTTTTTTAAACTTTTGATTAATTTTTGGCATTGATGAAATCAGCAGTTGTTTATATTAGGTAAATCGGAATTAGACGGTAAGAAATCGCATTCTAAACAGTTCTATAAACAATGAGATGGTAAAATGTATTCCTCGTATATTCAGCGTGTAAAAAATGAAAAAAATAGAAATATGTTCTATGATTTATGACATGACTTTTGCTTTGACTGATGGAATGAAATGAAACAAATAATATATTAGCAACTTTTAATTTGGTGACATTTAGTTATTTAAAAATAATACGTAGTGCAACAAATTTTTTTGTTGTTGTCTTATGCCGTCAAAATGTTTGCTGCAGATAGTGGAGTTCTTATTGGGAGTCCAATCTAGTCTGTCTATATCTCCGCATCCACTAATTACACAATGCTGGGTTACTTGGAAACCTAGAAAAATTATCAGTAACTTAACTAACAAATTTACGGAGATAATGAGTTCCCAATGTGAATATAATTATATTTCAACATAACTTGGCTAAATAACTTTGTATTCATGTCATGATGTCGCTAAAAGACGATTAAGTTTTTATCGATACTCGTGACGTCACCGCTTTGTCAAGCACTAGCGTAACCAAACTATTTACTATTTTACACAATATTTTCCCCAATTCTGTTTATAATCACAATGTATACTTAGAAACATCAATTACAATCAATATACTATTGTAAACATATTTTTCTAAACCGATTACTAGCAACAATTTGACAAAATATGGTTCGAAAAAATCTAATGATAAAATCGTATTTACCTGTGAAAAGTGTATTTATTCGAATTATTCCGTCGTGTAACCTCACAATCGCGTACAGAACAAGTCACCTTAATTGCACATTTAATATTCTCGATTATAATCCAAGGTTTAATACATAAATTCACGAATTTCACTGCGACGTAGAATAAACCGGGACGCTAAGGCCTCTTACTCGCAAAAACATTGACATATAGGTACTTCACTCACTGTCTCTTTTTCTCTCGGGCGGTTTGCATTTCAGCAGGATTTCTCGCTCCCACGCTTTATGTATCTTTGGCGTAGTCAAAAAATTCTAAATCTATGATTTTGCTACGTGTGCGGCGCTCGGTAGTGCGCTCGGTACGGCCAAGATGTAACATAACAACACATAACATAACATCACGCCCATAATCCCCGAAGGGGTAGGCAGAGTCAAAGGGGCAGCAAGCCCCTTCAACCACATTCAGCCAAAAATAGAGCCGGGCTGGGTTAGATGGAAAACTGTGAAAAAGCAGTGACAAGCGGCTAACCTGTCGCCTACACAATCACACACCCAAAACCCGATATACCATTAGTCGCCTTTTACGACATGCTAGGCAAGAACCACAGTTGGCACATTCTTTTTAAGTCCCAGTCCAACATGGGACAGTGGGCTGGGTTGGGTAGAAAGCTGTGAAAAAGGAGTGACAAGTGGCTAGCTCGTCGCCTACTTAGACACATACCCATAAGCCCTTAAACCGTTAGTCGCCTTTTACGACATGCTAGGCAAGAACCACAGTTGGCACATTCTTTTTTTTTTTTGTCCCAGATCAACATGTGCCAAGTCCCAGACCAACATGGGAAGTCAAGAATGGCCAAGATGTGGTTAAAAATAGTACGAGGTTTCGGTACGCTCTCATATTTAATTACAAAATAGTAGCACTGTGGACTTTCATGAAATTACATATAGTAACAATATTTCTGACATAGGTTTTTGGTCTCTTTTATTACGAAGGGGTGGAGTTGACTAATAATGATTCAATTTTATGGTAAATACATCAATCATTTATTTATCATTTAATAATAAAGGTCTTCACTTAATAGTTTTGTATCACTTGACAATTTAAGTGTTTTTATGAGGCCTACATAAATAAAATTATTTTGACTTTGACTTTAAATAAAAAAGAAATTCGAACAAAATAAAAAAATATCTACAAAAAAATGAAATTAAAAGAAAGCTGTGTTAATCTTTATAAATGGTCATTGTTTATAATATGGCGTTCGGTTCTCTCTGACTACCCTGCTAGGGAAGTGGCGTGAAGTTGTTAGTTCGTTTTTAATATTTAATATTTCCATTCACTCGAGATGCTGAAATTTGGTTTCATCACACTGATGAAACCAAATTTCAGCACCTGCTTTTGATTTGTTTGATTTTAAATTCAGCTATTATTTTGACTACCATAACAATGAATAAAAATATATTATCTAATGGAGATACAAGCGACGCAGAACCTTGTGGCATCTTATGCAAGTGCATTATAATTGAAAATTTCGTCTGTATCAGATTGTGCATTGATTTTCTTTTTTTATCTAGTTTTAAATACACCTTTTGGCTGAATGTGGTTGAAGGGGCTTGCTGCCTCTTCGACTCTGCCTACCTTTTCGGGAATCGTGGGCGTGATGTTATGTATGTATATATGTATGTAAATACACCTACTACACTTCTAACATGGACTTAGTCTCAGTGTCACATAGCATCGCCAAATGCTATCAAGACCACACACTATAAGTAAAATACTGCAATCCTTACTAACTTACTAAATTTATAATGCAAAGGTAACTTGTCTGTTTGTTGGTCTGTTTTCAGTCAGTTAAATTTTTTGATGGGTATGCAAAAGTTTAGCATTTAAGAAAGAATATTAGCTAAGTACATTGTATTTCGGAAAATCTGATAAACACGGCAGATCAGAATCCACACGGGCGGAGCTGTAGGCAAAACTACTTTAGTAAATCTTTGTCATCAATGAACCTTTTATAAAGTTTACTTTTCGCATCGCATAGTTAGAACTATTTGATCAACGAATTAAGATAGTGGCGCACACCAACGAGCATTGTTTGCCAAAGGATTTTCAAGTGTATATATAAAGCGAGTATTAATGTGACCTTCTTTCATAATTCAGTTTCTTTCGTTGTGTTCTTATAAGTCTTAATCATGGAGATAGAACGTAATTGTGATTATTTCGAAACAAGCAAATGTTGTGGCGACCAAGGACAGGAATGTAAGAAGTTCTCCGAGGAGTCAGACCAGATCAGTCCGGATTTAGAGAAAAAACTTCATCAGATCGCAAGAAAAGAGGGTTTTACTGATTACACAATTCACGCTAAACATATTTCCCCAGATGGCAATAACTATTTGGGTATTCTATACGAAGTCACTATAAAAGGGACCACGAAGGAAGGCGATGGTTTGCTAGAGCTATTTGTAAAAGCCATTATTCCATATAAAGAAAACGTCAAAGTATGTGAAGTAGATCGAATGTACGATGTAGAAATGTATGTGTATAAAGAACTGGCGCATATTATAGACGAGTTGCAAGACGCAGCAAAAATTCCACTTAAAGACCGATATAACTTTGTAAAATGTTATAAAGAAAGCGATAGTGAGTACATTATAATGGACAATATGGCTAAAAAGGGTTTTGGAACGTGTAGTAGAAAAGAAGTGGTATCCCTAAAATTTGCCGAAAATGCTATTGAAAATCTAGCAAAATTTCATGCGATGTCATTCGTCTTGCAAGAAAAAAAGCCGAAATACTTCAATGGGAATATCAAGACATTAAAAATGCCAATTAATTTTGAAGGAGAGTGGAAAAAACATATGGAGAATATTTGCAATTTCAGTTCCGACCATTTGGACAAAAATTCACAACAGCATTATAACAAACTCACATCAGATGTAATTATGAAGAAACTAAACTTATTTTATAATAATTCTGAACCCAAAACGGCCGTATGCTTGTGTCATGGCGATTTTAAAACTGGAAACATTTTGACCAGGCAAGTTGTAAGTATATATCAATATTACAATAAATATAATTAAATATTATTACTATTACTTTTCTATAATATATATAATTAAATATTATAGTACCCATATGAAAATCGAAACAGGTAAAATATTTCCTCTAAAACAATTAGTATACAAAAACTTATAACGATATCATAATCAAAAAACGAGACAACACAAAAAAGGTTATTTTTAGTTTTTTATTAAATGCGAAAACAGCGTATTTAAATCAATAATAATGTACGGAAGTTTTTAAAAATTAAATAAAAATGGGCAAATTTTTTTTGTCTCTTTTATACAAAAGTGATCAGCTGAATGCCTATTTTGTCTGAAAAGTGAAAATAAATTTACTGATATTCTAGAACCCTTCAAACAGGTTTCTTGAAATAATGAGTTAAATTAGTTTCGCATTAGCTAAATATTATATATTACCTTGTATATTTTAGATATTGTGTCCATTATAATTATTTTGAATGACGCGATTGCACATTCGGTAGTGACCCTGCCCTATGCGCCAAGAGTTGTGGGTTCAATCCCCACCCAGGGCAAACATTTCACAGGCCCGTTGGCCTAGTGGTTAGAGACCCTGACCATAAAACCGCGGGTTCGTATCCCGCTAGGGGCAAATTATTTATGTGATGGACATGGACATTTGTACTCGAGTCATGGAAGTTTATAAACGTATTTAAGTATGTCTATCCGTTCACCTAGTAATCTATAGCACAAGCTTATCAGCTTAATTTGGAACTAGGGATTTGGTGTGTCAGTTTAGAGAATTTGTTTTTATTTATTTGTATGATGAGAACTTGTGTTTGTTCTATGTCTGGGTATTAATAGCGATATATAAGTATATATTTGTAATACCACTGTTGATTCTGATATCCATAACACAAGCGTTAAAGCTACTTACCTCGAAGTCGGATCAATGTATGTGATGTAGTCTTATATTTATTTTTATCAAATATTTCTTTAAAATCATATTCACCTTAATAGATCTGTTTCTGAAGTTGAGTAATTAATGTTATCTTTTATTTCAGGATGATGAAATTGAAGTGGTCCCAGTTGACTACCAACTACTGCACTACGGAATGCCCACCACCGATCTCATGTTTTTGTTATTCACCTCAACCGACAGAGAGTTCCGAAAGAAACACTTGGAATACTTAAAGAATTTCTACTTCATTTCTTTGGAGAAATTCATGAAAAAATTCGACATGCACATTGAAGATTTTTTCCCGAAGAAAGAATACGAAAGAATGTTTAAGGAAACACTAGATTTCGGATTGATTACAGCATCTTGGGTGCTGCCATTCCAATTATCAGATGACGATAATCTAGTTGATCTAGGCAAGACGACATTGACCGAAGTTAAATTTTCCAAAAACGAAAGATTAGGAGTGAGGATGCAGGAGATGGTTGAAGAGTTTATAGAATGGGGATATTTGTGAAATAGATGTGTTTCTTTGTTAATATATTTTGCAAAAAGGGTTTTGTTTTTTTTGATGACCAGTATCTGCCTGCGTTTTCATCCATATTCGTCCCTAGACTCCTTTTAAGATTATGGAAAGCAGAAATATTATCCTAGAAATGAATTAAAAGTTATCCCACGTAATAAGTCAGTATTTATTAGCTACCCGGTCTAATTTCGACTTGCACCAAAAGCGGGTTATCCTGTCTAATACTAAAAAGCGAACTGACTGACTGATAGGATTTTTTCATGCATTTTGTAAAATACATTACTACATACATACATAATATACATAACGTCACGCCCATAATCCCCGAAGGGATAGGCAGAGTCAAAGAGGCAGCAGGCCCCTTTAACCACATTCAGCCAGAAACAAAACGGGCTGGGCTAGATGGAAATTTGTGAAAAAGTGGTGACCAGTGGCTAACCCGTCGCCCACACAATCACATACCTAAAACCCGATACATCACCACCTTTTATCTGTTAAACAAGTACTGTGGTGCTTGTCTAGCATGTGGTAGAAGACAACTATTGGTCTATCGAGTTTTGAGTATGTGATTGTGTGGGCGACAGACTAGCCACTTAACACTACTTTTTTACAATTTTCCATCTAACACAGCCCAGTTTTGGTTTTGCATGAATGTGGTCAAAGGGGCCTGCTGCCTTTTTGACTCTGCCTGCCTCTTCGGAGATTATGGTCGTGATATTATGATGATGACAAGTACTATTCTGGACACATAACAAGATATAACAGCGAGCAAAACCACGGGAAAACGGCTTGTTCTGAATTTAGATAATTTTACTGCACCTACGCAAGCCATGTTCTTTCCTGTTTGAGGATTAGGAAGGTCATATCATCATAGTATATGGAGATAGTAAAGGCTATTTCATAGGCTTCAATGTAATAACAGACAATACGACCTTATGGTTTCCTACATGGAATCTTATACAGGGTTTACAGGGTCTCACAAGGAACTATTCGGAAATAATGTGTAATTCTCTCCATGTAATATATAAAATATTGTATCACGGACGTCGCACTCCTCCGAATCGGCTCAACCGATTTTAATGTTAGCTCGATGGCGCATTCGGTAGTGACTCTGCCCTATGCGTCAAGAGTTGTGCGTCCGATCCCCACCCAGAACAAACATTAGTCTAATGAATATTTATGTTTGTTTTGTATCTGGGTATTATAATATCCGATATTTAAGCATATATTTGTAATATCACCGTTGTTTCTGATATCCGTAACACAAGTGCTTAAGCTACTTACCTCGGAGTCGGATCCATGTATGTGATGTAGTCTGATATTTATTTATTTATTTATTTGACGTTCCTTTTTTCATTCTCTTACCTACTAATTCATTAATTAATGGCAGAACAGTTTTACCCGGTCAGTTTTAAGAAATATGTTAAATTACAAAAATAGTATTGACAACAAAACATTTTATACCGACATTTATAGTTGTATTTACATATCAACAGTAGTCATAATAATACAAAAAAAATATACTGTACCACCACAGATTGGTAGGAGAGGATCAATTATATGGCAAGGTGTCGTGATAATTGATTCTGATTGATACACAAAAGTTTGGACCTTAAGAAAAAACATAGATCTATATCTATTGGTTTTACTGGTATAATTGCTTATCTATTTATAGCAGCACCCCACGGTTTCACCCGCGTAATTCCCGTTCCCGTAGGAATAAAATATAGCCTATGTTACTGCTGATAAATTAATTTCTCATTGATGAAAGAATTTTTCAAATCGGTCCTGTAGTTTCAGAGCCTATTCAATACAAACAAACAATTAATTAAATATTTCCTCTTTATAATATAATATAGATATTAATACGTAAAGCAAATACTTTGCACCCCTTATTATGAGAATTACGTTGAGAAAGATTTATTGGAGGAGGAGGTGCGGAAAGCTAATATTTTAATAAATAATAATAAAAAAGAAATCAAACTAATAATGATCAAATTTCGACCTGTGGGCGATCATCTATATATTAGTACGTTTGTACCTTTTTCTATAAGAAATACGCGGACGGAGGAGTATGAGATTTGGCACAGTTAAAGTTTATGGAGAAGGAGTTCAGAAAGCTAATATTTTAATTAATAATAAAAAATAAGAAATCAAACTAATGATGGTCGAATCTTGACCAGTAGGCGATCACTAGTACAAGTAAAACCAACAGATCTACAGGCACTTGCTACACCGAATTGCACACAGGCGGAGCAGTAGGCATAAGCCAGTTTAGTGCATCTAAGTCCTTTGTCATCAATGAACTGTAATAGACTTTACTTTTCGCATTGTATAACATCAACTATTTGAATAACGATTTAAGATAGCTTCGTATCTATGCAAACGAACGATATATGACGAAGGAATTACACGTGTGTATATAAAGTGAGCTGCAATGTGATATTCTTACTTCCGTCTCACATTTTGTGTTCTCATAAGTTGGAATCATGGAGGTAGAACAAAACTGCGGCTGTTTAAAAACAAACAAATGTTGTTGTGACAATCACATAGATGAATGTGAGAAGTACTCCAAAGAGTCAGACGAGATCAGTCCGGACTTGGAGGATAAACTTCATCGTATCGCAAGAGAAGAAGGTTTCACTAAATACAAAATTCATGCTAAACATATATCACCGGATGGAAATAACTATATGGGTATTCTATACGAAGTCACTATAAAAGGAACTATGAAAGAAGGTGACAGAGTACTAGAGCTGTTTGTAAAAGTAATTTTGTCTAATAAAGAAAACATCAAAATGTGTGAAATTGATCACTTGTACGACTCAGAAATATATGTATATAAGGAACTGGCGTATATTTTAAACGAGTTGCAAGAAGCGGCGAAAATACCACTGAAAGACAGATTCAACTTCGTAAAATGTTATAAAGAAAGCGACAATAAGTTCATTATCAT
Source organism: Glyphodes perspectalis (assembly GCA_951394215.1). NCBI lineage: Eukaryota > Metazoa > Arthropoda > Insecta > Lepidoptera > Crambidae > Glyphodes > Glyphodes perspectalis. Next base: position 14,309,824 of record OX596213.1, on the reverse strand, counting down.
GGAGAATATGGCTAAAAAGGGTTTCGGAACATGTAGCAGAATAGAAGTGGTCTCTCTCAAATTTGCCGAAAAGGCTATTAATAATCTAGCAAAATTTCATGCGATGTCTTTCGTCTTGCAAGGAAAACGACCAAAATATTTCAATGAGAAAATAAAGACGGTCAAGTTTCCCATTTATTTCAATGAGGAATGGTCAGAATACATAAAGAATATGTATAGTTATAGTTCCAACAATTTGAACGAAAATTCTCGGCAGCTTTTTAAAAAACTCACAGTAGATGTCGTTACAAAGAAACTAAACAAATATTATAAGCCTGGACCCAATAAGGCTGTGTGTCTGTGTCACGGCGATTACAAAACTGGAAACATTTTAACCCGACAAGTTGTAAGTTACTTTAATATTTGTTAAAATAATAAAACTAACTAAACTTCACGCCACTTCCCTAGCGGGGTAGGCAGAGAGAACCGAACGCCGTATGTATAAAATAATAAGTCTGGCTAAAGTGAAAATTTAAATAAATTGTTAATTTTTTTATATCATGGTGTTTATTGATATATTCCTTGTGTTATATTCAGTTACTGGAGAAGGTTAGCTTGGACTGTAAGTCTGTATATTGTATTGAAGCGACATTTTATACTATTGGGCTACCATACCATATCCATACTTCTTATATCGAAATTAATACAAATAAGTATAAACAAAAGAATGAGTTCACATTTTATGTAAAAAATATTGTTTTTACCATTTCATAACTAAATGAAAATATAATTATATTTTAGAAATTGATCTCCAATTGTCAATAATAGGGTATTTTGCTGAATTTTAGATTATTAAAAAATATTGAATATGAATTTTTGGTTAATCTGATACACGAAAAATGACAAAGGTATAATAGCGCTTCAAAGACCTGAAATTTAGCGCTTTATGTCACTTGGGCGGTAAAATTTTACACACCTAGTGACGTCACGCGGTACTTTAACGCGCTGTATCCTTATCATTTTTAGTTTTCGGGACAAAAGAAAAAAAAACGTAAGCAATATTTTTTGTAATTTCGATAGTGGTGTTTTTTTTGGAGTAAAATAGCCAGTTTTTTTTTTTTAAATTTTTTATTTTTTTATTTCAGGGTGATGAAATAGAACTCGTACCAATAGACTACCAGATTATGCATTTCGGCTTGCCCACCACAGATTTAATTTATTTGTTATTTACCTCGACCGATAAAGAATTCCGAAAAAAACACTTGGAATATTTGAAGAATTTTTACTACGATGCTATGGAGAAATTCATGAAATATTTTGACTTGCACATTGAAGATTTTTTCCCGAAGAAAGAATACGAAAAGTTGTTTACAGAAACACTAGATTTTGGACTACTCGTTGCTTCGTGGATGTTACCATTCCATTTGTCAAGAGAAGATGATCTCGTTGATTTAGAAAAGACGACAATACGAGAAATCAAATTCGCCAAAAATGAATTATTTAGAGTGAGATTGCAGGAGATTGTTGATGAGTTTATCGGATGGGGCTATTTGTGAAATTTTAAATAGGTATATGTAAGTAGTAGTATTGGTGAATAGATTTTACATTAAGGGGATTGTTTTAGTTTATGACTAGCAACTGACTGCGATTTTGACTTTGTCACATACATATACATACCTACTCAATACCATTTAGTTTTAGAGTTCCTAGTATAAAAAGTAGTTTAAATAGTAAAAAACTAGTGTGTAGGTTCCTAATCATATTTCATAGATTCCGTAGGACTATTTTTCCCATAGGCAATTATCAGACCCAAAGCTGTCCCTGCAACAAATTGGCTCCCAGCTTGACACTCGATACTTATCTGACCAAAGTATATCTAATTATCTGTAGATAAAAGTACATTTATTTACTACTATAAAACGCACAATCATTACTTAACTGTATCTAATGAATTATAAACATAAAGGTATTTGTATTCTAATGAAGATAACCTAAAAAAAATTACATTTGATGTTTTTATTCCTATTTCAATAATGATATAAGATAATATGAATAAATATAATGTTAGATAGTTATGTTTGTGGAACTAATCCCATCCTTATATAAAGGAATCAACTATCTAAAAAAGTTTATTCTTGTTTTTTCGGTGCGTACTTGAGGATCTTGCAAATAATGGAAAATTATGATTTTGACGATACTAAAAAATGTGAGGACTGCCATACACAAAAATGGAAAGAAAACGACAATCATGTTGAAGAATCAGACCAGATCAATCCCGATTTGGAGAGAAAACTACATAAAATAGCAATAAAAGAAGGTTTTGTAACTTATAAAATTTATGCTAAAAACCGTATACCTGATGGTAATAACCTTTTGGGCGTCTTAACTGAAGTGACCATAAAAGGAACCACTAATAATGGTAATAAGGAACTCGATATTTTTGTAAAATCCATAATTTCTGGTAAGGAAACTATTAAAATAATGAAAGTGGATGAATTGTACAGGAGTGAGGTATACGTTTATATTGAACTGTCAAAGATATTCAATGAGCTGCAAGAGAAAGCGAATGTACCGCGCGAAGAAAGATACAAATTTGTGAAATGTTATACCGAAAGCAATAATGAATTTATTATAATGGAAAATGTCGCCAAAAAAAATTTTGGAGTTTACGGCAGATATGACGTTGCAACATTGGAATATGCTAAAAAATGTATCGAACAGTTGGCAAAATTTCATGCTTTATCCTTCGTGCTAGAAAGAAGACAGACAAATTATTTCAATGACCATATTAAGAAGCTTAAGTTTCCTGTTGACTTCGGTGACGAGTGGAAAGATTTCTTGATGAGAATGTGCAATAGCTCTCTGGAATATTTAGACGAACCCGCGAAGAATAAATTCAAAAATGTGTTGCCAAGTGTGGCCGAAATATTGAAATCAGGCTATAATCCTGGACCTGGTAATATTAAGTGCCTTTGCCACGGAGATTTTAAGCTTAATAACATTTTAGGAAGAGAAAACGTAAGTGTTAATCATAAATAATGTTATAAATGCGAATGTGACTTTGTTTCTATGTTTGTTACACTTCCACGCCTAGACCACTCAACCGATCATAAAAATTCTTTCACTAATAGAAAGCTACATTATCAGCAAGTGACATAGGCTATATTTCATCCCTGCATTCCAACAGGAATGGGAACTACGCGGATGAACCGCGGGGCGCTGCTAGTATTTCATAAATTAGCAGCGCCTCCCAATTTTTTGAAATACTAGCAGTGCCCCGCGGTTTCACCCGCGTAGTTCCCTTTCCCGTGGGAATATGAGGATAAAATATAGCTTATATTACTCCTTGATAAAGTAGATTTACCTATATTGGTGAAATAATTTTTCAAATCGGTCCAGTAGGTAGTTCTTGAGTTTATTTATTATAAATATACACAGATAGAAAATTACAAAAATACAAATCATTCCTCTTTATAATATTAGTATAGATTGTTTTAACCTGCGTTAAACAAACTTAATAGATAGTATTTATACTACTTGTATAAATCTTTATTATTATTTCGAATTCATATTATGAATGAAAATATCTCGTGTAATACACAAGACATTTATACACAAATAAAATATTTTTTTTTGTTATGTTTGCCAAACGAACAGGTTGCTAAATGCACAGGAAATATACTATGTATAAATACTATGATATAGTATTCAACACTTTTTTAATATTTTATCTATCAATCAGTTCCAAGTTAAACGATTTTGACGGAATTTTCACTGTGAATAGCTGGTTTAACTGCTTACATAGATTTTTCCTTTTTATTTAGCGTGCACTGTCCTGTATTAGGCAAAGGCCTTCTAAATGGTTCCAAAGCAACTTCCTATATCAACACTAACATTTCTAAAGAGGAAGAATGGTATTTTTGTATGTTTGTGACAAATAAACTCAAAAGCACTGAAGAATTCTAGATTAAATTAGGCGCAGACATGGATTAAAGTCTGGAATAGCACTTAAGCTATGATTTATTGATGTATAACGCGAGCGAAGCCGCGTGCGGATGCCAGTTTTAGTTAGATGTCTGTGGCTTCGCTTGCGCTAAATTCTTGTTCTGAATTAGAAATTATGTTTTCCTGGTTACACACGAACAATGTCGCAGGCTGCAGCTTGTCGTCGACTATTATTAATAATAATATAATTTTATTACAGAATGGTGAAATAGAAATAATCCCAGTGGACTATCAACTTCTTCACTACGGCTCACCGTTCATAGATATATGGTTTTTCATATTCACTGCGACCGATAGAGAATTCAGAAGAAAACATTTTGACTATTTGACCAATTTCTACTACGAAACCATGGAGAAGTTTATGAAGAAGTTCGATCTGTACACTGAAGATTTCTTACCAAAGGCAAAATATGAGCAATATTTTAAAGACCATCTTCTTGTTGGGTTAATATTCGCCGCCTGGATATTACCTCTTATTCTGGCTGATGAAGACGATGTAGCTGATTTGGGTAAAACGTCGTTGTCAGATCTCGATTTTGTAAAAAACAACAGGGTAAAAGTGCGATTCCAAGAGATTGTAGACGATTTTATTGACTGGGGTTATTTGTAAATAAATTGTTACCAATACCAAATCAAAAACTCCAATTGTTTTTTTTCTATTGCCATATAGAGCATTTTGGTAGTGAGTGTAGCCTAAGAGCATCGGTGTTGTGCATCTGCCTAACGACCGTGGGGTGCACAACAGCGACCACCGCCGTGCGCGGTGGACCGCGCAGCATGCGCACAACGGAGGAGCTGTCGTATGGTCCCGGCAGTACTGGCTCCTCCGAAACTGCGCCGCTGGAGGCCACCTTGGGGTTAAGTCGGTTCGAGTCCGACACACTGCCCTCTGAATTCCCCATACAGAGAGTGACGGCTCGTGGGAGTTCCCCAAGTAAAAAAAAACAACCAAAGAGCATGCATTTTGCATGTTCCACCAAAGTCTGGTTTATTCGTTCAGCTAGCACGTTTTGCTCAGGCGTATACGGTGTGCTGGTTTGATGTTTGACGAGGGAAGCTACTTGAAAATTAGACAACTCTTTGTTACAATATTCTTTTCACTTCGCAACAGTTGGACACATTATCAGGGCCCAACGGTTCCAATATTTAAATATGTAGGTATATGTCTTATAATATTGTGAATGTGAATTTTTGTGTATTTAGTGGGTACATAATCACACTAAAGGCTTAATAGATTTAAATTTTTGATAAAGATAAATAGTCTACAGATGATATGGCACAGTCCACTTTATTAACCAAACAACAGTCAAGTCTAAGAGCTGAAGGAAAACCCATATGAGAAATCCCTGGCATAACTAGTATTTTTTATTTCAATAAGTATTCAAAGTCAGTCGTCTTCATTTTCACAGAACAGATGTTGACTGACGCAATGGTGCATTCGGTAGTGACCCTGCCCCATGCGCTAAGAGTTGTGGGTTCGATCCCCACCCAGTACATGAATACCTGTATTTGTTCTGTGTCTGGGTGTTAATATCCAACATTTAAGTATATAATTCTGATATTCGTAACACGAGTGCTAAAGCTATTATTACTTCGGAGTCAGATCAATGTATGTGATGTAGTCGAATATTTATTATTATTAATTGTTTTATTTTAACGTTTAAAATATTTTTTAGTTAATTTATATTTGGATACCTACGGGAGAAAATTATCAAATTCAATACAATGTATAAGTAATAAAAAACAATAAATTTAAATCATAATAATTATATTCTCATGTCATGGCATTCAGCTTACTTTCAAATTTTTAATTACATTAATAATAAATCATTTAATTAATACAAAATGATAAAATTAAAGTAAAATACTGTAAAAAAATTAATTAAGATTTGTCAATTTCGATCTTATCACAAAATTAAGTAAGTACTTTTAATATTGTAAGTACGAATTACATTAGAATAAAGCATAGTTTCAAAGTACGCACATGTTTTTGTAGTAAAATGATTATAACAAAACAAATTCATTAAATACATAGAATATCCTGCAGTACACGATATCCCAGGAGAGCGGTTGAAGCAGATCTCACTCATAAATACGTAACCCTCTCCCATAATTTCATCTACTGGTTGATTTGACAACACCCACAGAGTTTGGTATCTCAAGCACATTGTCTTTTTGCATTAATACATTATACAGTCTTTTATTTATTAAATTACATTACAATTCATATTTTTATGTCAAATTTGAAGTACGGTACAATGAAAGTAGATGAACACAATTGTCAATTTGTCGATGTTATTTGATCTAGACAGTGGTCTATGAAACCAAAGGTGACGGGTTTAAATACTACTAAGTATTTTATAATTCAAAAGCATTGGTGTGCTATTCTGATCAAGTTCGACCTTATTATATATAGATTCATGTGATTTAGAGATTCAAAGTGTTAAGCTACTTTTATTACATACCGTACATATATTTTATGTTAAAATTATCAATCTCTGATTATATTTATTATGAATAAATTTTATATCATGCATAATTATATGTATCCCCATTTAATGAAATCATCGACGGCATCCCGCACCCTGTTCTTTATAGTCTCATTAAACTTAAAGTCCATTATACTAAGGTCTGCTTTCGTGACGTCAGGCACCGCTCCTTTGTCAGCCAAGATCATTGGGATAAACCATAATGATATCATCAGACCGTAGTCCAACCTCTCCTTGTATATTTTTTCAAATTCGTTCCTAGAATAGTAACTGTCAACGTCTAGGTCGAAATATGTCAAGAACTGTCTCATAGAGTCATGGTACAGGTCCTTGAGGTCTTCCAAGTGGTGTTTCCTGAATTCCTGGTCGGTGCCGGTGAAGATGAAGAAGAGGAAGTCGATGATAGGACAGCCGTAGAATGTTAGTTGAAAATCTAACGGAACCACCTGGGTGATTTTATCGTCCTGGAAGAATATGAGCTTGTTTTTAAAATACTATTTGTGAGTATCAAATTTGATATCAGTAGTACATTAAGTGAATCGTGTTTTAAAATAGTTTCTAAGGCAAATTCAATAATGATAAATAAATAAATATCAGACTACATCACATACATTGATCTGACTCCGAGGTAAGTAGCTTAAGCACTTGTGTTACGGATATCAGAATTAACAGTGGTATTACAAATATATACTTAAATGTTGGATATCAACACCCAGACACAGAACAAACACAAGTATTCATCACACGAATGTTTGTCATGGGTGGAGATCGAATCCACAACTCTTGGCGCATAAGGCGGGGTCACTACCGAATGTGCCACCGAGTCAGTCATATATTTGTATAGTTGTCTGTTGTATGCTTATTCTTCATTTATTATAAACAAAAGTCTTTTCATTATCGTTTAGTTTATTATTATAATTAGCTGTTTGCTAATCATTCCAGTCAATTTTGAAACGATGTTTTGATTGCTAATACTGAAACAAACGATTCCTCACATTGCATAATATGCAACTATATAGATGTTTATTTGTTCTATAAACGTAATACATTCAAGACTTTGTCCAAAATGAAATCAATGATAAATCTAACTTTTGAAAAAGTGAGATATTACTTTTTATTTTTTGTCATTACTATACTTACAATTAACTTAATCATCATATTATTTGCCCTGAAGTCTCCATGCACAAATGATCTTACAGAATTCGGATCTTGTGTGTATCTGCTATACTTTTCATATGTTGTAGGCAAGAACTTAGCTACTCTTTTCCTAGCTTCTGGATCCAAGATAGTCATCACTATTTGACTAACGTTACCCACAAATTTTTCCCAATCTGGAGTGTCATAATTGTATGGCTGCTTTAACGTTTTCACTTTTGTTTCGAAGAAGTCAGGTCTCTTCGCTTGCATCACGAACGCCATACTGTGAAATTTAGCTAGCTGTTGGATAGCTAGCTCTGCAAATTTCAGAGGTACCACTTGCATCCTTTCGCACATGGTGTATCCTTTTTTTGCCAAATTTTCCATTATGATATCTTCGTTGTCTATTCCCTCATAAGTTTTCAACGTGTTGTATCTATATTCTAAGGGAATTTTTGCTTCCTCTTGAAGTTCATTGATTATTTTGAAAATGTATTTGTATATCGTTGTCTCTTTTTCGTAGATACCAGGGATGGAGTAGATGGTCAGTTCAGCATCTGGTATTATAGATTTTACGAATAGGTCAATTTCTTTTTCTCCGTTCTCCGTTTTACCTTTTATGCTAATTTCGCGTAGGATCCCCATGAAACTACCACCATCTGGTGGGATAACCCGAGACTTAATGGAGTGGGAGGTGAATTTTTCATCGCGCACAATTTTGTTGAGAGACTTTTGTAGTTTTAGTGGCAGGACGTCCTCTTCATTAATCATATTGCTTTTCTGTGTAATAAAATAGACTGATTAAAACTAAATATTAAAAATGCAACTATGTACAAAAGCAGACAGAAATAAATATAAAAATACACTTAATTGAACCTAGAAGTAACTAATTTAAGGTAACTTATATTAATATGCTTTTTTTTTTAATATGAAGTAGAATTTTTAATAATATCTTAATAACCTCATTCACCCAAGTAACAAATTAAAATTTACGAAAATACAAAAAATAGCAATCATCAAAGCAGTTCCTATATTTATTTCTGATCAGATCTGATTTACAAGCACTGTGCATCTATATGAACGAAATAACGAATAAATAAATGATGTTATGGTACCTACATAGCTCATACATAAAGCGGGTGACCAAAGAGCTGGCGAATTTCTTGGCCAAAGCATTTGTTTGGCCATCTGGCCATGTTTGGCTATTCGGCCAAATGTTGGCACTCTGGCTGTTTGACCAAATGCCGCTAGGCTTCTAGGCACAACGTGGCACGCCATTAACAGGGACCTAGGGCACATATTTTATGGTGAGTTTGTTTGTCAGTACGTAAGTATATATGTTCATTAGTATATTCTGTTCACAATTTGTTAAACAAACTCAATGTTATTTTTGGTTAAATGTAATTTAGGTGTCTTATTATTCCTAAGGCCTAGGGCGATTGTAACAGTCGATTACGATTAATCGTAATTGCCTATTAGAATCGCAATCCAATTAATCAATATAGTATATGACGACACCTATTATATGTACAAGCGTTAACATTTCAACTTGTATATCCATCATCATTTATTTACTTAGGCCAACAGCTTAATATACCTAATATTACCTATAATGGGGAAATGTCAAAAATACAATAAATAAATTCCCCAGACTGACACATTAATTCCCTAGTATCCTAAGTTTGTGATTGTGCTATGGATACTAGGTGAAAGGATAGACATACTTTTAAATATGTTTATAACAACCATGACTCGAGTACATTGTCCCAAGTTGGTCTGGAACTTGGCCCATGTAAATCTGGGACAGAAAAAAGGATGTGCCAACTGTTGTTCTTGCCTAGCATGTCGTAAAAGGCGACTAATGGTTTACGGGCTTTTGGGTGTGTGATTGTGTAGGCGACAGGTTAGCCGCTTGTCACTGCTTTTTCACAATTTTCCAACTAACCCAGCCCGGCTTTATTTTTGGCTGAATGCGGTTGAAGGGGCTTGCTGCCCTTTCGACTCTGCCTTCCTCTTCTGGAATTATGGGAGTGATGTTATGTATGTATGACTCGAGTAAAATGTCCATGTCCATCACACGAAACATTTGCTCCTAGCGGGATTCGTACCGGTGACCCTCGGTTTCGTGGGCAAGGTCTCTGACCACTCGACCAACAGGCAAGTCAATCAGTATTAAAATAAATTTAATTATCACCCATCCGAATGACCTCCACGACTGAGCTTGCTTTACTTTTAATCGATATATTTTTTATTTGGCTAGTCTAGACCACAGCGAAGAGATTAAATAACTTGCGGTTCTATATTTCGCAGTTTAACTATTCATCAAGGTAACTTAAGCTTTGTCGTCATACAATTGGATACAAAATTATTGGTAACGAACATTTTGGCTTAGACCTTAAAAACGCTTACACGCATATATATAATAATAAATAATGTCCTCTTAACCGATATCGGTTACGGCAACCAATCTCAACGAGGATTAGTCATCTGCGCAGAAGATATTATAGTGCACAAGTGTGTGCGCTAACACAGGTGCACTCTCTATTCCTTCACTCTCATAGTCCGGTGAGACGGCAATCCGACATGACCGGAGAGAGGTTAGGCGCAGGACCAACGGCTTATCGTGCTTTCCGAGGCACGGAGGTGATTAAACCGCCAACTTACTGACTCCGGGCTGTTACTGAGTAATTTGGATATTGAAATACCCAGCCACAAATTTTTGTCCCGACCCGAAATTTAACCCGGGACCTCTTGGTCCTTAGGCGGCGCATGCTACCACTAGACCAACGAGGCAGTCTAACGCATATATATACATAAAGCTGAAGAGTTTGTTTGTTTGCTTGAACGCGCCAATCTCAGGAACTACTGGTCTGAATTGAAAAAATCGTTTTTTGCTGTATAGTTAATTTTTTGAAGGCTATAGACATAACATAACATAATTTTGCCACTTACATACATACATAACATCACGCCCATAATCCCCGAAGGGGTAGGCAGAGTCAAAGGGGCAGCAGGCCTCTTCAACCACATTCAGCTAAAAAATAAAGCCGGGCTGGGCCAGATGGAAAATTGTGACAAGCGGCTAACCTGTCTCCTACACAATCACACACCCAAAACCCGATATACCATTAGTCGTCTTTTACGACATGCCAGGCAAGAACCACAGTTGGCATATTATATTTTTAAGTCTCAGACCAACATTGGGCTGGGTTGGATGGAAAGCTGTGAAAGAGGAGTGACAAGTAGCTAGCTCGTCGCCTACTCAGTCACATACCCAAAAGCCCGTAAACTATTAGTCGCCTTTTACGTCATGCTAGGCAAGAACCACAGTTGGCACATTCTTTTTGGGCACATTATTATGGATGTGTTACCACGGTCCGGTTTTTCAGGTTGCCCTATCTAAGCGTTACGAACATCAGTTATGCAATGGAAAACTAACGGTTGCGAATTCCAATTCCTACTTAGTAATAGGATAATTTTAGGTACCTAACGGTTCCACTACGCCATTTTGAAATACGTTTCATTAAATTACGATTTATTGATATCAACTCTTCGATTATTTATTTAAACGATACCTTAATTACACGAATGTTATTATTAAGTTTGTTCATTTCATGGAGTTTTCTTTAGTGGATGGCTTAAATTGACGAAATATTCTAAGTCTATATTTTATTTCATAGACCGTTAATTTCATCGAGTAACGGTCAATCGATAAACTTAATAATGGCACTATTGAAATAATGAACTTTAAATTAAACGACAAAACATAACATTGAATTCCGAAATATAAATAAAACAGTGTTTTGCAACAGAGTATAAAGAATCAATTATCACGAAATGAAATTTAGTGACAATTTAACATTAATTCAAACTTCAGAATACCTACATTTAAATTATGAATTCTAAAGTTTGTATTTATCAATAAAATATCAAATTACGACTACGACTTATTTAAATTTCATTAACTATGTTATTTTTACGTTAATATAAAACATAAATTATATAAATTAATAGGTATGATTTACAATCTTGCATGGTCTACTCTACTATTGTAATGTATTACAATAATTGTATTTAAATTACTTATATAAATTTGTAGAAGTAGATATTAAGTAGCATTGTTATTGTATACATGGCGATTTAAAAGAGTGACTACCGAGTTTCTTGCCGGTTTTTCTCGGTAGAATCAACATTCATAACCTGGCGGTAGAATCATTTTTTTTGTATTATTATGACTATTCATATGTGCTTTTGTGGAGCCTAAGTACATAAATAAATATATTTCAAACAGCAACGTATTCAATGTATCTAGCCTAAATTGGGTCCCCTACGTAGTTTCGAACGCCGCTGTTGCGAAGCACGCTGTTGCGAATTATTTTTCCACTGCCTCATAGGTTCGAACGCTCACGGATTCGAATGACGTGGTCGCGAACAACGCTGTTTCGAAAAACGTTTTCACTGCCTCATATCGAATGCTTGTGTATCAATTTATGTAGTCACATTAAGCTAGTATTAAAAAAATGTCATTCAAGTATTAATTAAAACAAATTAAAGAGCTCAATAGTATGACACGCGCCTCATACGCTAGGTTTGCTGGTTCAAACCGGGCGTACCCAATTCTCCGATGTTATCACCATTGCACTTTACGAAGAAATAAAATATTGTAAATAGGTAACTACTATATTCGTGGGAATAACTAAAACATCATATTTACCAAACTAAATGATTCAGTGCCACCTACCCGCACATTTGAAGATTTTTTAGCTGTGATAGAATTATTGTACCATCGAAATTAGAAAAAAAGTTTACTTTTAATATTTTATTATTTTTTGCGATTATGGATTGTTATAAGTAATAAACGTTAATCGACACCGAATATGATGTTTTTAATTACTACGTTATCGTCATCTGCCTAGCGGTACGCCCGGGTTTGAACCAGCACAAGCGCGTGTCCAGTCCGTGAACTAGCACACCTCGCGTATGAGGCGCGTGTCATACTATTGAGCTAACACTGCTCTTTAATTTGTTTTAATTAATACATGAATGACATTTTTTTAATACTAGCTTAATGTGACTACATAAATCGATACACAAGCATTCGATATGAGGCAGTGAAAACGTTTTTCGAAACAGCGTTGTTCGCGACTACTTCATTCGAATCCGTGAGCGTTCGAACCTATGAGGCAGTGGAAAAATAATTCGCAATAGCGTGCTTCGCAATAGCGGCGTTCGAAACTACGTAGGGGACCCGCCTAAATTACCTCATCAACACATCTATACCGCGGTTTCGACTTATTTATTATTAGATCAATTGTCTCTTGATGATAATGAGTGTAGGTAGAAAGTGTTTCGGTGAAATGTAGCATCGACTGTTTTTCTCGATCTGTTCTCATAAACATACATTAAACGTCGACTTATTTGACATTCGATGAGTTGTCATCGATGAAACTTGTTTCGAAAAGGTGTAGAGAACCCAATTTTAACTTACCTACCTACAAGAGAAAATCGAATATACCTAATTATTTATTAACTCAAAGTATTTCGTAAGCTATCTGATTATTTATTCCAACATAAAATTCGATCGGGTACCTAGATTTTTAAGACATTTTGCGAAATTGCCATAAAACAGTTATTTTTTCAAATCAAAATGTCAAACAACCCTCGCTACGGCCTAAAAAACGGATGGGTAGTCTCACGGACGAGAAAAAAGAAGGACTCCACCCCTCTAACTAGACTTCGCATTGACAACGACGACGACATTAGTGTCGTGTCGTGTTGATTTGTGCTGTAAGTGAGATGTCATGTGGAGCATCGGAACGGCACAAAGTCTAGTTAGACGGGTGGAGTCCTTCTTTTTTTCTCGTCCGTGGGTAGTCTTTAATTTTTATCATTAAGTATTACTTTTTATTACATTGATTAAGCTGTTAAACCTATTTAAGTAAATTCGCAACGACATAAACCTCCAAGTTAGTGGCTTAATTCTCTGATACCGGGATAAATAAACTATGATATTGATACAAAACCAAATATTAGCAAACAGCTAAGGTATTTCAGAAAACATGTGCCATTAAAAATTACGAAGATAAATAGTCTTTCGCAATAAAGAAAATTAACTTTATTACATGACCAAAAAATACTCACATGAACTATATTTGCTGAACACAATATGTTTTACTTAAACAACCACGTCTTCAAAAACTGTTAAATGAATGCAGGGCAAATTTAATCTAAGTCAGTTGAAAGATTTGAATCTACCTTTTATAAGAGATGCGGGCGTGTTCTTTGCGGTATTTTTTTAAGTATTTTTGCTACTATTGACACTTTGACGCTTGCGACCGAGTTGATAAATGTAATTCGACCAAGTTATCTGTGCAACGGAAATGGCGCTACTGTCTATGTGTTAGTGTCAACTAGCTGTCATATTTCTTATGTATGAATTAGTTACGATTTTTGCCACAAATGTGCAGATTTTTAACAGTATACGTAGTCATTGACCGGCCTTCATAATAAAAGATATTTTGAGACCAAACGTAATTTAGGAGTAAAATTAATTTATTGTTTTAAAATAATGTCATAGTAATTACATATATAATTGTATAAAATGTGACACATTTGAGCTTCAATTTCATTTTTAATGCTGGTTGCATTAAAAATTAAAGTCACAGTTTAGATTTCACAAATAATGCAAATGCAAGTAATTTCTACAATAAACTAAAGTCAAAAGTTATGAAATAGGTTAGCAAATATTGTATTGCTACTAAAAAGTTTTTAAGTTGGCAATTAAAAATTTATATTGTGATTACCCTCATTTTAAACTCTCAATGACCTTTCAAGTGGTTATATGAATAAGTATGCCGATTAAAGTGGGTACCTACAGACTTCCAAGTTTCTCTTTTTCTTTTATTGTATAGAGGTTTTGTAATGAGGCGTTCTCAAAACTACAAAGTAGGCTCAGATGTTATAATGAGGAAAATGCTTAGCTTCAAATCTTCATAATATGGGATTTTATATTAAAAGCGAGATAAATTATCTTCACTAAGTTACCTCAGTTACGTTTAGGCAGCTTATATGTGTAAATGAGATGGTGTCTTGAAGATTTATTAGGCTGAAAAGTGTGTAAACGTGAACTCAGCTGAATTAATGAAATATTGTGGAGGGTATTCGTTATGTTGAGTTCTTAGAGAAAGGCTTATTATAATATAAAAGATTTTTTTAAGTGACAAATATTTTTAATTGCTATTATACATATTTACTCTTTTAGATTTGTATAGCATAGTAGCTTAAGAATATGATAATTGTTATTGATACTTATTGTAAATTTGGCGATGAAAAGAGTAACTATCGAGTTTCTTGCCGGTTTTTCTCGGTAGAAGCTACTTTCCGAATCCGGTAGTAAATTTTCATTTTCATTTGTATGTACTGACGATTTATATATGATTATTTGAGCCTACGTAAATAAAGATAATTTCATTTCATTTCATTTAGAATAATCATATATTTAATAACTTTTATACTTAATGTCAACTTGAGTATAATGGTTTTTAAAACAAGTCAAATTTAAAAGGTACCTACGTAAGTAAATTCTTTACCAAAAGACAATTATCAAAATGTTATAAACAATTCAACGGATATCACAATGATTTTTTTTTCTGTGTATTTTCTGTTGTACAACCCAATGTGCCTCAATAAAGGGTTAATTGTATGGTAAATGATATCTAGGTACTGAAAATATACTTTTTGAATTTGAATTTGAATAATTTACTGTCTAAAATTAATATGACTATCAATTTCGTACATCAACACAATGGATTAATTTATCAGTTACTAATTGTCAAAGTTAGATAACGTTATATAAGAAATTAATTCAGCAATTCATTTAATTCAAATTCTTTCTAAATTAAATTAGACTTTTTACTTTCGCCCCTCAAACAGCATCATCAGGATGATTGATGTGAGTTTAAAAGGCCCATTATCAGCTTTTAAGTGCTTATTAAACTTTTTTGGGCGGATGCCATTTTAGGGTTGAATGATAGTGTATAACGGCCTCCCGATTATTGATATGTCGGTATTTCAATTCGATTTACCGTTTTTTAGCTTCTAATTTTTTTCCTAGCGTTACTTCGTGGTCCGCTTAGCTCATGATCCATTTTAAAACTGCAAATAGCAATAGGTAGGTATTTGATAATAGGAATGATGACTTGAATCGCAAATATATTAACAGGTATATATAATTTATACTGTATAATGGAATATTAGAATGCTAAAAATCATATTTTGAAAGTGTAAATAAGTATGCGTATAAAATAATTACTCATAAGAAAAATAATGTTTAAAACCATTACCTATACCTCAAATTAAACTAGGTCTTTGTATGAGTATGTTTAATATAATTTTGGTACTCTAAGTCAAGTTGACAAAATAGCGTACTAGCGACTTAGCTTAGAACAATCTGGAAGTAATGTTCCACTAGTTCTACTATTCTGCAACTCATTATAACGTAGTACCTACTATTGAAAAAAAAAACACTCCGGATAGTTCTACCGTAGAACTGTACAATAGAATAGGTAGAAAAAGTGGAAATAAATAATACCTCTTGTTTTACTATCCTCAACTTATTGTATTGTAGGACTAGTGAGAAAAAATATTCTCATTACTTCTACCGTGGAACTGCGTAGTCGAACAAGTGGGAAGAAACGTCCGCATTAGGCGCAGACAGTATTATAGTCCGCAATAGATCAAGTACACGTTTAAAAACTGTTTTTTGTCCCATTAACTAAATTAAATAATTAAATATGCCTGTAATGTTTTTGTTTTTAGGTCCTGTAAGAATTATAATTTCAACAATTTTGACATTTTTAACTGTACTCTTCCCTATTTAATAAAACTTGTTAAAGAACCATGACATAATTTTATATAATGATTTTTCTTTTTATTTTGACATTGTTTTTAATTTAGTTTAATTTGTGACTTTTTTTTCTCTCTTCTTCTTCTTTCATTTTTGAAATGTAATTTTAATTGTATTTTAATTTATTTCTATTTTTGACATGTCTGTAATTATTGTTAGTGGAAACTTAATTGATATCTGATTAACCTGTATTGTTATTATTGTATTATTTCATTATTATTGTTTGTTTCCCAAATATAATAAATAAATAAATAAAATAGCACATAGGCTATGATTTATTGATGTACCACGCGAGTGAAGCCGCGGATGGAAGACAGTTTTAATTAGATGTCCGTGGCTTCGCGCTAAATTATTGTTCCGAATTATGTTTTCCTTGTTACACACGGACAATGTCGCGGGCTGCAGCTTGTCGTCGATTATTATTAATAATTACAGAATGGTAAAATAGAAATAATCCCAGTGGACTGTCAACTTCTTCACTACGGCTCACCGTTCATAGATATAGGGTTTTCATATTCACTGTGACCGATAGATAATTCACAAGAAAACGTTTTGACTATTTGACAAATTTCTACTACGAAACCATGGGGAAGTTTATGAAGATGTTCGATCTGTATATTAAAGATTTCTTACTAAAGGAAAAATATGAGCAATATTTTAAAGACCATCTTCTTGTTGGTTTAATATTCGCCGCCTGGATATTACTCTTATTCTGGCTGATGAAGACGATGTAGCTGATTTGGGTAAAACGTCGTTGTCGGATCTCGATTTTGTAACAAACAGCAGGGTAAAAGTGCTATTCCATGAGATTGTAGACGATTTTATCGACTGGGGTTATATGTAAATAAATTGTTACCAATACCAAATCAAAAACTCGAAATGTTTTATTTCTATTGGGACGGCTCGTGGGAGTTCCTGAAGTAAAAAAAAAAACAACCAAAGAGCATGCATTTTGCATGTTCAGCCAAAGTCTGGTTTATTCGTTTAGCTAGCACGTTTTGCTCAGGCGTATACGGTGTGCCGGTCTGATGTTTAATGCCGGAAGGTGCTAGAAAATTAAATAACTCTTTGTTACAATATTCATTGCCTTTATCACACCGCACCAGTTGCACACATTATCAGGGCCCAACGATTCCAGTATATATTCATGAAGGTATATATCTTTTAATATGAATTTTTGTGTATTTAGTAGGTACATAATCACACTAAAGCCTAGATTCAAATTTTTGATAAAGATAAATAGTCCACAGACGATATGGCACAGTGCACTTTATTAACCAAACAACAGTCAAGTCTAAGGGCTGAAGGAAAACCCATATGAGAAATCCCTGGCATAACTAGTATTTTTTATTTCAAAAAGTATTCCAAGTCAGTCGTCTTCATTTTTACAGAACAGATGTTGACTGGCTCGATGGTACATTCCGTAGTGACCCTACCCCATGCGCCAAGAGTTTTGGGTTCGATCCCCACCCAGTACATGAATACTTGTATTTGTTCTATGTCTGGGTGTTAATATCCAATATTTAAGTATATAATTCTGACATTCGTAACACGAGTGCTAAAGCTATTACCTCGGAGTCAGATCAATGTAGGTATGTGATGTATTCGGATATTTATTATTATTTAATGTTTTATTTTAACGTGTAAAATTATTTTTATCCTATTTATATTTGAATACCTACGACTCCTACGAGAAAATTATTAAATTCAATACAATTTATAAGTAGTAAAAAACAATAAATTTAAATCATAATAATTATATTCTCATGTCATTGCATACAGCTTACTTTTTTATTTTAATTACATTAATAATAAATTATTTAATTAATACAAAATGATAAAATTAAAGTAAAATACTATAAAAAAAATAATTAAGGTTTGTCAATTTCGATCTTATCACAAAATTAAGTAAGTACTTTAAATATTGTAAGTACGAATTACATTAGAATAAAGCATAGTTTCAAAGTACGCACATGTTTTTGTAGTTAAATGATTATAACAAAACTAATTCAGCGGTTGAAGCAGATCTCACTCATAAATACGTAACCCTCTCCCATAATTTCATCTACTGTTTGATTTGACAACGCCCACAGAGTTTGGTATCTCAAGCACATTGTCTTTTTGCATTAATACATTATACAGTCTTTTATTTATTAAATTACATTACAATTTATATTTTTATGTCAAATTTGAAGTACGGTAGGTACAATGAAAGTTGATGAACACAATTGTCAATTTGTCGATGTTATTAGTAGGGTTTAAATCCTACTAATTACTTTATAATTCAAAAGCATTGGTGTGCTATTCTGATCAAGTTCGACCTTATTATATATAGATTCATGTGATTTAGAGATTCAAAGTGTTAAGCTACCTTTATTGCATACCGTACATATATTTTATGTTAAAATTATCAATCTCTGATTATATTTATTATGAATAAATTTTATATCATGCATAATTATATGTATCCCCATTTAATGAAATCATCGACGGCATCCCGCACCCTGTTCTTTACAGTCTCATTAAACTTAAAGTCTATTGCACTAAGGTCTACTTTCGTGACGTCAGGCACCGCTCCTTTGTCAGCCAGGATCATTGGGATCAACCATAAAGATATCATCAGACCGTAGTCCAACCTCTCCTTGTATATTCTTTCAAATTCGTTCCTAGAATAGTAACTGTCAACGTCTAGGTCGAAATATGTCAAGAACTGTCTCATAGAGTCATGGTACAGGTCTTTGAGGTCTTCCAAGTGGTGTTTCCTGAATTCCTGGTCGGTGCCGCTGAAGATGAAGTAGAGGAAGTCGATGATGGGACAGCCGTAGAATGTTTGTTGAAAATCTAACGGAACCACCTGGGTGATTTGATCGTCCTGGAAAAATATGAGCTTCTTTTTAAAATACTATTTGTGAGTATCAAATATTGATATCAGTAGTACATTAAGTAAATCGTGTTTTAAAATAGTTTTTAAGGCAAATTCAATAATGATAAATAAATAAATATCAAACTACATCAAATACATTGATCTGACTCCGCGGTAAGTAGCTTAAGCACTTGTGTTACGGATATCAGAATCAACAGTGGTATTACAAAATATACTTAAATGTTGGATATCAACACCCAGACACAGAACAAACACAAGTATTCATCACACGAATGTTTGTCATAGGTACAACTCTTGGCGCATGGGGCAGGGTCACTACCGAATGTGCTATCGAGCCAGTCATATATTTGTAAAGTTGTCTGTTGTATGATTCTTCTCCATTTATTATAAAACAAAAGTCTTTTCATTATAGTTTAGTTTATTAATAATAATTAGCTGTTTGCTAATCATTCCAGTCAAATTAGGAACGATGTTTTGATTGCTAATACTGAAACAAACGATTCCTCACATTGCATAATATGCAACTATATAGATGTTTATTTGTTCTATAAACGTAATACATTCAAGACTTTGTCCAAAGTGAAATTAATGATAAATCTACCTTCTGGAAAAAGTGAAATATTACTTTTTAATTTTTGTCATTACTATACTTACAATTAACTTAATCATCAAATTATTTGCCCTGAAGTCTGCATGCACAAATGTTCTCACAGAATTCGGATCTTGTGTGTATCTGCTATACTTTTCAAATGTTGTAGGCAAGAACTTAGCTACTCTTTTCCTAGCTTCTGGATCCAAGATAGTCATCACTATTCGACTAACGTTACCCACAAATGTATCCCAATCTGGAGTGTCATAATTGTATGGCTGCTTTAACGTTCTCACTTTTGTTTCGAAGAAGTCAGGTCTCTTCGCTTGCATCACGAACGCCATACTGTGAAATTTAGCTAGCTGTTGGATAGCTAGCTCTGCAAATTTCAAAGGTATCACTTGCATCCTTTCGCACATGGTGTATCCTTTTTTTGCCAAATTTTCCATTATGATATCCTCGTTGTCTATTCCCTCATAAGTTTTCAACGTGTTGTATCTATATTCGAAGGGAATTTTTGCTTCCTCTTGAAGCTCATTGAACATTTTGAAAATGTATTTGTACATCGTCGTCTCTTTTTCGTAGATACCAGGGACGGAGTAAATGGTCAGTTCAGCACCTGGTATCATAGATTTTACGAATAGGTCAATTTCTTTTTCTCCGTTCTCTGTTTTACCTTTTATGCTAATTTCGCGTAGGATCCCCATGAAACTACCACCATCTGGTGGGATAACCCGAGACTTAATGGAGTGGGAGGTGAATTTTTCATCGCGCACAATTTTGTTGAGAGACTTTTGTAGTTTTAGTGGCAGGACGTCCTCTTCATTAATCATATTGCTTTTCTGTGTAATAAAATAGACTCTGATTAAAACTAAATATAAAAAATTCAACTATGTATAAAAGCTGTGAAACCATTTCAGAAATAAATATAAAAATATACTTAATTGAACCTAGAAGTAACTACTTTTAGGTAACTTATATAATATGCTTTTAAGTAGATTTTTTAATAATAAATGTCTCATATTATACGTTTTTTACTCGTAAAGTACCATTAGATAGCTTAATGACCTCATCAATCATCAAAGCAGTTCCTATATTGATTTCTGATCAGGTTTACAAGCACCGTGCATTTAAATGAACGAAAAAACGAATGAATGAATGAATGATGTTATGGTACCTACATATGGCTCACACATAAAGCGGCTGACCAAAGAGCTGGCGAATTTCTTGGCCAATGCATTTGTTTGGCCATCTAGCCATGTTTGGCTATTCGGCCAAATGTTGGCACTCTGGCTGTTTGACCAAATGCCGCTAGGCTTCTAGGCACAACGTGGCGCGCCATTAACAGGGACCTAGGGCACATGTTTTATGGTGAATTTGTTTGTCAGTACATACGTATATATGTTCATTAGTATATTCTGTTCACAATTTGTTAAACAAACTCATTTTTTTTTGGTTAAGTGTAATTTAAGTGTCTTATTGTTCCTTGGGCCTACCACTTCGGGGATTTCGATTGTAATAGGCGATTACGATTAATCGTAATTGCCTATTACAATCGCAATCCAATCGCAATCCAATCGCAATCTTATCGCAATCCAATCGCAATCCAATCGCAATCCAATCGCTATCCAATCGCAATCCAATCGCTATCCAATCGCAATCCAATCGCAATCCAATCGCAATCCAATCGCAATCCAATCGCAATCCAATCGCAATCCAATCGCAATCCAATCGCAATCCAATCGCAATCCAATGGCAACCCAATCCAATCGAAATCCAATCAATCAATATAGTATATGACGACACTTGTTATATGTACAAGCCTTAACATTTCAACTTGTTTATCAATCGTCATTTATTTACTTAGGCCAACAGCTTAATTAAACCGGGAAATGTTACACCAATTCCCTAGTACCCTAAGCTTGTGATTATGCTACGGATACTAGGTAAACGGATAGACACACTTAAATACATTTATAAACATCCATGACTCTAGTACAAATGTCCATGTCCATCACACGAAACATTTGCCCCTAGCGGGATTCGAACCGGTGTCCCTCGATTTCGTGGTCAATGTCAATCAATATTGTAATAAATTAATTAAATTATTACCCATCCGAATGACCTCCATGACAGAGCTTTCTTTACTTTTAATCGATCGATCGCTATTTTTTATTTGGCTAGTCTAGACCACAGCGAAGAGATTAAATAACTTGCGGTTCTATATTTCGCAGTTTAACTATTCATCAAGGTAACTTAAGCTTTGTCGTCATACAATTGGATACAAAATTATTGGTAACGAACATCTTGGCTCAGACCTTAAAAAACGCTTACACGCATATATATATATATATATATATATATATATAAAGCTGAAGAGTTTGTTTGTTTGCTTGTACGCGCTAATCTTAGGAATTACCGGTCTGAATTAAAAAAATCTTTGTTTATACACCCTTATAATAATAGTATATATACACCCTTGTAAAATTTGTTGTTGAAAAGAGTAACTACCGAGTTTCTTGCCGGTTTCTTCTCGGTAGAAGCAACATTCCGAACCGGTGGTAGATTCATATTATTAGTTGATTTTCCTGTTGAATTGAAGATTTATAAGTGTTTGTTTCAAACCTATATAAATAAAGAGTATTTTGACTTTGACTTTGACTTTTAATAGCCTTCGCATATGAAATGCATGACCCATTAAGATATCACTGTTATATAGATAAAGGAATACATACCAACTAAAGGACCTAACTGACACTTATGTTCTCCATTAATAAACATCCGACACTCCAGTTCAATCATTACAATTATGCAATTTATACCTTAATACCAGGATCATTAATACGATTTTTATTTAAAAATAAATTCGACGGTTTCAAGTGGTGTGTACAAACAAGCACGCTTCCTTGTCGAGATTAACAATGCATATTATGGCACTTGCAATTAGTAGGTACTATTAATAAAATAAATAAATAAATAAATAATAAATTCTCCAGACTTACACACCAATTCCCTAGTCCCAAACTAAGCTTATGCTTGTGCTATAGATACTAGGTGAACGGATAGACATACTTAAATACGTTTATAAACATCCATGACTCGAGTACAAATGCCCATGTTCATCACACGAAACATTTGCCCCTAGCGGGATTAGAACCCGCGACCCTCGGTTTCGTGGCCAGGGTCTCTGACCACTCGACCATCGGGCCAGTCAAATTAGGCATACTTGTGTCCGCGTGACTTCAGAATGAAGATAAAGAATAATATTAACTTCCAGAACCATTATCCTACGGGAACACGAATACAAACAAAAAAGTTATTACGCATGTTAAGTAAGCTCAAATATAACATCTAGGTATACTAATATTAGCCGAAGAGTTTATTTGTTAGCTCGAACGCGCTAATCTCAGGAAGTACTGGTCCGATTTGAAAAATACTTTCAGTGTTATATAGCCCATTTTTCGAGGAAGGATAAATAACATTAACCATAAATGCGGTGAAACCGCCCTCTACTCCCAGTTTCCTCCGAATGATTTCCCCTGAACGGGGGAAACTGGGATTTTTTGTCGCATCTTCCCCCGAATTCATAATAGGGGGAAACTGGGAACAAAATGGTCCCATCTTCCCCCGTAATATTATTTAAATTATAAATCCATTTTGGGAACTAAAATTGCGCTACTTACTTGCCTATTGGTATTAATGAAATAAACTTGAGTTTTTTTAGGAATTATTAAAGCAAAGTTTGGTTAGGTATAATTTTTTTATTAGAAAAACAACTGTATTTTCCATTTTGATAGTGCAGCGATTCTTCCGCTGATTATAAATTAACAACCATAACTTGTAACAAACAAAATAATGCCAACCACATTACAATATTTGCTACCTAAAACCAGTCTATGGTGTAAATAAAAATATTCCATTTACTACCTTTATACTATGATTATTATTATCCTACATACAATAATACAATATCTTACAAGACGATCATTTAATACCATTTATTTTATTTTATTTTATTTTATGATTTATTATAAATCTACAGCGCTTAAAATCAATTACAATTGAGATATAACCAAAAAAACAGCAAATAACGGATTTTACATAATATGTAGAAATAAAATACACACTTGTGTAAGTATAATGAAATGTGATGTAATAACTATTACATTAACATACTTACTTATATAATATTACTAGTAAAATAAAGAATAAATACATACATATTTGTATACCAAATTAGTAGATGATAAGGAAAAATACATATTATATACAAATTAATTATAAGTTAAAATAATATAAATATTGATGTGTTGTGCCCAAGAAACGGATAGGTGAAGGAAGGGAAAATTTTCGTACACTTTAATATTCCGTGAGAAGCCTGCTTATACCTTTTTTGAAAGAAGACAACGATGAACAAAATTAATCAGTTGATGGAAACCTATCATTGTATGCTCTCTGAAGACGAAGTATCATAGAATTCGGAGCGTAGTTACAATGCACACATTTGCAGCTAAAGAGTTTTGTATGTCTGGTTCGAACTGTCGGAACCGATAGGGTCAATGTCTTCGTCATCAAATCAATGCTGTCTATATTTCCGTTGCATATTTTGTACAGGAAAACCATGTCTAAGGACACGTCTGTCCTGGAGGTGATAGAATTTAAAAGAATCTCTGAAGTCAGAATATGTATGATATAGTCTCGATAGCGTAAATGTTTGAGAAATTTGGATTTTGACTATAAAATATATATTGTGTATTCCAGATACTGCTCCAATATTCTAAAATACTCCTGACATAAGTATATTAAAGGACTTTCAGACAGTGTGTATCTGTGAACGGCTTGCTCACTCGTAATATAAAACCTAGGTTTTTTATAGGCTTTGGTTGTTATATAGTTAATATGATCTGTTAAAGTTAGTTTTGAATCAAGAAGAATACCGAGGTATTTTACTTGTCTTTTCTTTGCAATCACCCCATCTCATTCTTGCCACCTAAGTGTGACCTCTTCCTTACACTCCGGCACTCCAACAATTTCAACATTCCCCAGGCCACTGCTGTTGTCTAGAGTTCTTCTTTTAGTTTTTTAACGCGTGCTTCAAATGTTTTTAAGTCGCGATTTAAGTTACCGTTCTCTTCCTTCAGTGTCATTAGATAGTTGGATATAATATCCTGAGCTTTTAATAGATCGCTATTTTCTTTTTTGAAATCCTCAAAAATGTTATTATAAAAAGTTTAAAGAATCCTGAAACTCTGTTAATTGTTTTTTTGATGCCGGTCAGATCCTCAAAAAAAAAGTTCCATAAGAGTGTCCTTAATAATCTCTCTAAGATCGATAACTAGGTTAGGATCAGGATCACATTTTTCCCGTCCCGCCTTCTTCACTGTTTTGCGCTTCGTAATGTTAGAGCATTCCGCACTCTGCGATCCTTAATCCTAGTCACCTTGAGGTGGGATTTGAATAGAGCGCAAGGGAGTATTTATATTGTAAGACTTAGGTTGCTTACTAACGCATTCAGTACATCTCCAAGCACGTTTTTCGTCCTGGGTCATCGAAGAAGAAATCTTTTAGATGTTATCACAGCACATTGTAGGTCGTATTTTACATGTCGGGCACGTTAGGTGGTATTTTCCTTGAATAGCCATTTACAACCGCCACTTATAGCCATGGTTATTCTTGTATAAGTAACCAGCAGGCGATAACAGAGGAAGCAGAAGCAATGATGCAGGGATGCAAGTGCTGCGCAGTGATAACAGGTGCTGTGGGTAGAAGTTAGCGATTCGCGCGGCAAAGGTCAACGGCCGCGCACCCGCGCGGGCAGCGAGTGAGCAGCTTGCAATTGTTGTTGTCTTTCGTGATTCGTGCAGTGGATGAATAATTAGTGATACTTACGTCGCAGGCAACTTCCAAGCTTGACATTTACACAGATTGATGTTTGGGTGATGAGGATCAAAACGATATATTGACACAGATTGAAGTGATTACTTTTTACCAGATGGAGCGCGGCAAAAATGATGCGTCTCCTCTGACGCTCGCGCGGGAAGTGACTATAACTTTAACTATAATTTCATAAAATTAATAATCATAGCAATCAATACAAACTCAAATATGAAATTACAATCATAGTGGTATGAAGAAAATACTATTTATTACACATATATACATTATTTCTTAAGATTAAACAATTTTATGACTGATTTTCTGTAATGATTTTCTGATATGTAGGATAATAATAATATATCATAGTATAAAGGTTGTAAACGGAATATTTTTATTACATCATAGATTGATTTTAGGTAGCAAATATTGAAACCTGGTTGACATTATTTAGTTTGTTACAAGTTATGATTGTTAATTTATAATCAGGTGAAGAATCGCTGCACTATCAAATGGAAAATACAGTTATTATTTTAATAAAAAACTTGATATTATATTGATACCTAACCAAACTTTGTTTTAATAAGTCTTATAAAAAAACTCAAGTTCATTTCATTAATACCAATAGGCAAGTCGCGATTTTAGTTCCCAAAATGGATTTATAAATTAAATAATATTTCGGGGGAAGATGGGACCATTTCGTTCCCAGTTTCCCCCGATTAAGAATTCAGGGGAAGATGCGACAAAAATTCCCAGTTTCCCCCGTTCGGGGGAGAGCATTCGGGGGAAACTGGGAATAGAGGGCGGTTTCACCCGCATTTATGGTTAATTTTAGCCTTCCTCGAAAAATGGACTATATAACACTGAAAGTATTTTTCAAATCGGACCAGTACTTCCTGAGATTAGCGCGTTCGAGCTAACAAATAAACTCTTCGGCACATATTAGTATACCTAGATGTTATATTTGAGCTAACTGCATGGGAAACTGGGAATAGAGGGAAACCGCGGGCACAGCTAGTGTATATACATAAAGATATAACTTCAATCGTTAAAGTGTGATTACGAGTAATCAAAAATACTAGGTCTCTCCCTTGTTGGTATGTTACATAAGAATGTTTTAATGTATAGTAAGCCGTAAAAAAAAACAAATTGTTGATTGGTGTTGGATTTTGGTCAGACGTCAAGCCTCCGAAAAGTCATATTGATTGCACATTGCTCACCAACATAAAAATGTGTGATCGTTTTTATAATAGAAATTCCTTCAGCATTAGAGACCGAAAAACCATTTCAGAACGAGAAATAACACGACCTGAATTAATAAAGTAGACTGTTATCTGATAGCAGGACAGAGAATGAATGACGGCCGAAATTTAACCAACGCGGAACACTCCATTTCCGGAATAGACCCGACCGGAAATAGAATCGATCTTTCTGTGTCCGGGTTCACGTCGATTCGGCGATCAGATATTTGTGTCAATTAAGCCCGTTTTCTAAGATATAATATTAAACACCAAATTATCATTTGGAAAGATTTACGAATGGAGAACAAGCGAAAGGTGTGTGCCAGGAACGTCGCAAATGGAAGGACTGCCTACCCCCCATGGGAAAAAGTCATGACATTATGTATGTATGTATTTAATACATACTCTTATTGACGTAACGGATTAGCTCAATGGAAGAGCGGTGGTAGCTCAACGGTAAGGACACGCGCCTCTTAACCGAGGAGTGCGGGTTCGAACCCGGGCACGTACCTCTGGAGTTTTCAAATCTATGTACGTATTTATACCACTAGCTCGACGGTAAAGGAAAACATTGTGATGAAACCTGTAAATTCAAACAACTTTGGATTTGTAACCAAGATCCAAAAATTGTCTGGTTCCCCTATGTTAGGGTTACGAGGGTCAGATCGGCAGTCGCTTCAATGTAATTACCAGACTCGCTAAATCCTAGATCATGGTCTAAGCGGACCCCGGGACTTAACGCTAGGAAGATGATGATTAGCTCAATGGTAAGGATACGCGCCTAATGCGAGTGGAGCTGGTTAAATCCGGGAACGCTACTCTGTCCACGACTTTTCAAACGGACGGTGAATCGCAACCTGTTTCAAATAACTATGGATGTGTTAGATAGGGCAACCTGAAAAACCGGACCGTGGTAGTCCGTTTTTTCAGGTTGCCCTATCTAAGCGTTACGAACATCAGTTAGGCAATGGAAAACTAACGGTTGCGAATTCCAATTAGGTATACTTAGGATAATTTTAACTGGTTCACTACGCCTTTTCGAAATACGTTTCATCGAATTACAATTTATCGATGTACGTCTTCGATTACTTATTTAAACGATACCTTAACGAATTTTATTATTGTGATTGTTCATTTCATGGAATTTTCTTTAGTGGATGGCTTAAATTATCAAAATATTCTAAGTCTATATTTTATTTTATAGACCGTTAATTTCATCGAGTAACGGTCAATCGATAAACTAAATAATGGCAGTATTAAAATAATGAACTTTAAATTATACAGCAAAACATAAGAATTTAATTCAAATATATAAATAAAACAGTACTTTTGCTACAAAGTATAAAGAATCAATTATCACAAAATGCAATTTAATGACAATTTAATTTTAATTATGAATTCTCAAGTTTGAATTAATTAATAAAATATAAAACTACGACTACGATTTACCTACCTATTTCAATTTCATTAGCTATGTTATTTTTATGTTAATATAAAACATAAAAAATATAAATCAATACATATGATTTGCAATCTTTTTATTACTTTTTTTATTACATGGATTAAGCTGTTAGCCCTATTTAAGTAAATTCGCAAGGACATAAACCTCCAAGTTAGTGGCTTGATTCTCTGATACCGGGATAAATAAACTATGATATTGATACAATACCAACTAGTAGCAAACATGTAGCTAAGGTATTTCAAAAAACATGTGCCATTAAAAATTACGAGGATAAATAGTATTTCGCAATATTATTGATCATTAGATAAATAACATTGTGAAATAAACAAGAAATGAACTTAAGGCCACACTTCCGTACACAAACAGACATTATCCTAATATAACAACATAACCTCAATCACTACATGACCAAAAAATACTCACATGAACTCTATTTGCTGAACACAATATGTTTTACTTTAATAACCACGTAATCAAAAACTGTTAAAATGAATGCAGGGCAAATCTAATCTCAGTTGATTAGAATCTACTTTGAAAAAGAGATACGGGCGTGTTCTTTACGGTGCAGTATTTTTGCTACTATTGACACTGACGCTTGCGACCGAGTTGATAAACGTAATTCGACCAAGTTATCTGTGCAACGGAAATGGCGCTACTGTCTATGTGTTAGTGTCAACTAGCTGTCATATTTCATATGTATGAATTAGTTACGATTTTTGCCACAAACGTGCAGATTTTTTAACAGTATACGTAGTCATTGACCGGCCTTCATAATAATAGATATTTTGAGACCAAACATAATTTAGGAGTAAAATTAATTTATTGTTTTGAAATAATGTCATAGTTATTATATGATTGTATAAAATGTGACACATTTGAGTTTCAATTTCATTTTTAATGCAATCACTTACTTACAGTTTAGATTTTACAATTAAGTTGCAAGTAATTTCTACATTAAACTAAAGTCGAAAGTTAAGAAATAGGCTGGCAAATATTGTATACCTACAAAGAAGTTTTTAAGTTGGCAATTAAATTTTTTAATTGTGATTTCCTTCATTTTTAACTCTTAACGAGTTTTCAAGTGGTTTTATCAATAAATATGCCGATTAAAGTGGGTACCTATTATAGACTTCCAAATTTCTCTTTTTCTTTTATTGTAGGTTTTGTAATGAGGCGTTCTCAAGACTACAAAGTAGGCTCAGATGTTATAATGAGGAAAATGCTTAGCTTCAAATGTTCATAATATGGGACTTTATATTAAAAGCGAGATAAATTACGTTTAGGTAGCTTGTATGTGTAAATGAGATGGTGTCTTGAAGATTTATTAGGCTGAAAAGTGTGTAAACGTGAACTCAGCTAAATTAATGAAATATTGTGGAGGGTCTTCGTAATGTTGAGTTTTTAGAATAATCAAATAAATAATAACTTTTATACTTAATGTAAACTTGAGTCTAGATAATGGTTTTTAACCCTAGAAGCCTAATCTACGCCTGCGAGACGTACATGAAATCGAATATCGTTTATATCTTTCTAACGGTTGAAGCTAGCGTGTTGTGCATTTTAGCCATCTCAGTGGCCACCGGGAGCTTCCGAATGGTGCCCGTGTCGTTAAGATAAGTCCCGCCATTTTTAATTTATCAAGGTATAGTACGCCTGCGAGACGTATGTTTAGGCTTTGTGTAACTTTTAACTAGATTTGTGTGATTTTACTTTTGTTTGTTTTTCGCATATTTATGTCTATTTCTGGCATCCTGAACATGGCATTTGTAAATTCTGCTATTATATATGGCCACAACATAATCAAAAATAATAAAAAGCCATTGAACAGAAGAAAATTCATAAAGCAACTCAGCACAGATTTGGTCACGCCTTGGATGGAGAAGAGACTTGAAGCTCCGACATTGTAAAAGATCATTGCGAGAAAATATAAGCCAAATTCTCGTAAAACCTACTCCTTCAAATAATGAAAATCAAGAAAAAGAACCCAAACCAAAAAAACGTAAATAATGTGCCTTTTGCTTGTATAAAAAACAAGAATGTCAAAATTAGTGTGTTATAAATGTAAAAAATCTGTGTGTGGCGAGCACAAGGTTGATGTGTATGTAGACAGTACCTAAAGTTTAACTAGTCTTAGACTGATAAAATTAAATGTTTTATAATTTGCGTTAAAAATATATATATGTTTCTGATAATTTTGTAGAAGTAATTTTTTTTGTTCCAATTTATGCATATTGTATTTTCGTTGTAATAAATGACTTTGATTATAGTTATAATTTATAACAATGTTGTTTTATTTTGAGTTTATATATCAAATTTAAATTTCTGCTAAATAATATTTCTAAAATATGATTATGTTTGCATACAGATGGTAATTTATATATGTACGCCTCTGAGACGTATATTAAGGCTTTATGTATGTCCGTAATAGATTAGGCTTCTAGGGTTAAAACAAGTCAAATTTAAAAGGTAAGTACGTAAGTAAATTCTTTACCAATAGAAAATTATCAAAATGTAATAAACAACTCAACGGATAACACATTTTTTTTTGTGTAGGTAGGTATTATCCGTTGTACAACCCAATGTGTCTCAATAAAGGGTTAATTATATGGTAAATGATATCTAGGTACTGAAAATATAATTTATTGTCTACGGTAAATCAATATGACTATTCAAATTCAAAATCTCTTTATTTATATAGGCTTCAAGAAAACACTTATAAATAGTCAATTTAAACAGAAAAAAGGCTTACCACCGGTTCGGAAGGTAGAATCTATCGAAAAGAAACCGGCAAGAATCTCGATAGGTTACTCTTTTAAATGCAAAAATTTACAATTTCGTGCTTAATAATCTATAGGTACTTATTAGGTAACAACACTGCAGGTGAACACTTCATTATGAAGTTAAACATATATGCTTATCATCTAAGAAGTCTTCAATCTTATAATAGCCCTTATTCATTAAGAACGCTTTAATGCACAATTTGAACTTATGTGAAGGTAATGTTAGTAGACTTTCTGGAAGTTTATTAAATATTTTAATACTAAGACCAATAAATGAATTAACTCTTCTGGAGTTTATGGTTTGGAACAGCAAGTTTGTGTTTATTTCTAGTATTAAAACTATGAGCGTTTGACTTTTTAGGAAATTGGTCAATGTTTTTATATATATACATAATACAATCTAAAATAAATTGTGATGCAATTGTTAAAATGTTAATTTAATTATTAATTATTAATTCCGTACATCAACCCAATAGATTAACAGTTACTAATTTTCAAAGTTAGATAACAGTTATGAAATTAAGGCAGCAATTAATACTCTTTCTAAAGTTAAATTTGACTTTTTACTTTCGCCCCTCAAACAGCATTATCAGGATGATTGATGTGAGTTTAAAAGGCCCATTATCAGCTTTTAAGTGATAATGCCATTTTAGGGTTGAATGATAGTGTATAGCGGCCTCCCGATTATTTATATGTCGGTATTTCAATTTGATTTACCGTTTTTTTAGCTTCTAGATATATCGTTATTTTTTTTCTAGCGTTACGTCGTGGTCCGCTTAGCTCATGATCCTGGATTTAAAAAGTCCGGTTAATCACATTGAAGGACTGCCGATCTGACCTTCGTAATCCTAAGATGGTGGATCCAGACAAATTGGAACATAGTTAACATCCATAGCTGTTTGAATGTACCTACAAGTTTCATCACAGTGTTTTCCCTCACGGCCGAGGTAATGGTATACATTTATACATTCGAAGAGTCCAGAGGCCTGTTATTGAAGCCAACCCTTGCATTTGCGCATGGCCTTACCTTAGTTATCACTGCACTTATATACATTGATAATATACATATGTATGGCAAATTTAGCGGCTTTTTTAGCATATTTGATAATAAATAAGCAGATATTTAAAAAGAAAAAAAAATCATTTTTATTATGAGTACAACTACTTATTCATAAATAGTAAAAAAGTTGTTTTTCTTGTAACAACTTGACAAATAAATAACACACATGCGTTGTAATCATATAATAATAATAATAATAAATAAATTCTATAGACTGACACACCAATTCCCTAGTTCCAAACTAAGCTTATAAGCCTGTGCTATGGATACTAGGTGAACGGATAGGCATACTTAAATACGTTTATAAACATCTATGACTCGTGTACTCATTGTTCATCACACGAAATATTTGCCCCTAGCGGGATTCGAACCCACGACCCTTGGTTTCGTGGCCAGGGTCTCTGACCACTCGACCAACGGGCTAGTCGAGTCGAGATTTGGACGAACAACATAATTGATGTATGTTTCCAACGAGGTCACATTTATTATTGAAAAGTATTTGTTAAAACGACGACATTGAATTCAAATTCAAATTCAACATGTTTTTTTAAATATAGGCTTCAAGAAAGCATTTATAAATCGTCAAATTTACATAGGTGATCCTCAAAGCTACATGAATCTACCAAATGTTAAACCTGCAAGAAACTCGGTAGTTACTCTTTTCAGCGTCAAAGTATTCATTTCACAACTTTCCTTGAGGTTTAGATATTTACATGAGTGACGAGGATAGGTATCACATCCTACCGTTTGTAAAATGTCGCTAAGTGTTTCTTGTCTATATTTTATTGACAGAATCAGAATTCCAAATCAGTATTAAAACTACTTTACAGTTATTATTTACAAGCTGTGCTCGCAGTTTCACCCGCGTTTATGGTTATAGCGTAGCCTGTACCAGATTTACGATCTTGGCCGCCCTAGGCCCCAGGCCATATAGTTAATACCAGCCGCCTCTTCTCAGTACTAAAGTAAGTAAATCATCAGTTAATTTTTTATCACGATTGGCCGCCTCTAATATCTGGCCGCCCTAGGTCCGAGCCTACTGGGCCTTAGGGTAAACTGACTGACGCCACTGATTATTACCCTTCCTCGATAAATAGGCTATCTAACACTGAAATAATTTTTCAAATTGGACCAGTAGTTCCTGAGATTAGCGCGCACAAGCAAACAAAGCAAACTCTTCAGCTTTATAATTATTACGAGTATAGATTGATAGTTATGACGTAGGTACACATATGTACTAACTGTTCTAATCAATATTGTGTATAAGTCAGGGGCGTAGCTACCGCCGTATCTGCCGTATCAATTATACGGGGCCCCCGGGCCACAGGGGTCTCCGAAGTGCGTAAGCAAAAATTAAGAAAAACTTCAAAATTAATAAATCAGTTTTCCGAAAAAAAGGCAAGGAGAGTGTATATTTAATTTGAATTTGAATCGTCTGTTAAACATTTTAAAAAAGTGACATATAGATAATTATGATGAATAAATATTTCTATTAATTTTATGCAATTTTTTTTTCTTTTGTGAGAAATCTTTACCCTTCATAAGGGCCCCCAAAAAAAATTATACGGGGCCCCGCCAAGGCACGCTACGCCACTGGTATAAGTACATAAAATTGTTCCTTTTCCAAGTGATAAAGTAAATAAAAATCTGGACTTAAAATGTGCCAACTGTGTTATTTGTCCCATGTTGGCCTGGAACTTAAAAATAATGTGCCAACTGTATTTCTAGCCTAGCATGTAGTAGAAGGCGACCAATGGTATATCGGCTTTTGGGTATGTGATTGTGTAGGCGACGAGCTAGCCACTTGTTACTACGTTTTCACAATTTTCCATCTAACCCAGCCCATTGTCCTTTGTTGGTCTGGGACTTAAAAATAATGTGCCAACTCTGGTTCTTGCCTAGCATGTAGTAGAAGGCGACTAATGGTATATCGGGTTCTGGGTATGTGATTGTGTAGGCGACGAGCTAGCCACTTGTCACTAGGTACTTTGTCACAATTTTCCATCTGACCCAGCCCGGTTTTATTTTTGGCTGAATGTGGTTAATGGGGCTTGCTGCTTCTTTGACTCTGCCTATCCCTTCGGGGATTGTGGGCGTGATTTTATGTATGTATGTGCTATTTGTCTAGCATGTCCTAAAAAAGATCATGAATGAAAGTGGCATATGAGGTGTCTAAGCATCGTGCCATATGACATTATCTCTGCCTACCACACTAGGGAAGTTTAGTTAGTTAGTGATGTCCTAAAGGCAGCTAATTCCGTACTGGGTTGTGATTGTGTAGGCCATGAACTGGCCTATTGTCACTACTTTTTTAAATTTTTCATATAAAGCAACACTTGTTAAATACTGCTTTTTGTTCAGGGGTATTTAATAAATAAGTACTATTTATTAAACAACAGTATACGATCGATAGGCTAATCAATTTAAACATTAATTAAAAACAATTTTTTTTTTGCCACTATATTATATATTTTTTCATAACTTCGCTCAGTTATAAATACACAAGCTATAAATATTTTTATATATAAAAAAAAATACAAACAAGGCCGGTTAAATATATTGTTTAACTCAAACAACGAGTCTTTAATTAAATACAATTGGTAAAAATATATCTGTGATGAGTGAACTATCGGTTTATAAGCAATTTGATCCCTAATCATAGATCAAAAAGTAAACGACATTTAATCTTTTAATATATACAAGATTAATATATTTATTTTTTTATTTAGACCAACCAACATCTATTTACAATAATAAATTATTATGATATACAGTTTGTTCTTAAAACTAATTGCAACAGATACTCAAAGGTCAGTTCCGCATGCAAAAAGAAAAGGACTGAGTATTCTACTTAAAACTAAAATATATATTTAAAAACAGTTTCTCAATTAATATTTTATTGTAGAAATCTATATTTTATGACGAAGGAGATTTAAAATTATCATGTTAAACCTAGCCATTGAGTCAAAGTTAATATCAACGGAATCGCTCAATGAGTTTAACATTTTACAAAGTCTTGGCGCGAAGAGAGCGCGAAAGAGGTTTAATACTTTTGCGTGGAATTCTTGATGGAGCGCGAAAATTGAAGTACTGAAGCAATTTAGGGCTATCTATTTTACCTCTCAACAGTTTAAATAGAAAAAGCATGTCATTGCGATCCATACGCATTGCCAAGGGATCCATGTTAAAATACTTCAGCCTAGAGTTGGATGATTGCAATTTTTTGGATTTCCCTAGTGAGAATGAGAGATGCCATAGAAAGCGTTTTTGCACTCGTTCGAGCCGTAATGCATGGGTGGCGTAGTGAGGCCTCCAAACTACACTACAATATTCTAAGATACTTCGAACAAGACTATTATAAATTAAGATTTTTGTTCGGGCACATTTAAATTCTATATATATAATACATAATATAAATTCACATACATATCTAATATCTAACGAAAGTTGATTTCTTCGGCAATTGCCGTCCGTTGAAGCCTCAATGGACCTAAAAGTACATATTAACTATTTTGAGTTAATTTATATTGACTGCGACTTAAGAACTTAACTAGATGATTGAAATTTCCTGCATTTCGTGGTTCTTATTTTAATCAACTGATAATAAAAATCCTACTTTCCCTTTCCTGTTATTGGGGTCTCCTTTAATTAGACTCCCGCGCATTCACAATGGTTCATTATCTTTGCGTGCTAGGTACTTGTTCTTTAGAAACTTTGAGCTTTGGCCAAAAAATCGGCTTATTTATCTTGGCCGAAAGTAGCCAAAAATTAAATCAAAGGGGCATTACAAATAGCCTGCCTCTATAAAGAAATCAACGACTTCCCTAATACGAGCCTTATAATCATTATTCATGCTGTATTCAGACTCAGTATTCACCACGTCTTTGATGTCTGGCACATCTTCTTCGGGGGCAAATAAAAACGGTGAGATAATTACAAAATATATAAGGCCAAAGTCCAATTTCTCTCTCAATTCCCTATAAAACCTTTTCCTTGAAAACACATCATCAGAGTCTATGCCAAAATATCCCAAAAACTTTTCGAAATGGTCAAAGTAAAACTCCGTCAGATATTCCATGTGGGTGTTCCTGAATTCTTGATCCGCGCCAACGAATAAAAAGTATATGAAGTCAAACACCGGAGTTGTATAATTCGCGAACTGGTAGTCTATAACGAAAACTTCCTGTATTTTTCCGTCCTGAAAGATAAAAAACTCTAAATATAAATCTGTGTTGAGTTCGTGTCAAAAAACTAGACTTTAAATTGCACCGACTGCATGGGACTAGTCGATGGATACTAGCTTTGACATACGGCTTCGTCTGCGTAGACTTCGATCTATGTGCGTTCCGCGATTTTTTTTTCAGTATTTTATGTAAATAATCGAGGTTATAATAAAGTGTGGCCTATAAGGATTCCAAATTTTAGCGGAACCGTACCGTAAAAAGCTGCATATTTAAAAAAGTTATTTTTTTAATAATGCAGGTACAAAAATCATTTTGTAATTTATTGTTCTGTTTTCATTGCCTAAATGTTTAAAATTCAGCTCAAGTAATATAAAATTTAGCTAATATGGACTGTACTAAAACTAAAGTAAATAGATATATTGTTTTGTAAACATTAATATATGTAGGTATTTCATATACACGCACGGATATGCTCTAGTGTTTATGGTTGAGAGTATGTATCTAATTAAGAATCGTACTCACGATTTTCTTTAGCAGCATGTTGTTCGGTCTGTAATCACCATGGCATAGGCAGACCGCATCCTCGTCAGATATTTTTAAATAATGTTCATAATTTTTCAAAAATACTGGAATGTAATCAATCATTCTCATTTTGGCGTCACCTTCAAGACTTTCGATAGCAACATTGCACATTTTCAGTAAGACATTTTGCCATTTTGGGTTAAAATTTATAATTGATCTCATGGTTTTAATGTTTTTCTCGAAGTATTTCGGCTGGTGTTTTTGTAAAGCAAAAGATAGAGCGTGAAATCTCGCCAACTGTAATACGGACTTTTCAGCAAATTCCAACGAGATGATATCATGTCTATTGAATGTCTCGAAACCCTTATTAGTCATATTTTCCAAAATTATCACTTCCGAATTAGACTCGTTGTAACTTTTTAATATATTGTACCTTCCTTCATGGGGAATATTGAAATCGTCTTGTAACTTAGTATACAGCATCAATAGTTCTTTATAGACGAAACTTTCTCTGAAATACACTTCGGATAATGAGAACTGATCAAAATTGCCGCAGTCCACGACATTTTTGACGAAAATATTTATTTCCTTGTCACCATCGCTTCCAGTCCCTTTTATATCCACGCTTTGTAACTCTCCAAAATAATTTCCACCATTAGTTGAAATATCCTTCACTTCTACAGAATAATGTTTAAAATTTTCTTTCTGAACTATGTTTTCGATACAGTTCTGTACGGTTAAAGATAGTTTATTTTCAGCTGGTGCCTCACAATCGGTACAGTCTTTAAATTTGGGGCACTCTGTGTTGCTTGCCATGTTGTGATGAAACTGTATGTGTTACCCAGAACAATACCGAGCAATTATTGAAGAAAGTATTTCCAGCTGCCTTAAGTAACTCAATACTCTAAAGAACATTACACATGGTTATATCTTATCAAGGTGGCGTATAACTTGTTTAGATGGAAATTAATGTCAGCAAATATTCTTTAAATTAAAAGCGTACCGCATCCTTGTGTACTTTAAGATTTGCTATTTGAGAAAGATAAGTGTGTGAGAAAAAAGTGTGTACAATGGAAAATTTCAGCTTCCTCGCCATTTACCGGATATAAATCCGATAAATGGTTATATAAAGTACATAAATAGACTCAGACTCACACTTTTCTTAACTTATTTATTCTGTTTAGACAACAATTAAATTCAGTTGGGTAAGATGAGCAGATGTGACAAATGGCTAGCTCTTCGCTTATTAATAACAAACTCAATATTGAATATTTAAGATTCATACACCTTTGTATAAATTGTGTTGAAAAGAGTAACTACCTACCGAGTTTATTGCCGGATTCTTTTCGGTAGATACAACATTCCGAACCGTAGAATAATACAGATTTACTTGCATTTGACGATTTATAAGTGTTTCCGTGAAACAAAGAATATTTTGACTTTGACTTTGACTTTGAATACAACATAAACCATTTTTATAAGCCTGGAACACAGTTGATATATTCTTTTTTAAGTTCCATACCAATATGGGACAATAATAATTTATCTAGTAAGGCTACTAAATCTCAGTAAGACAATATCGCTCCATGTTGGGTCCCAAGTATAAATAACTCTGCACGCTAATGTATTATGTTTCCTTGTTTGATTAAATTGTTATAACAGCGATCACTGTCAGAAGTTTAGCTCGTAACTCCCGGTTCCATCTAGAATGTAATTCGTTTAAGTGGAAACTTTACAATTAATGCAATTACTTAGCCACAAACAATTTCACTCGCTCGTCCGGACCCGTCTTTGTAATTCGCGACCACATTTTCTGCGTGTTTCCACCGACTAAACATAAGCAATTACTGTTGTTATGGTGTGACCTCAACCGCTGTGCCGCGCTTTCGATCCTCTTTCCAAAGAGTTACTTACTTACACATTTTCTCGACAACACTTGCCCAATCTATTTCAAAATGTATTGAATTCTTTAATTGTTTGATATGTTGCTCATAATACTTTCTATGCTTTATTTTTAAAACAAAAGATAGCACATGAAATTTGGCCAATTGTTGAAGAAATAATAACACATATACTATAGGTACACAAAAAAACCCGATAAGATCAACATATACAAATAAAATCAATATTCAATAAAAGCAATTATGGCCTTTAGTGGTTCCACCTATAAGAAACTTGATGCTCTGAAGAATAATATATTAAAATTTGTTGCATCGTATTTAGATTGGTGATTTATATTACTAATGAGTATTTATTGTACAAGTAAGGTAATCGATTTTAAATGTATGTATGTGCGATTGTTGTCTTCAACTGGGGAATCATAGGATAAGTTTAGAACTGAATGCAATTATGTAGATAATATTTTACCGCCCATGTGAAACTAGTTAAGGAATGTGGACAAGAAACTAAAGTCGGCTATGTAGTTTATCCTGCTGAGAGTAAGTGTTCGTGTCATAAAAGAGCACTCAATCAATTCAATCAATTTATGTAATGTTCACTGATATTATATATTTATCATCGGATACAGCTCCTTCAAAATTATTTCTTCATGCACAAACCCTTACATTCGATACAGTCTCATTGTCCAAATCAATCAAAGGACCACTGTTTCGAAGTGAGCGAGACAGACATCAATTATAATTTAACGATTTCCGTTGTTCTTGTGCTCATGCCCAGTTGCACGTAATGCAATACATATGCAATGATATACACATACGCACTATTATACCTGAAATCCTCAAAGGGTAAGCAGCGTCCAAGAACTTCAAATAACCTGTTTTTTTTAATTAAATGTGGTTTAGGTCCTTCTTAAGAAAATAGTATAGTTAGATAGAAAATATGACCATGTACTTAACAATGGACGTGACAAAATAGCTTGTCGCCTACACAATCATAAACTTAATAATTTCTATTTACGCACCTTCCAAGTAGACCTGAGTAACAGCCTACAAAAGTGTCTCGGACTCGGAACTGGCTTACAAAACACATGTACCCTACCGACTAAACCTGACGGCTGCCATTCTTCGGGCGCTGAACGTAAACTATCGTGATCCACACTGTCAGGATGCGCGCGGTGCTGCCTTGTCGCCTATCTCGAGAGAGAGGAAACGTCCAGAACACCTAGTGTGGTATGTACGACAACACAGACAGTTGTTTGAACCTAACAGACAGGGACGGAACTAGATGACTCGAGTTGTCGTCTTCTCCTGGGACGATTAAATAAATGAATAATAAATATCCGACTACATCACATACATTGATCTGACTCCGAGGTAAGTAGCTTAAGCACTTGTGTTACGGATATCAGAATCAACAGTGGTATTACAAATATATACTTAAATATTGGATATTAACACCCAGACATAGAACAAACACAAGTATTCATCATACGAATGTTTGTCCTGGGTGGGAATCGAACCCACAACTCTTGGGACATGGGGCAGGGTCACTACCGAATGCGCCATTGAGCCAGTCACGATTGAGTACTAGAAGGCTTCTCCGCTAGCGCCCACGACCCCAAAGGCACTTTTAGTCGCCTCCAACGACAGGGATACCTCCGGAGTACTTATTCGGAGCCCCCCTGCAAGGCGCATGGGACAGGTGTAATCAAAGCTCATTAACTTATACCTACTAATTCTTTTAATGTTTATATTGCCTGTAATATCCTTGTTATCTATGTGCAAAGAATTATGTCTTATGATATTTGTATAACTTTGTTTTAGTATATAGCCGAGCTACAGTAAATTTTATTGTTAAAATTGTGATGCAATATTTATAATGATGTCGAGTCATGATGGCGGTACATCAATGTATAAGGACACACGCCTCAACGAAAGAATGTTGATTCGAGTACGGCGTTCTAAATTTAAATTTAAAAAATCTACGTCCAGATTTATGTCATTGGCTTAGTGGTGAAGTAAAATCTTAAGAAAACTTATTTATTTCTTCATTTATCTACCACTCGATCTACCTCTTGTATTATGTGTCTTGTCTACCAATCGGTCTACCTCTTGATGAACTGTTGAACCGAGCTACCTTTAAATTTCTTGTAGTATGTATGTATCTATTTACTAATACTATTTACCAGTCGATCTATTTCTTCTAATATTAACTTATCCCATGTTGATCTGAGACTAAAAATGACGTGCCGACTGTGTTTCTTGTCTAGCATCTGGTAATGGGCGACTAATGGAATATAGGTTTTAAAAAATAGTGACAAGTGGCTAGCTTGTCGCCTACACAATCACACACCCAAAACCCGATACACCATTAGTCGCCTTTTACGACATGCTAGGCAAAAAAACACAGTTGGCACATTATTTTTAAGTCCCAGACCAACACGGGACAATGGGCTGGGTTAGATAGAAATATATTTTTCTTAATTTTCCATCTAACCCATCCCAGTTATATTTTTGGCTGAATGTGGTTAAGGGGGCTAGCTGCCCCTTTGGCTCTGCCTACCCCTTCGGGGATTACGGGCGTGATGTTATGTATGTATCCACTCATCTACTGACGTGTCTGATAATTTCTTGTCTGCTATATCCACCAATCGATCGACCTCTTGCAGTGTTTATCTATCAATCGATCTATCTACCTGCCACGTGTACAAACGCACGCCCGCAACTATCGGCCAAGGCGGCCTTGGGCGAATCGACCGCCCGGTACACATTACGCCTGGCCCGTGCCGAAGGCCGATTTACAAGTTTACTACAATTACGTAAGGTCCAATTTCGATCGCGAGTTAGGACCAAAAGCTGTGAAATTACTGGGAGAGACGGCAAGTTCAGCGTTATTTATTTAGAGGGTTTATATACATTTCGCACAATGTTTGCGAGTGCTATGCAAATTTAATTTAATTATTTTCAAATGTTTACTTTTTTTTTCCTTCTTTGTGTTTGAAAATGGTATAAATACGTACATAGATTTGAAAAATCCAGAGGTACGTGCCGGGTTCGAACCCGCACTCCTCGTTTAAGAGGCGCGTCTTACCATTGAGCTACCACCGCTCCCATTAGGTATTAGTTTAAGTAGGTTTAATTTATCTATAAGGGACCTAATGACGTCACACAAGTTGCTATACCTTGTTTTTTTTTATTCTATATGCATATCGTCCTCTGTCAAATGTTTGTTTTCCTAAGTAAATGTTGATATTTGTGCCTCCAATAAATGTCTCTTCTTTCTTATTCGCAAACCTCAAAACCATTAATTTCTCCCCATCTCCAAATCAACTTGACGTCTCTCTCATTCTACTCAAATCGTAAAATATTAACCGCGTAAAAGTTTCCAAATAAATTGGGCCAACCGTTTCAATTAAGCCCGGTCCGTGTGGGCCGGCCCATCGACCTTCCGATTGGGTCCTTTCAATTTGTGGGGTTCCGCGGATGAATGGGGAACCCGCACTGTAGGCGTTCAATCATTGAGGTTTGCTTTTCATCGCTTTGTTTGTTTGACACAAACACATTGAGGTTCTTGTGCGAAGAGCAATGATTGCTGTAGATTATTTTCTCTTAGCTCTTAATGCTTTGAAATGGTTTTTGGTACAGTATTTGTTAAATTATGATTAAATTGGGACTTTTCGATCATCTAGGAGTCTGATAAATTCTTTTAGACACTCAGTATTAGCAGTATTAGGTGTGGCTTAAATACTGACTGAGATAAACTTTATTGTATTAAGTAGATATATATAGGCTTATATTATACATAGTTATTTAAATGTTAATCGACTAACCGTTCGCTGTTTAATGGAGTGTCTAATTACTATCATAATTTGACTCTGTTTTTTTTCTAAGTTATTTGGACCTGGAGATTCCCTTACGATGTTTTTTGGCACTCCCCAGCTAGTGGTATAAAAAAGTTTCAAATTTCTGAAAGATCTGGAAGAACAAGCATCAGCATAGTTGGAACCAGCGTCTGTTCTGACCATTGAACTAACTAAGATTAATTGACGTCTTCGTGGTATAAAAAATTAAACCAACCATCGATGCAAGTCACTATAACAATGCCAAGAAAACAAGTACTGTGTTTACTCGTAATAGATACGGAACCCAACTCTGTTCCATTCAATATGCACTTGACAGGTTCGGTTGAAAGTTCTTCTGGTCTCGATTTATTTTGCCCGGTAAAGGAGGGCGAAGTTTTGGCAGGTGAAGAGGGTAGGGTAGATATTGGGCCGAAAACCATGTTCGGCTCAGTTCGGCATTTTGTAAACTTAGGTTTTTATCTCAGATGTACTTATTGCGGTAAGGTTATATTAAAATGTTTACTAATAAATAGATACAAATGACGAAATTTATTAAGAACTAACTGTAAAAAGTTTGAGAATCTTTTTGAAAACAGAATCATTAATAGTATTTTATATTATAA
Organism: Glyphodes perspectalis; assembly: GCA_951394215.1. NCBI lineage: Eukaryota > Metazoa > Arthropoda > Insecta > Lepidoptera > Crambidae > Glyphodes > Glyphodes perspectalis. The sequence continues at coordinate 14,266,350 of OX596213.1, read as the reverse complement.
ATTTTTTTTTTTTTTTTTTTTAATATACTGAATATATCTTGCGATCAGCCCTTTTGGCTATAAACAGATGTGATGGGGATGTTTTCGATCGGGAGCTACCCCCAGTGGGGTATACACAGCCCTTTTGTTTGTTTAGTCAGTCTATGTTCTGACTATCCTGGTCAAAGATGTCTCGCCTCTTTTTAAGTCGGCGAATAATTTCTGGCATTGTTAATTGCCCTGCAAGTTGGTTTGGGTGCTTTTGCAATCTTGCTTTGTATTTGTCACCATAAGAAACAATTTCTTGTATGACTGTTGGCATATCGAGAATTTCGTGAAGCTCTCATGTTTTGAGGAACCAAGGTGCATTCGATATCTGTCTCAGTATGCTGTTCTGCAACCTTTGTAATATGGTTATGTTGGAAGCACAGGCAGCGCCCCACAGTTGTATGCCATATGTCCAAATTGGCTTTATCAGAGTTTGGTAGATTAGAATTTTGTTGTCCAGCGCTAGTTTTGAGTTTCTGCCCATCAACCAGTAGAGACCTTTGTACTTCAAATTTATCTCATCTCTTTTTGTCTTAATATGTTTCCGCCAGGTGAGTCTCCGGTCCAAGTGCATGCCTAAGTACTTCACGTTATCTTTATGTGGTAGTTGTACGCCGTTTAGCGTAACAGGATCACAGTCTTCCTTTCGGAGTGTAAATGTGATGTGTGTTGATTTGGTTACGCTAACGGCAATTCTCCACTTGGTTAGCCACTTTTCTACTTCATTAAGGCTGCTTTGCAGCATTCGTGATGCTTTGATTGGGCATTTATGCGATGCCAGGAGAGCTGTATCGTCAGCAAAGGTGGCGATCGTCGTCTCTGAGCTCTGTGGCAGGTCTGATGTGAATAACGTATACAGGACAGGTCCAAGAACGGAGCCTTGTGGCACTCCTGCGGTTATTTCGTAAAACCCTGATGTTGAGTCGCTCTCTCTTACTTGGAATATTCTGTCAGAGATATACGACTTCAGTATTCCGTAGTACGTGTGAGGCAATAATGACTTTATTTTACATAACAGTCCTTTATGCCATACTCTATCGAAGGCCTGCTGTATGTCGAGGAATGCCGATGAGCAGTATTCCTTCATCTCGAATGATTTTCTAATTTTCCTGCACACTCTGTGGACCTGTTCTATGGTAGAATGTTCTCTACGAAATCCGAACTGGTGGTCTGGAACAATGGATCTTTCTCTTAGGGCACTGTTTAGTCTATAGAGCAGGCACTTTTCAAAAAGTTTGGACATGATAGGCAGTAGGCTAATTGGTCTGTATGAAGTGACCTCATGCGAAGGTTTGCCAGGTTTATGGATCATAATTACTATAGAAACTTTCCACAAATCAGGGAAATATCCTACTCTTAGAATGGCATTGAAGAGAATGGCGAGGTACACGATAGCCTTGCGTGGTAATTTTTCTAAGACTTTTTTGTCGATGAGGTCAAATCCTGGTGCCTTGTTATTATCCATCGATTTGACATTTCTAACAACCTCACTTGGCGTCACTTGTTTTAGGGGAAGGTCAAGCTGGAAGGCTTGGTTAAGGATTAAGTCGATGTCCGATTCGTCTGCGGTAGATACGTTGTTTGGCTTGAAGACTTGGCTTAGATGTTTGGCAAATTCTTCCGCCTTGCTTTGTCCAGATCTAGCCCATTTTCCATCCTGCGTTCGTAGTGGTGGCTTGTGGTGTAGCGGTCGGTCAAAGTTTTTACACGCTTTCCATAATGAATAGTTCGTCGTTTTTGTTGCTGTGAGGCCTTCCAGATAATTTTGCAGAGCTGTATCATTAGCCTCCGTTATTAGGGATTTCAATTCCTTAGCAGATCTATTGAATGCTGCTTTGTCGCTTGGATGTCGACTTGTATGCCACACTCTTCGTAGTCTCCTTTTATCCCTTATCTTCAGCCTTATGCTTTCCGAGTAAACTTTACATTGTGGTGGGCGCTCGGTCGGCGTCGGTGTGCACTGCCAACAACATTCTTGAATGGTCGTGGTTAATGTTTTTGCAGCCTTGTCAATTTCTGTTTCTGTTTTTAGTGCTACTTGAAGGTCCAGCTTTTGGTGTACCAGATCCTGAAAGGAGGCCCAGTCTGTACGTTTGTTATATAGCTTGGTGGTTTTTGTTATATTAATTACTGTGGTTCCAATTGTTAGTATAACTGGTACATGATTTGTTCTTGCATCCAGGCATGTTTGTATTTGGTGGAAGAGTCTGGATAAGCCCTTCATGATGAAAAAGTCGATAACATCTGGTAGTCTATTTGGATCGCTGGGCCAGTTGGTGGGCTCCGCTGTTGAGATCGGCGTAAGGTTATTCTTCTGAAGGCTTTTCTTAAGTTCTCTACCCCTAGTGTTGGTCAGTCTAGAGCCCCAGTGGAGGTTTTTTGCATTCCAGTCTCCTCCAGCTATGAATCGTACGCCAAGAGTGTTAAATAGCTCGTTATATTGCTCCTCATTGATCTTATGTTTCGGGGGGCTATAAATAGCAGATACGTTGAATGTTCCATTTCTATCTTGTATTCCGATGGTGGCAGCTTGTATGTGAGGTTTTTTATACTGAGGCTGCTCAAAGTGTTTTATGTTCGATTTTACTATTATAGCCGCTCCTGCATGTGCAGTTCCATCCGGGTGATTTGTAGCGTAAATTTTATAGTTTCTTATCTTAACACTACTGTTAGCCGTAAAATGTGTTTCAGATACTAATAGTATATCGATGTTATGTGTATTTAACAGGATTTCAACTTCGTCTTTGTTTGGTGATAGTCCGTCCAGGTTCCAGGTAGCTATTTTGAGAGAGGTCATTTTGTTGGTTGAGAGATTAGCGTTGTTATGAGTCTTATTAATGTACTCATTTGTTGAAGGATAAGATCCATTTTTTCATTTTGTTTGACGAACATTTCTTCAATTACTTTGTTAGAGATTACTTTATCTTCATTGTCGTTGGATTTGTTGGGTTTCAATAAATCAGAATATATCCGTCGTTTGTTGTTATCGGGGTCCTCATTTGGTCTAACCTGTTCGTTGCTGATCTGTAATGGAAGCTGAGCACTCGGAGTAGCAGCTGACTTTGAATTTTGGTTCTGCTTAATGGTTGGGTGTTTAAACTTTCTGGTCCATATTTCTTTATATACATCGCACCCTTTGTAATTTGCTGGATGGGCGCCATTACATAAAGCACATGTAGCCGGAGTGTTGCGATCAATTTTGGGACAGTCTGCGGTTTTGTGGGCCTGTGCGCATTTCACACAACGATATGGCCTCATACAGTAGTTTTTAGTGTGGCCATATTGTTGGCATCTTTGACATTGGACCACTGAATTGCGTTTACGAGGATCTTCTACAACTATTGATTGGTGGTATATATATTTTAGATTTTTAACTTCTTTATTATTTGGGCCTTGGGCTAGATTGGCAAAGAATGTAGAAGTGGGTTTTTTTTCCGGTCCGTACTTAGCATTGATAATTTCACCAACAACAATGTTGCCTGTGCCTTCCAGTGTCTCTTTTATTACGTCGACTGGTGTTGTGTGATGTAGATTTTTAATCACGATTCTGTACGCACGTTTATCTTTCCTGTTAAATGTGTGCCCTATCAGGCCTTTTTCTCTAACAGCATCTATAACCTTTTTGTATGTTTCCACAGTAGTGCAACTGATTCGGAGCTGGTTTTTGTTAACAACTTTGTAAATAAAGTCACTTTTGTTCACAACGCTTTCTAAGACTTTCGTGAGTTTATTGACATCTTCTATGCCGTATAGAATGATTGGTGGTGGCTTGGGATCTTTTTTTGGTGTTACATTGTCTTCTTCTTTTTCGTCTGTCGGAAGTCCACTGAAACTGTTTGTTGTCGTTATTTTCTCAGGTGAGGGAGAGGACGTTTTCTTCCTTTTGGCGCCTCTGATGGTCGGTACTCTTTGCCATGGTGGTGGTACTATCGTGGCATTATGACTCGTACCTGGAGTCATATCTATATTTGGGTTGGTTGTTTGACCCTGAGAGTCTTGTTCTGGTTCCAGCCTGTTAGACGAGCATGACTGTATATCACTAAGAGACGAGGACCGAGCCCGATTAAAGAGCGCTGGGTGGAATATTTGTTGGGCTAGTATTTTTTTTTGAGTTGGTGTTTGTTTTATAGGTTCCTGCATATGGTTCCCACGATTAGGGACGATCTAAAAGGTCGCTCACAGGGTGACGCCTATTCCCATGAGAAGGCGAAAATCAACGATGTTTGCCAGGTCCATCGTTGTTGGCGCTATGGACTGATTACCCCTCAGCCATACATCCTCTTGGCGCGGTGCCCACCGTAGGATTGGGGTGATTATTTTACAGAGGTTTTCTTCCTCATGGTTCAGGCGATGAAGCCAGAGCCACCGGCCCTACGATACACAAGTGACACACAGGGTTACGGTTTGTGTTGGGCATTTCCTACCATCACAATGCTTGCACGATTTGCATGCCAGCTAGGTCAGGTTAATTGACCGCCGCCTGAGACTCGGCGTTGACACTCATTTGGCGCCACCCGGGGAGTACGTGTAGGGTAACAAAGGGCAACCTCCTACGGACGCGAGTGGCAATACCCCATATTATAAATAAATGTTCTATTATGTTTTAATTTAATACTATGTCGACGTTATTATAAATAGATATGTATTTAATTTAATGTGTGTTAGAAAACGCTCATTAGGAGTTAGTTAAAAAATGCCAAGTAGGTACGCCAATTTTACAAGCCAAAAAATTTTGTGAACAAATTAGACGTTTTTAGTTAATTTATTGATAATATACACACATTACAAATAACTGATACACGGCGGAATCTTTGCCGGAATACAATATTAAACCCAGTCGCTTCTCTAAGTAGGCCGAAAGTGGCCGAAAGTGAAGAACAATCTTCGTCCCGCCTCTATTGGTGCCTAACTAACTCCCGAGGGAAAATAGGCGATACTATAATATTATAACGGTTATTATACCACGAACGCAAATAAAGGGGTTTTATTTGAGCGAAATGTCGATACGGGAAGGTGAACTGTGACATTATTATAATTATCGAGTATACTTATGTATTTTTTTTCTTTATAGTTTCCATACATATAAACAAACAATTATTTACATTCGATCTTGATCTATAACATTTCTCTGTAACAAATTAAAGTAACATATTTTTTAAATTTCTTAACAATGTTGTGGCATAATTTAAATAGGCATTATCTATACTTATAATAAATCTGTAGAGAGGTCAATTCTGTACATGAAATATATTTTCAAAATAACTATCAGGGGGTGATTAGTGATCGATACTGATGCCAAAAATGCAATCAGTTAAATTTTTGTCTGTCTGTCTGTCTGTCTGTATGTTCCTTATAGAAACAAAAACTACTTGACGGATTTTAACGAAACTTGGTACAATTATTCTTCATACTCCTGGGCAGGTTATAGTATACTTTATTGCATCACGCTACAATCAATAGGAGCAGAGTAGTGAAGGGAAATGTTGGGAAAACGGGAGAAGTTACTCCATTTTTTAAGCTTCCGTCGCGTGTGCAGCCTTAATGGTTAAAGTTACACAGAAATCATGTATGACGGAAATAGTCTTTATAATATTAACCATAAACGCGGGTGACACCGCTGGCACAGCTAGTATTTAATGAGACTATACATTTCTACGTACGCATTCAACCAAATGTAAATTAATTTAATAACCGACTATTGTTTGTTTGTTGTGACCGACGTGTCGATACCGCTTGCCACTACGCTACATAAGCGATCCTACTATTCTTACCAAGTAGGCAGAGCGCGGTGGCTATGGGACGAGGATCACTTTAAAAATATTGATGTACCTACATTATTTTATAAAACCATTACATTCATTCTAGTTAACCTGTATCTCTGCGAGTTTAAAATAACTTAGTGCATAAAACTATAACCGACGAGTGTGTATGAAAAGACTTATGAATGTAGAAGAAGCGAAAGGTGTATGTCAGGATCGTGGCAAATGGAAGTACGTGATCTCTGCCTACCCCCTGGGAAAAAGGCCTGATATTATGTTTGTATGTATGTATAACTTTAATTGGCCGAATAATTAGTTAGGCAATGTAATACTTTTAAGTATTTTTTTTTTTAATAAATAAATATCAGACTACATCACATACGTTGATCTGACTCCGAGGTTATACTTATTAAGTCTCCGAAGTTATATTAAGGTTGTTGTTATCCTGAATATGTTAAATAAATAACTTTACACACGATTTCAACTTTAGAAAATCTCATGTTATTCTGAACTGCAAAAACAATGTATCAACTGTGTTCAGACAGGCCCATTGTTTGTCAGAGACCCTGGCCACGAAACCAAGGGTCGCGGGTTCGAATCCTGATAGGGGCAAATGTTTCGTGTGATTAACATGGACATTTGTACTCGAGTCATGGATGTTTGTAAGCATATTTAAGTATGTCTATCCGTTCACCTAGTATCCATAGCACAAACTTATATGCATAGTTTGGTACTGGGGAATTAGTGTGTCTGTGGAAAATTTATTATTTATTAAAATTAATTAGTTTCTTGCCCCGCATGACGTAAAAGGCGATTGAAAAAGTAGTATGTAGGCTGCAAGCTAGCCACTTGTCGCGTACATACCATCTGGTCACATGCCCAGACTCCTTCAATCAAGAGGGCCCTAAATTACCAATAGATCACTGATATTTGTTACATAAAAACATATTAATTTTCCCATTTTCCTGGGGCCCCCTGTTTTAAATTGCAGGACCCCCAAGATTAAAGGCGCCCCTGAGTCACATAATGGGACATACCTAACGCTAGTAGGATGATGATTTAGCTGGCTTAACGATTTCTGAGGAACCCATGCGTCCAGGGAAAAATTCAGCAAGAAATAAGATAGCTATTTGAAAGACTATACATTCATACTGCACCCTCTGATCCACAGTATCAGTCTGAAGCTTCACCATAAGCTAATCGCGAGTTAACATTGTGTGAGTTTATTAGAGAGGGTCGGGGGCTGTTGGCCGTGATCGGCCGTGCCAAGGCCGCGAGGTACCGCCCTACAAACAGTTTCAAAGAAAATGTTAATTTGTATAATCGACTAACATCCGTTTCACTTCTATACCAAAAAGATTGACGATTATCTTTTATCCACTTATATATCTACTAATATTATAAATAAATAAATAATAATAAATATCACACTACCTCACATACATTGATCTGACTCCGAGGTAATTATGCAGTGGTATTACAAATATATACTTAAATATTGGATATTAACACCCAGACAGAATACAAACGCAAGTATTAATTATACGAATATTTGACCTAGGTGGGGATCGAACCCACAACTCTTGGCGCATGGAACAGGGTCACTACCGAATGCGCCATCGAGCTTGTCAAATAAAGAGGAAAGTTTTGATTGTTTGTTTGTTTGTGTCGAATAGGCTCCGAAACAACTGGACCGATTTGAATAATTCTTTCACTAATGGAAAGCTACTATTAGCAAGTAACATAGGCTGTATTTTATCTCCGTATTCTCACGGGAACAGTATTTATACTTCTTTTCTTCAGAGCCACCGTTTTCGAGATAGAACGATTTAAAAAGTTCAATCGTCCCCCTAGAACTCGTGTGCCAAGGATACCTGCTGGTCTATTTACTTTCAATAATATTGCAAAGTAACTTCATCATCGTGGAATTAAATAAAATACGATTCAATTTCACCCAAACCAAACCGAACTCCGAACGATTAAAACTGAAATTAAACGGTGCCATAGATCACAAGTTGGGCCAACGATGGCGCGTTATGGCGCGTTGGTTGGTTGGTATAAATCACAATATTTACCGATTGCCGCGTCGCGACTCCAGGCGCGGGTCGTACGTGTGATAATTGCTGTGATTTATATTGGCTTCGGTAGTCTAGTGCTATTGGTGTATCTGAAAAGTCTGTATTTTAGTTAAATAAACCATAACGCTGAAAGACATTGTCGAAGTCAAGGTAAGAAGTGGCATGCTCCGGTGATTCGGACAAGTGGAAAGTTTTGATGACGAAAGATTGACTAAACAAATATAATAGTAGGGTAGCGTGGTGGGGGTAAGGGGGCGGTCCGCCCCGGGGGCATTTGTTATGGGCGGCTAATTTTAAATAACTGTTCAACTTTTAAAGATTGATGTAGTAAATCGGTCTCGGGTAACAATGTCTGATGAACTTCTTCTCGGGGCGGAAAAATTTAGACCCGCCCCAAGCGACAGGAACAGGTAGCAACAGTGGCTTAGCATGGGCTAAGCCACTGTTGCTACCTCGCAGAACTCTTGCTAGTTAGGATAATAAATTTACCACCTTTGGAAACTATTGTAGATTTCCAATTAGACTTTTAAAGCCACTTGTGAACTGCCTTCCATACAATTCAGAGTCAAGCGCTACAAAGCTGGCCCCAATGTTGGCCGTTTGCCGGCATGAATCAAAATAATTACTGGCGCGTCAAGACGCCTGGAGCTTGTCGTATATCTGACAAGCGTGATTTGTATTGGCTGTTACGACTATCAGAGATATTAATGTGGAATGGAATGTGGATGCCGAGCATTGTGAGTTACACAGTGCCGTAGCGTGGTGGCGGCATAGAGGTGGTCCCTCCCGGGCGGCACTTTTTGGGGATTTTTTTTTAGATTGTCCCATGTTGGTTGGACTTAAAAAGAATGTGCCAACTGTGTGTCTTGCCTAGCATATCGTAAAAGGCGACTTATGGTATATGGGGTTTTGGATAGGTATTCATATACCTACCCTACTTACTTACTTACTTGTCATTATTTTTCACAATTTTCCCTCTAACCCAGCTGTGTTTTTTTTTGGCTGAATGTGGTTAAATGGGCCTGCTGCCTTTTTGACTCTGCATACCCCTTCGGGGGTTATGGGCGTGGTGTTATGTATTTAATTTTGAAGAGCTGTTCTACCTCTGAAGATTTAAAACCGAGTATTCAAAATCCCCCCCTCAGGGCGGAAAATTGAGACACGCCCCGGGTGACAAGAACCTACTCTACGCCACTGGGGTTACATCGATTATGTTTAACGCAAGATTATACAATAGGTTCCTAGATAAAAAAAAATGTGTAAGTATGTTGAATCCGCCGGTCAGTTTAACAAAAAATATTAAACGGTTTACGCAAGATTGTAAAATAATAAAGTCCTGAAACAAGTACTTCTTACTCTGTGTACAAGAGACAGACGATGTATAATGTCCCTTATACACTTTCAATATTACTTAAGATACCAATAACACTGAGAGATCCGCTCCAGTATTTTCCAAGAACGTATGATATTACTTCAACGTTAAAAAGGCAGTTTCCACTTCAGTAAATCGAAACGGCTTTGTATCAAAGCATTCTAAGTAAAAGCTGTTGTCTTGGATAAAACATAACCGTGTATGAGTCGCCCCGGTGTCTGACTTAGGGCTGTCGTTGAGTTTAGATAAACTAGTGATAGTCCTAAGTATGTAAGTAAGTAGAGCGGTTGTAGCTCAATGGTAAGGATACGCGCCTCATTACCGAGGGGCGCGGGTTCAAACCGGGATTTATGGATCATAGTTACAAATCCAAAGTTGTTTGAATTTGCAGGTTAAATCACGATGTTTTCCTTCACCGTCGAGCTAGTGGTATAAATACGAACATAGATTTGAAAAATCCAGAGTTACGAGCCTGTGTTCGAACCCGCACTCCTCGGTTAAGAGGCGCGTGTCCTTACCATTGAGCTACCACCGCTCTGAGCTACAATCGATATCACAATACATACCTATTATATTACATGCGAAGAATGTCCCGTAAACAAAATTACGTAGTCAGTGCTTTGACTCGGCTACGTAGCAGAAACAAGCATTTTATATGCAACCTCTGCTTATATGCACTTATGTAAATATTGGATGCCCGTGTCCTCCGCTGCAATCTTCGTCTTTATTTTCTTTGAACGTCGTAAGCACGGATTAGTAAAAAAAGAAGGACTACGCTGTCGTACTATAGCGTGAAGCCACGTTTATGCATGTGTGAGTGAGACTTATGGATACCAGATATCAGGTATACAGATATTTAAATGACAGCATTTGGAGCACTTATTATGTCAATGTGTGACGTAAGTTTCGTGTCAAGGTCGGTTGCGTATCATCTTAGGAGCTTCAATGTCTAGTTAGTAGCGCGGAGTCCTTTTTATTTTTAGTAGTCCGTGGTCGTAATGAACGATTTTTTTTACTACTTCATGTAAAGTAAAGAGCGGTGGTATCTCAATGGTAAGGCCACGCGCCTCTTAACCGAGAAGTGCGTGTTCAAACCCGGGCACGTACCTCTGGATTTTTCAAGTCTATACATACATACATACATAATGTCACGCCTTTTTTCCATGGAGGTAGGCAGAGATCACGTACTTCCATTTGCTACGATCTTGACATACACCTTTCGCTTCTTCTACTTTCAAGTCTCTGTACGTATTTATACCTCTAGCTCGACGGTGAAGGAAAACATCGTGATGAAACCTGCAAATTCAAACAACTTTGGATTTGTAACCATAATCCAAAAATTGTCTGGTTCCCCTATCTTAGGGTTACGAAGGTCCGATCGGCAGTCGCTTCAATGATAATTACCAGACTCGCTAAATCCTGGATCATGGTCTAAGCGGACCCCGTCTAAACACGGGACATAATGCTAGAAAGATGATGATGTGTAAAAAAACCTGTACTAAACTATATATAGATAGCGCGCGAGTTGAATGCAGAGCTCATGTATGTCTCGTCTAAGGCCCCGACTGCATTCAACTCGCGCGATAACTATAGGTTTTTTTCGATGACGGACTATTATCACGCGTTCCTATCACGTTCCACACATAAAAGTGTCACGCAGACTCCTCTAGCGGGAACTGTTCGGTTTGTGTGTCACGTCACAAATGAGGACTGTTCGTGTAAGCAATCTTCGGGTTAGGAATTCTGCCGTTAGACAAATCAAAAGTATTCATCACACAATCGTTGTCGTAGGTGTGGGATGGAATGGTCACTAGTGAATGCGCCATCGAGTCTTGTTGAATACTTGTGTTTGAGTCTGGGTGTTAATATCTGGAATTTAAGTAGATATAGGTATATTTGTAATATCACTGTTGAAAATTAAGCTCGGCGGGGGGTCAGATCAATGTAGGTGATGTCGTCTGATATTTATTTAATTCGACGCGAATTGAGTTGCAATAGTTGAAATGTTATATAATGAGCAATATTTCAGGTAATAAAATTTTTGCCAAAAGCATAAATGAGGCGTCCACTTTTACTACACAACTTTCCAAAATATTATATTTAATTAATATATGTATAGATTTAAGGCTAGGAAGTCATGTTTTACGTGTTTATATTTTTATTAAAAATCTTTATTCTGTGAAATATATCTACTAAGTGAATGTAACAAACATCCATCCGTACAAACTTTCGCGTTTACAATTTGATTAGGATTATACGAGCACCTATAACATGATCCTAAGACAGCCCTAAGAAGCGTAATAACCTACGTTTAATTACGTACTTACGAGTAGGTAACGACACCTCTTCTTGAGTACGTACTCACGTTAATAGGATTGAACTGATTAGATTGATATGACGATGATGGTCGTGATAAATCGAAGTACCTAAATCATTGAGCGCTTAGGTATATATGTTTTAAACTTAAAAGGAGATCCCCACCACTTGTAAATATATTTTTGTAAATTTTGATTATATAGCAAATAAAGAAAATTTTGATTTTTGATTTTTTTATTGATTTGATATGTATCTATGTATTTGTACCAGCTTATCCCGCGGCTCCACCCGCATTTAATTCGGTCTGTTACAGAACATGTAACGTGTATCCTGTAGAATTAATCAATAATTCCGGGATAGAATATATTCTATCGTGTCCATAGGATGCCTATAACCTTTCAAGATTAGAAGTTTGGGGTGGCACATTTCATCGCAATCGGTTGAACAGTTTGGGTGAAAGGACCTGACAGACGGGCTAATACAGCATTTTTAAAATGAATAAAGATGTAAGTCATTTTAAATCATCCATCAAAAGACTCCAAACGGTCACAATCCGACGGGACGTGTCATCACGCGTCCCGATCACGTCCCACACATAAAAGTGTCACGCAGACTCCGCACGCGTGAACTGTTCGGCTTGTCCGTCACGTAGCAAAAGAGTCTTGTAAGCAATCTTTGTATTTGCGAGAAAAAAATGCTGTTTAATACATCTGTGGAACCTAGTTACGTTATATCGTCGCCCCGTTCATGAAGTATTTCTTAGTATTCCTTTATATCACGGATTAATGAAAAAGAAGGACTGCGCCACTAACAAGACGTTGAGGCACCTGCGGAGCTCAACTTGACACGCAACTTACGTCACAATGACAGATTTCCGATATCTGCATAATCACTCACACATGCATAAGGGCTTTACACCGTAGTATGACAGCGCGGAGTCCTTAATTTTTAAATACTCTATGCTTTAAGTCAGTTTCGAATCCCAAATAAAGGAGTTATGAGAAATTACGTTGTGAATTCAATTAGCCTAACCGATTATCAAATTGGGAATAGAGTGTACTCTAGACCCCGCTGAATTAAATTATGCGCATAATTAAGAAATATTGCTATTATTTTTTTCTAGGGGCGTTGAAAGGTTTAAGGGTTAAACCTATACTACCTACTTGGTTACATTTACAAAGGGGCCATAGGGCCGCCAAAGGCCTGTGGCATTTGTTACTTAACATAAATCCGTTACTGGTCCTGATCTTTATATACAAAATAATAATCTAAGCATTCATCTAATAAAGAGTCAACGCAAAATACTTGTAATGAAAAAGAAAAAATGGCACCCAAACTCCCAGGGGAAACAAAAAATAATTAAATAAACATCGCCAAGACAGCTAAATAAAAACAAAGGACCGATAAAACAATACAAATGAGATGCAGACGGCCGTTCCGAGGGACTTAAACAAAAAATTCCACATCAAATTCTGTTTTCAACTCAATTTAAACTCGAAAAGGTTGCAAATTGACTTTTGTGCGACTCCAGAGATCGCGAGACGTATTTATGAGCACTTTAAACCCTTTTAACAATTTTATGCGTTTGTCTATTTCGGACGAATAAGTTTTGCGAGACGCGGTTGGAGCGTCAGCGGAGAAAAATAACGAGTAATAATTTATTAGAGTTATTTTGTAAGCGTTAGGTGTAGCATTTAGAAGATATAATAACATAACATCACGCCCATAATCCCCGAAGGGGTAGGCAGAGTCAAAGGGATAGCAAGCCCCTTTAACCACATTCAGCCAAAAATAAAACTGGGCTGGGTTAGATGGAAAATTGTGAAAAAGTAGTAACAAGTGGCTAACTTGTCGCCTACACAATCACATACCCAAAACCCGATATACCATTAGTCGCCTTTTACGACATTCTAGGCAAGAAACACAGCTGGCACATTCTTTTTAAGTCCCAGACCAATACGGGACAATGGGCTGGGTTAGATGGAAAATTGTAAAAAAGTAGAAGATATAATCATGTAAGACAATCAAAGCATAATTATGTGATGGAAAAATTGCTAATACAATAGACTATATAGATCGACAGGTCATACCTACTTATTAAATCTACTTTCGTGGTCCACTTAAGTGGAAATTAGATTTTCATTTAATTAATTTTCAAGTAAATTTGTACGATAAAAGTCTAAACTAGTTATGTGCAACAGTTAGGGATGAATGAAATCCAAAAATGTACCTTTTCCTTAATTGCTTTAATTGAAATCGATACCTACCAATTTTGTAAACTACTTTTTCAATCAGAAAATGTATTTCGTCGTTAATAATTATGATCACAAGTTCTGGTACAGGTAATACTGTTTACTTATCCTTAGTATTGATAAATGTCTGTACCACATCCTCGCTCTGTTCAAAGCCACAGCCTTATCTCTTTGGAACTTTTATGACGAGTTGGGCCGTCGATCGGGCTCATGTTATGGGTCAATTCGGACTAAGGGTGATCCCACCGAAAAGATAATTCCGCGGTTACAGCCCCTAAAAGGAACTCGGCGAGGGTTCGCGTGATTCTTTTCATAATTTTCAAGGGAATCGGGAAAAGGGATGCTTTACAGTTTATGCCTTTTTCTAGAATCACACTAATATTATAAAGGCGAAAGTTTGTGAGTGTGTGTATGCATAGATTTAGAATTTTTTGACTACGCAAAAGATACATAAAGCGTGGGAGCGAGAAATCCTGCTGAAATACAAACCGCCCGAGAGAAAAAGAGACAGCGAATGAAGTGCCTATATGTCAATGTTTTTGCGAGTAAGAGGCCATAGCGTCCCGGTCTATTCTACGTCGCAGTGAAATTTGTGCATTTATGTATTAAACCTTGGATTATAATCGAGAATATTAAATGTGCAATTGAGGTGACTTGTTCTGTACGTGATTGTGAGGTTACACGACGGAATAATCCGAATAAATACACTTTTAACAGGTAAATTCGATTTTATCATTAGATTTTTTCAAACCATATTTTGTCAAATTGTTGCTAGTAATCAGTTTAGAAAAATATGTTTACAATAGTATATTGATTATAATTGATCTTTCTAAGTATACATCGTGATTATAATCAGAATTGGGGAAAATATTGTGTAAAATTGTAAATAGTTTGTTTACGCTAGTGCTTGACAAAGCGGTGACGTCACGAGTATCGATAAAAACTTAATCGTCTTTTAGAGACATCATGACATGAATACAAAGTTATTTAGCCAAGTTATGTTGAAATATAATTATATTCACATTGGGAACTCATTATCTCCGTAAATTTGTTAGTTAAGTAACTGATAATTTTTCTAGGTTTCCAAGCAACCCAGCATTGTGTAAAAAGTGGATGCGGACTATAGACAGACCAGATTGGACTCCCAATAAGAACTCCACTATCTGCAGCAAAAATTGTGACGGCAAATGACGGCAGCAAAAAATTTGTTGCACTACATATTATTTTTAAATAACTAAATGACACCAAATTAAAAGTTGCTAATAAATTATTTGTTTCATTTTATTCCATCAGTCAAAGCAAAAGTCATATCTTTTTGTCTTAGTATAAATCATAGAACATATTTCTATTTTTTTAATTTTTTACACGCTGAATAGGTATACGAAGTATTTTACCATCTCATTGTTTATAGAACTGCTTAGAATGAGATTTCTTACCGACTAATTCCAATTTACCTATTTTATACAACTACTGATTTCAGTCAATGCCATAAATAAATTAATCAAAAGTATAAAAAAGCGTATTAAATACCTATATTATTAGTATACAACTGAATCAGTCGATAATGTGAAAGTGCGTCTTTGACAACACTATTTTTAACTCACACATAGACGTCAACCAACACATGCTTAAATTTATTTTGGTCATGTCTCCGAGCCGTCTTTGTGTATCTTGTACATCCTAAATCTATGTGTGTATGTATTTTTGTTACTTCTTCACGCAAAACTGCTGAACGGATATGGATGAAATTTAGCACAGAGATAGATTACAGTCTGGAATAACATAAAGGCTACTTTTTATCTCGGGAAAATGCACAATCGAAGTCGCAGGAAACAGCTAGTAATACATAAATTGTAAATTCTTCAGAATCTGTGTGAGATTCCTAGCGCCAAAGTACCGAATAGATATACTTGATTACGTTTATAAACATTTATGACTCGATTACAAATGAGCATGTTCATCAGACAAAGCATTTGCACACTAGCGGTAACAGGATCCGCGACGTTTCCTTTCGTGAAAAGGGTCTCTCCACTCCACCAACCGGCTGTAAAGATGTTATTACGATCAGCCGACTAGTCTTTCTGTAATTACACAGTTTACCACTTAGAAAGTATTTTATTAAGACAGAGATTACACAGTCTGAATCATTGAACTATTATTACTATGGTCCGAATATTGTATTTCTACAAAGAGCCGTTTTTGGTTTTACGCTCGTTTTGTTTATATCATAGTCATTTATTTTTCCTTAATTGTCATAATCACTAATATTTTAAATGCGAAAGATAGTTTGTTCGTCTGTTACTCTTACCTACGTCTTAACTTAAGTATGCCACTTCACCATCATAAAATTTTTGCATAAATGCAGTTGTAATGGAATCTCCATAATATTTCTGACGTTCAATTATAATAGTTATCTTTCTCTTAAAGTAATGGCAAAAGCCAGCTAGTCGCCCACACAAAACCAATATACATACATACATACAAAACATCACGCCCATAATCCCCGAAGGAGTCAAAGGGGCAACAGGCTCCTCTAACCACATTCAGCTAATATCCTATACGCCACCTTACGATATGCTAGGCAAGAGTTAAATGAATGAAGTCTCTAGACTGACACACCAGTTCCCTAGTTCCAAACTAAGCATAATATTCCTGTGCTATGAATACTAATACGGATAGACATACTTAAATACGTTTCATAAACTTCCATAACTCGAATACAAAGGCCTATGTTCATCACATAAACATTTACACCTATCGGAAGTCCGTCCGCGACGCTTGGTTCCATGGCCAGGGCCTCTGACCACTCAACCAACGGGCCTGTCAAACAATGACACCAAGTTAGCACATTCTTTATAAGTCCCAAACCAACATGGGACAATCTGATTAATTTCAACATTAACGTAGGTATATCTTATTTACTCAATACCTTGAAGTCGTACAATCAAATTTATCTCTTCACGATTTAGTTTCTACATAGAACGACCATTCAATGTATTGTACCCGATAGTAATGCAAAAGCCTTTGTTCCAGAAATAATACTGGCAAATGACGTCACCACCCGGGTAGGTACGTACGAAATGGGAGCTGCAATTTACTTAAGCCGGCCTTGAGATTGTAAATTTAGGTTCATTTAGGAGATACCAGCCAGTGGCCAAAATATCACCACAAATACAGATATTATACGGGTCCATTAATAGATAAGCGATAAGCAACTCTTGTGGCTATGAAATAATGTTCAATGTTGCTTGTTAACGCACGTTGTTTTTTAATTAATAGGACTAGTTGTGGCCCAGTGGTCAAAATAGTAAATAAAAAATAGAACGTAATTAAATTAAACTGTAGGCCAAATTTACAAATATTAATAATAATAAATCTTGATTTACTCTCTAGCACAAAATAAATAAATAAATTCAGATTACATCACATACATTGATCTGACTCCGTGGTAAGTAGCTTAAGCACTTATGTTACGGATATCAGAAACAACAGTGGTATTACAAATATATACTTAAATACTGAATATTGACACCCAGACACAGAACAAACACAAGCATTCATCATACGAATATTTGTCCTGGGTGGGGGTCGAACCCGCAACTCTTGGCGCATGGGGCAGGATCACTACCGAATGCGCCATCGAGCCAGAGTCTTAATATATTTTGTTGTAAGTCTTTGTCTTATATATATTAAGAAACTTATATATATTGGTAACAATAATATAACATATAGATAGGATTCAGATATATCATATACGCGATTACATAGGTAATGTCAAGTGTCGCACAGAAAGTGTGGTTAACATTTGTACTATTTATTTTAATGTATCTTTATTGCACACAATTTAGCGTATTTAAAAAGATAGCATAGATTTTCCTCGTAAATCGATATACTTACCTAAATCTTAAACGCTAACAAAGCATGACCTCTTCAATTATTGTGTATGGAATAAAATACTGAAATGGCCACTATTATTCTATACCTTTCTGTAAACAAGTTTCCAAACTGTATGTTAATAATAATTTCGAGTAATTTTTGTTTCAGGACATTCAAAATAGATATAAGCTTAACATTTCTTAAAGTTCATAATGAAATAGCGCAAACCGTTTCCTCAAATCGTAAAGGAACTTGTACAAATGCATCTGACCGTTCCGGTAACCTCCCCTCCCTCCACGCGAAACTGACACGGGCAGTTACCCGTCAGCTGACGTAGACGTGTTTTCTCTCGGAAATGCATTACAAGGAAATGACGTCAGCTCTACGAACATAGTCTACGTATACTAACAGAGTTTCGTGGGAATACGGAGATAACATAATAGCCCATGTTACTTGCTGATAATGTAGCTTTCCATTGGTGAAATCATTTTTAAAATCCGTTTAGTGTTTCAAGAATGAACGCGTAACAAACACACGTTCTAATTTATAATACTTACTTTATTATAATTAGGATACTACGAATTTAAAGGTTTTAAACATCTAGCTCGATGGCGCATTCAGTAGTGACCCTGCCCCATGCTCTGACAGTTACGGGTTCGATCCCCACCCAGGACAAACATCCGTATGATGAATGCTTGGGTTTGTTCTGTGTCTGGGTGTTGTCCTTTGAATTGAAGCTCCTCAGGTGCTCCAACTTGACACGCAACTTACGTCACACATTGACATAATATGCGCTCCAAATGACAGATGTCCGATATCTGCTATCCATAAGTATCTCACTCACACATGAATAAACGTGGCTTCATGCTTTAGTATGACATCGTGGAGTCCTTCCTTTTTTACTAGTCCGTGATCAACTCCAAACGTTTGTAAATGACGCCACAAACATGCATGAGCATCACAAAAGGTTATCATTCCGCTGAATACATTTCTGCTTGAAGTATTCGACGAATTCGCACATTCGCGACAAACGGCGCTTGGTTCCATTTCCGAGGTAAATAAAAGAAGGACGAATGTTATATCCTTGCATTAACATTAGGGCGAGTATCTTACAAACACGTATTATGTATTTCCGTACCCATCCACAATAAAGTCATTAAATACAAACGATGACTACGCTTCAGACGCGACAGACAGGACAGACATATATACGCGTCAGAGTACTTATATTATACTACTAGCTGTGCCAGCGGTATCACCCGCGTTTATGGTTAATATTATTAATACTATTCCCGTCATACATGATTTCTATGTAACTTTAACCATTAAGGCTGCACATGCGATGGAAGCTTAAAAAATGGAGTAACTTCTCCCGTTTTCCCAACATTTCCCTTCACTACTCTGCTCCTATTGATTGTAGCGTGATGAAAAGTATACTATAACCTGCCCAGGAGTATGAAGAATAATTGTACCAAGTTTCGTTAAAATCCGTCGAGTAGTTTTTGTTTCTATAAGGAGCATACAGACAGACAGACAGACAAAAATTTTACTGATTGCATTTTTGGCATCATTATCGATCACTAAGCACCCCCTGATAGTTATTTTGAAAGTATATTTCATGTACAGAATTGACCTCTCTACAGATTTATTATAAGTATAGATGTATTGAAGTAATTATTGAACTGCATACGCATAAATTTAAATAACATATTAAAGAGTATCTTATGAGAAAGCCTTATTATACTATAAAAGATTTTGTAGGTGACAAATATTTGTAATTGCTATTATACATACATAACATCACGCCCATAATTCCCGAAGGGGTAGGCAGAGTCGAAGGGGTAGCAAGCCCCTACAACCACATTCAGCCAAAAATAAAGCCGGGCTAGGTTTATCTATCTAGCAAAACAATTTTCGATCTAGAAAATTGTGAAAAAGCAGTGACAAGCGGCTAACTTGTCGCCGTCACAATCAATCACCCAAAAGCCCGTAAACCATTAGTCGCTTTTTACAACATGCTAGGCAAGAACCACAGTTGGCACATTCTTTTTTTTCGTCCCAGATCAACATGGACCAAGTCCCAGACCAACATGGGACATTATTATACATGTTTACCTTTTATAGATTTGTATAGCATAGTAGCTTTAGAATGGCGATGAATTTGGCGATGAACTTTGAAATGATGAAGAGTAACTATCGAGTTTCTTGCCGGTTCTACTCGGTAGAAGCTACTTTCCGAATCCGGTGGTAAATTTTCGTTTTGTAGGTAAGTACTGACGATTTATTATATAACTTATACCTACGAAAATAAAGATCATTTTATTAATTTCATTCATTCAGTGAGTATTGTTGTATAGATGCAAATACCTTAAAGTGCAGGTTATTTTACAATATCTTTACCGCCGAGCTCTTTGTATAAACCTCTCACGTATATTTCTCCAAACCCAGAGCTTATGTGCTCATAATATTTATGCAAATTCAAATACGCATTTATATTTAATTACCAACACCGCTTTATAATAATATAACTTGTATTACTTATACTTGCCGAAATAATACAACTTGTAATTTGTTATTTCAGCAGTAACCATTTAACCTATTAGACGAAGCGAAGTCGTTCAATTAAAATTAAAATTGCATACATGTTCCCTGGCGTCCCGGGGCAAAACATTAAGCAGCTAATACTCAATTGGGCTAATGACCGCCCCTGTAGAAGCTGAGGCCATTTATACCCCCCCCCCCCCCCCCTTCACCCCACTCATGTGGATATCAAGAGGTGATCTTTGGGAAAGTTTAAACAAGCGATGTATTACGTTCCAATGGTGAAATCTATGTAAAGAGTCGGTGTTGGCTTAATAAGACGGATGTCCCTACCATCCGTCTTATATGCGAGGAGTCCTTCTTTTTTAACTAGTCCGTGATCCCGTTAGTATTATCTACATATCTATCTACACTATTAATATAAAGAGAAAAGATTTGTATGTACGTAGGTATGTAACGAATAAACTCAAAAATTACTGGACCGATTCCAAAAATTCTTTTACAATAAGTATGCTACATTATCTCTTATTAACATAAGCTATAGAATATTTTGAAAAAAAAAAAAAAAATTCAGTCGAATTGAGAACCTCCTCCTTTTTTTTGAAGTCGGTTAAAAAGTTAGGTTAGTTTACAAAATGTCCACCCGTGTGATGCCGGGGCGGGCCGCTAGTATTACATAAGTTTAGATTAACTGTTTCATTCAATAATCACAATACTTACATTACCATTCTAACTTAGGGTCCTACATAACCAATTTGCGTGCTTAAGAAGCCAATTAACCTAAAGTTAAGTTAAGTTATTGTATGCTTCCGATAACAGTTCCACGGAATAACATACATGCCCGGCTTTGTATAATAGCCATGCAGGTCAATAAATTAACTCTAATTTTAATCCATACACGTAATGTTTTGAAAGGTGCACGGCTTCCAGATTTTGTTATTGTTTAAATGTGGGAGTTAAGGCGGCGCGTGCGACTTTGTCCGCGTCTTAGGTAGCTTGAAACTTTCCTCTATAATGGGGCTATATAATATTCATAATAATAAATGTAGGATTGATAGATGATGTATGACAGATACGTAGAACGGAATGATGTGAAGTGTGTAAGAAGGAACGTAATAGAGTAAGAGAGACGGAGGATATTTGAAAGAGGAATAAATGTGATGTGAGACGAATGGCGTACGACGGACGTGGATAAAGAAGTGTGAAGAATAAACCATTAAATTAATAACAGAAACGGTGTTTTCTTGCTGTATCAACCGCGGGGCAATAACCTGCACACTACATAAATAAATAAAAAGTCTTTATTTCCTCATCCTTAATTTCCATTTCAAATGTGGTATTTGTTTGTTACAGATATTTAGATCGGTTTGTTAGTGTACTTTTTCGACGTCCGGGCAACCGCGGTTGCCCTTTTTCGAATTCAGCACAGAGATCTAGGCGACTATGGAAACCTAATGGAAAGCAAATGGCAGATTTTTTTAGATTAAATTTTGTGGGGACACCTTTATTTTTAGATTAAAAAGAAAAAATACCATAGAGCTCTGTATGAACCATAGATTGAATTCAAACCATAAACGATCGTGCAGAACCAAATGACATATTAAAAAATGCTAAATGTGGGTACTTCATTTTCCATTTGTTACCGCGAGTGTGTGTTTGATAGTGTGAGGTTAGTAAGTTATTGTTTATAGTCTCATTGTTAGTAAGAGTTCGTTTTTGCTATTGGATATGGACCCCTCCTCGGGTGAAGGCCTCCTCCAGTCCTTTCCACTCATCTCTGTCCTTGCCGATAGTTTGATATTCATAATATATAACCTATATATTCAATAACTTTAAGAAACGCTATTGGGGGTCTGGGTTTTAACATAAAAGCAATTAAAACCGTAGAGTTTGTATGAAAAGGATTATGAATGTTGAAGAGGCGAGTGATGTGTGTAAGGATCGTGCCATATGGCGTTCGGTTCTCTCTGCCTACCCCGCTAGGGGAGTGGCGTGAAGTTTAGTTAATTTTAGTTTTAGTTAGCAATTGATATAAGCCAAAATTTTCTGCTCAATTCCACGCGTATGATCACGGTTAAAAGCTAGTACAAAAATAGACACCCACCAAGCTTTAGAAAGTTAGATTCTAAGAAACAATTTAGTCTAGAAATTCTGGATCTTTCTGGACTGTATATAAATAGTCGACCGCTGCATTGTCACAGACTAACAATACCTGCTAATCGATTTGAGATAAATTTGGCAGAGTCGCCTGCCCAAATATTGACATAGACTCGAATGTTGGTTTAAACAAGGAGCGGTGTATAAGACCGGTGTAAATCTACATACATTTGGATGCAACGGAGTACCTATACAAGGTTTTATTTTAAGCGAAACCACTTACCTACGTATTTAACTCACTATTATTAGGAAATAATTTAAAGGATTTTTGAAAATTAGCAAAAGAAAATATTTACTTTTCTTACGAAATAGCCAATCAGCTGATCAACTGTTGTATGGAAAGTAAAAAAATTTTGTTCATTTAAAATTTACTTTGTATAAGTCATAAATTCGATACAATATTTAATGTTCTCGTAAAAGAAGAGCCATTGTTGATATTATTTGTACACTTGAGATACACCTAAGTCTAAATTCCCTCAGATAATTGTGACCAATTAAAAAAATATGCCTATTGTGCTATTTACGAAATTTAATTTGCTGGGAAAAATAGATTATTATATTTAGTTACTAGCTGTGTACGTGTTTTTGCTTTAATTACATATTTGTCGAGTCTAGGTTTTACCCAATATACAATAATAAATATCGTTTGTATATATATATATCCAACCTACTTCCTAGTAAATACGTAATAATCAATTTTAAAACTATGATAACATTTGACTGTCCCGTAGGTCGAGTGGCCAGAGACCCTGGCCACGAAAGCAAAGGTCGCGGGTTCGAATCCCGCAACGGGCAAATATTTCGTGTGATGATCATGAATATTTTGTACTCGAGTCATGGATGTTTATAAACGTATTTAAGTATGTCTATCCGTTCACCTAGTTTCAATAGCACAAGCTTATAAGCTTATTTTGGAACTAGAGAATTGGTGTGTCTGTCTGAAGAATTTATTCATTTAAACAACAGAGAACTGTACAATACCGCTTAACCACTTGCATTATCGCTTTAACACTATATTATCTGTGCTATTTTTTGAAACAGGAGATAAAAACATACTTAGTACTTAGTGGACTCACATTAAACGTTTCATGATACACACACACACTGTGAAAATGAATTTTATTTGACTGAGTATTTAAATGTCTTCCATTATTTTATCGTGTGATCCTCAGTATCTAAGTATACACTTTGCCGGGATTAAGTAGATTAGTACCCTTGTCCTTTCTTAGGGTTCAAAATTTCATTGCAATACGTTTATTAGTTTGGCGTAAAGACGTAACAAACAGAAAAGAGATGATGACAGCATTAAAAAATTATAATTCTATTCAGTCCATCAGTTACATTATATAAAAATACTAGACACACATTTTTCGCTTTATCAAATTAACGAAAAATCACATCAAAGTTTTGGAATGGGGGCTTGCGACGTTACTTGAGTAAAAATTGTATGAAAGTGTGACACCACGCGCGACTTGAATGCATTGTCTTTGCCAATGTATGTTTGACAAAGTAGTCCGTGATATAAATAAAATAAAATAAAATCCTTAACACTACTTTTCGTTGATTAGCAATGCTTTTTACGGAGATGGACAATTGGTATATTAATCTGAACAATTTAACATACCAAAATATTTCAACTGTTTTTTTTACTTACATTACCTACGTACAATGCATTACGGAGATTCGCGCAATATTGCACTATGTGGCGCAACCTGATGCAACTTGATGCAATGTTGCCCAATCAGGCGTAATGTTCCTCGACTAGCATGGACTTGGAAAGCCTAACTGACAATTCACACAGGTACAGTCGGGATGCAAATCTTGAACACCTAAAGCGTGACCACAACCACTGTGTTATGCTACATGTCAAGGTTGATTACTGAACAAGTAATAACATAAACAAATAATCCCAAAATATAATTTGTTTATAAGAACAACTATTTTTACATTTAATATTTGTTTACTAAAGTATGTATATGACATTTAGTAGTCAGTCAATTGAGTATGCTTATTTCACACTTGAGTATTTCTATTTGAAAAGCATAAATATTGTATCGTGGGTTAATAGTATGTCAAATTATTTGTACTGTTTTCTTTCTTATTGAAACAAACAACCAGAGCAGTAAAGATTTTTTTTATCATAATAATATGACATTAAGTCACCTTTTTGTAATTCGGAAAATATTTAAATGTAAATAAAAATTTACTCATTTATTTACTTACATCGTTATTCAAATATTTCTGTCGATTAATATAAATGTTCCACCCTTTTAACCATTATTTATTTATTGTAATTATCATTATCTTCCTAGCGTTATTGTATATATTACTAAGTTATTTATTGACAATATTATTAATATGTATTAAAATAGCCAAAACACATTAATACGCATTACTATCATTATAATCTTCCTAGCGTTATGTCCCGTGCTTGCCAGGCCGATGATATCAAATTTATTTAATTGGATTTTAATCTTTGCCTTCATAAAAACATCGGAAACCCAATCGGAAAGCCGAATCAGTAAAATAAACCCAAATTCAAATATGCATTGTATACGCTACCGACTGTACGGATGAAAAAGAGGTTAACGGGAATACCCACAAGTGAGCGAGAAAGCTGCTGTCGGAAAGTCCAGTAGAGATGTGATATGTTTCTTCAATCGATATCGATCGTTCTGATTATATCGATAACATGTCGTATTATTTAATGAAAACATTTCAATTATTTTTTTTTCAACAAAAGCATATAGATTTTTTAAAAATGCAACGAGTTGAATACAGAAAGGGATAATTGAATTGGATAAATATTATTCATGTATTCATAGTATATGTATTCTCCGTAATAATGACTCGCAGGTATGACTAAAATTATATTCTTCTTTTTACATTAAAACAACTTGATTGCATTAAGTATAACAGTAATGATAATTTTACATTATATTTGTCGTAATAAATAAAAGATAATAGTGTACACATAAAACAATGAAATGCTATATTATTTAATACTTTAACTATGAATTAATTAGATTGTATTTTGTAAATGTAAACTAAACAAAAAGTGATAAAAAAATTAAATAAATTCCTTACTATAAGATAAATAACAAGCGTCTGGTGAGTTTACTATTTGAAGGTTATAAGGTTATAACACAGACTAATAAAAATTATTCCTCATGCGTATCGATACAGCGTATTCACATCTCTAGTTCCCCCGTCTGAAACCGCTTACCTCTAAAATGCACTGCACTATTTATTTGTTGTAACCACATCAGTCGCGCTGCGCACACGCCGCGCGTCGGCGGTCTCTGACTCATACCCGATATCGCATCACTCGCAACAGTTTGTTTATATCCAGTGTACGCTTTCAAAATGGTTCACTATTTCATTTACGCCAAAGACTATTCCGCATCAACAGACGGAATGAGTTTTTACCACATTAATGGTTTGAAAACTGTTGAACAATTTAAAAGTGACGTCAAAAATATTACTGATAAGTTATCAAAGTGTGGGAAACCTGAGGAATATCGGATTGTTTATTTGCATTGGGGGCACGAGTGTATTGAAGTGGATGAAACAACGACTGTTGACGATTATATGAAAAAGAAGGGCACAGGTAATGCGACGCTGCCAGATACGATTATTGAGTGGATTAAAAGGAACATTAATGATGATAATATTAAAATTGAACTGTTATACATAATCACAGATGGTCAAATACATACGAGAAGTATGGACAAGTGCTTGGAACTGAATGAGGATCTGCATTATGAAAGTGTTGTATTCCATGCGTTCCATGAAAATTTGAATCGAATCGACCTTTCAGTTGCCGTGTCATTTCTATCAGGCCGATGCACTATTTATCGCAACTACATGCTTTTTGATGATACAGATATTTCAGAAGAATACGACTACAGTAAGATCAATCTAAGTAACTTTGCAACTGAAAAAGAGAATATGAAGTCATATATCAAATTAAAGTACATCAAGAAACAGAAACAGAATGCAACAGCTCTAGGAGAGATAGAAAAGTTGAAGAAATTACGAGATCGATTATTTGACGAGTTGTCAACCAAATCTCAGAAGACAAAAAACACTCTGGATACGAAGGACAAAAATGTATTTTTGCTCGAATTCGTAAATACTGATTGGTATAGAGGTCTGAATCTTCCCACGCATGATGTAAAGGTTGATATTGAGAAGTCCATATCAACCTTGATTAATTATATCGTCAGCGAGAAAAAATCTTACATGTTTGATGCATTAAAATTCGACACAAAATTTGATGATTCCGTCGAAGAAGAGCCGATTGTTGATGTTAATTTTAAACCCGAGCAAGAAATTCAATTCCCTGACATCATTCTGGACGATGAAAAAGGTGTGCCTGTTGTGCTATTAACGGAATTCGATTTGCTGGAAAAATTAATATTTCATAGAACGAAAACGACACAAACAGTATCCCCGGCGAGTTTTAGCAAGTTCAAGGCGGCCATGGAGTGTCCGCTGTTTTTGCTGAACGATGCAGATATTAGCGAGTCAATCGGTTACTTTTACACTTTAAATGTCTACAAACAGTTATTGGAACAACCTACTAAGACTGAACCACGCACGCGCAGACCGTTTCAAGGCGGTCTGGTACTGGTAGACACCGACGAGTTTGACAAATACAACGATTACATTATAGCAGCGACGTATTTCGACTTCAAAAAGGTTAATTACAATGTTGGTTTGTTTTATTACGTGTTGTGGAAAAATTGTGAAAATAAAGAGTGGATGGACAAGAACGTCGTTGCGCAGTTCAAAAAATACGTGATGCGGCGAATAAGTAGGACAAGATGTAAAATAGGCCTGTCATCGTTACCATTGGATCCTCAAGAAAACACTTCCCTACTCACTGCGTTGTGGTACTGTGTTGAACTATCTACAATTTTATTCAAAAAAGATACTCGAAATTTCGTGCACGAACGTTTGAGAATGCATTACGGCGTAGCGCACTGTATGATCGAAATATTAAAGTATTTTGAATACGACTTAGATCTAGATGCCATTGAAAAGCGTAGAGATTTAATTAGACACGTCATGATTCTAAAGAAAATTCATCCGCATACAGAAAGAGTGTATTATATGCTGGAGAAAATATTCAAAAGTGTAAACGGGTTTCTAGTCAGTGAAATTGAAAATCCGGGTAATGTTTACAAACTTAATTATCTTAAATTGGATCATAAAGGTATTTTGTGTGATGACGTCATTAATGGTGAAATACGTTGGGGCGACTTTGTACACCTCATGCACGTAGTAGACGATGGGAGCGATTCTGGTCATGGGGACATTAAAATATGCGAAAAAACCTTCCGACCTTATTTCACCATTGACGAAAACAGGTCATTTTACACAGATTTAGTCAAAATTACTAAAAAAGTAGTTATTAATAAAGAAAATAAGATTACTTATGATGCAATAGATTCATTGGAATTAGACAGGATTTTATCATTGTATAATCTATTTATTAATTGTGTCAAAGACTTTGAAAAATACCCCACCTTAGATGAATACGTGAAGTATATTTCCAAAAAGAAAAAAATTAACGGTGATTTGGTCACGATTTTCGCGACTAATTTTTATGTCGGCGTTGAACAAGTCTACTCGACTTATCAGAATATTATGACAAATGTCGATGTCCAGAAATTTATAAAAGTATCCGAAAGTTTTGTCAGTCGATTTGAAAGAATTAAAGAGGAAGAAATATTAAAGTTTAATAATGACAATGATATAAATAAATTCATTTCAAACGAAGAATCAAAGGTTAATTTAATAAAACGAGTGTAACTCGAAAAAATAAATCTAAAAATCTGTAAGGACTAATTTAATCAAAACCTGTACATAATTGAGAATGTCAAGATCATTAAATATTTTGCAAATAAAACAAATTATATTATTTTCAGTGTTCAGTAGTCATAAATATTCGTTAATATAAAATATATATAGTTGTACATACATATATATAGACATACCTACTATTGTTGTCGTTGTGTGTGTTATAAAATAAATAGTAGAAATATAATATAAGTTACTTATATTATATTTCTACTATTTATTAATTATTTAATAATATATACCAAATATATACGGTCGCATTTATTAAAAGTCATAAAAAGGTGAATCCAGGGGAGCTAAGCGGGTTGGACTCAAAGTATTTCTATCTGTAGGTATCTTAATGTCAGACAACTTTGAGATTATAATACCTACAGATATACATATTACCTACTTACATACCTACCTACCATGTTTCACATAAAGTACTTAAAACCAGAATCCTGGATCGCCCACTAACTACATAAGTTAAAGACTGTCAATGTTATTAGTATATTTAGTATTTTCTATGTTACATTTTGCAAAAATTGGTACTCGGTTCGTAACTTTATATATAGATTTAATGTTATATATAGTATAGTATATATAATTACAAAAAAAAAATACTATTGTCTTTCGATAATAATAATAATAATAATAATAAATCATTTATTCCTCACCATATACATAAACAGGATACAATTCTAGTAAACATAGGATCTGATGGATTATGGTAGGCTGACACCTGAACTAGGACAGGTCCTGTATCTCAGGTAGTCAACCCTCCACCCCCTTACATGTTCAAGTTAAAGTGTTTACAGAACGGAAGACTATAATTAATTTATGTAATATACATATAATTATAACAAAACGTTTTTTTTTTTTTATTTTTTACATGTTTTTATTCGTTATATTCGTGTGTGTGTGTGTGTGTGTGTGTGTGTGTGTGTGTGTGTGTGTGTAAGTGTGTGTGTGTGTGTATGTGTAAGTGAGTGAGTGCGTGTCCATAAAATTTTTAGTCTTTTGATTTTAAAATACCTTCAGTTTTAAGATAAGAAAGTGCCATTAGGCTTTTTTTAAGTGTAAATTTAAGTTGCGTTCTAGTTAATTTAATAATTGGGTTTAAGTCATTAAAGTACCTATATAAAAATGGACCCATGTGAAATAGTTGACGTCTAGCAAACATTGTTTTAACCCTTGGAACAGGTGTCCTGACACGTCTTTTACCTGTAGGTAACTGGGAGATGTCTATATTTTTGTGGTGGCGAAGAACAGCATTGGTTATGTACAATTGCCTGACATTGAGTAGCTGTGTTTCTCTATACAGTTTATCTGTTGAGTATTTTCTTGGTTTGTGGACCATTACTTTTATCACGGCTCTTTGTGTTTTTTCCAGCTCCAGAAGATGACAAGGAGCTGCTCCTCCCCAAACAGAGACGCAATAGGTTAGAAGTGGTTGGCAAAGAGCGTAGTAAATTTTTTTAACAAGATCGGGGTCTGCAGCATCTCTAAGGTTCCTAAATATAGGCAATAGTTTTCTGATCCTTTTGCTTACTGCTGTAATTTGCGGACGCCAATTTAGGTTCTGATCTATTATCACTCCTAGATATTTGTGATTATCTGTTTGTGATAGAAGAACACAGTCACAGTCCACTTCCGAAATACAAGTAGAGGAATGAGCTTTAATACTGAAGAGGGTTGACGGACTCGTAGTACTGGAGATTTTAAAACAAATATATTTCGTTTTTAGTACATTAATTGTTAATAGATTTTCATCAAGCCATTCAACAACCCTTCTCAGACCCTTTTCTGCAGATTTTTTAACATTTTGCCATGTTTCTCCTTCAAAAACTAGCGCAGTGTCATCAGCAAAAGAAAGAATATTACCGTTGTCAAGTTTCAGATTGCAGAGGTCATTAGCGTATGCCAAAAATAGTGTAGGGCCGAGGGTGCTTCCTTGAGGTATGCCATAGGTAATAAATGAACTAGAGCTGTAAATGTTATCTACTTTGACTACTTGACTCCTTGCTGTAAGGTAGTCCTGAAGCCATCCCAGCGGTAGTCCACGTATGCCCATATTCTCAAGTTTTAGCAAGAGGAGTGGAACGGAAACGGTGTCGAACGCTTTTTGAAGGTCAAGAAAGATACCTACGCATCTTTTGCCTGCATCAAGAGCCCCAGTTACCATCTCCGAGAGTTTGGACACAGCATCCTCGGTACTTAAACCTTTTCGAAAGCCATATTGAGCGTGAGCTAAAATGTTTTTCATTTCCAGGAAGTTAGTGAGTCTGGTATTATACGCTTTTTCAACGATTTTGCTAATGGTGCTGATTAATGATATTGGCCTATAATTCGACATCTCGTCCACTGCGCCACCCTTGTGTATGGGTACTACTACAGCCTTTTTAAAAATGGCTGGAAAAGAACCAGTAGAAAAACTTAAGTTGCACAAGTGTGCAATCATGTTGCTTAATACAGCATGGGAGTTCTTTAGAATTGATGTAGAGATAGTGTCAATCCCAGGGGCACAATTGGTTTTCAAGTTCAGAATGATTTTGTCTATTTCCCTAAAATCTGTTGGAGTTAAGCACATGGAAGTAGCATTTATTGTGGGAAGTTTTTTTTGCAGCAGACGAGTTTCAGTAGTTTCGGTTCTCTTTAATATTTTGGAGGCTAGATTTTCGCCGATAGAAGTGAAAAAATTGTTTACCAGGTCAAGAGATGTTATTGGCGATGGCGTCAATGTAAGCAAAGAAGAAGCATGGGACCGAGATTTTTTCATATTGCACAGTTCTTTGACAGTTTCCCAAGTGCTCTTGTTATTGTTATGGCATTTGTATAATTTTTCTTTGTAATAGTTAATTTTTAGTGATCTGGCAGTTTGGTTACAAGTATTTCGATATTTTATATATTCATCTTTTATGATACCGTTATCTGGATATTTTTTTAATACTTTATGCATGCGATCTCTGGTTATAAAGCACTTTATGATACCCACAGTGATCCAGGGTTTTAGTGGTCGTTTCTTTTTCGTAAAAGTAATGGTTGATGTATGTTGTACCGTTAGATCATGTATGGTTTCAATTAGAGTTTCTGCAGCTACGTTTGCATCGTTAGTCACCAAAAAAGGATTCCAGTCTTTATGAATTATCGCTTTTTTCAGGGCCTCATAATCTAGTTTAGTCCGTGTAATAGAATTAACAATAATAGGGGTCGGTACAAGTGTACTTGATATACTAAGTAATATGGGATAATGGTCAGTGATGTCTGTTTCCAGGACGAAAGACGCATAATCTGCCACTAACTTGCACATGAAGTGATCTAAACACGTCCGTCCGTGAGTCGGTACCTCTATGGCTTTATGCAATCCGTGGGAACCTATGATCTCCAAATAATCTCTGACTATGTTATTGTTTGTATCTAGGGTGTCAATGTTTATGTCACCTGTAAGAATTATGTTACGTGTTCTAGTGGTCGTCAACAATGTGTCCAAGGAATCTAGGAATGTATTTAAGATTTTGAAGCCATACGGGCGATAAATTCCGATTATAGTTAGATTTTTTATGTTTGCCGCTAGACAGTTCGCCTCATCCAATTCCACTTCCTGTACCGTGGCTTTCAAACTACTGTTAATATACATGATGACCCCATCATTTTTATTAAAGCTACGCTTAGTAAATGACATAGTGTAACCATCAATTGTTGGTGGAACCGACTCCGCGTCACACCAGCATTCTGAGAGAACAATAACATCTATATTTATTTTTAAGCTAGTAATATACACTAAGAAATTATCTAAGTTTTTGTTAACGCTTCTTATATTAAACGACAGTATATTCAACTTTTGCCGATTGTTTGTATTGAATTTTTTAAGCTCAGAACTAAGGCGACTAGGGTCATTAATAGGTGTACAGGAAGTTTTGCAGGAGATATCAATCTCATTTTGTATATGGAGATTATTCATATTTGAAATTGTAGTAGGTAAGTAGGTTTTTGTGTGACGGCTCATGAAGTAAGTAAGTAGAATGTTTGCATAGATTCTGAAAGGCTTTTTTATTTGTTAGTCTGGGTTCTTTGTTTGTGTGTAATGTAATGTACTGTTGGTAACGATGAATGTAGGTTTGTATAAGATTGACGCATATTGTAGTTGATGTGAGTAACATGAGAAGTATAGAACAAATATACTTGAAATCAACACTGATAAAATACCCAATTATTGCTAAAATTACGACATAGTTTTCCGTAGATGCACCCTTGGCTAGTCATTTGTTTCTTAGTTGTTGTATTTGCGCTTCACTTCTTACCAAGATGTATGGGTCACCTTGCTTCTTGCGTAGATATACAAGTCCGTTTGAGGTCCAGCAGTAAGCGTAGTCCATAGTTTTGCGGAGTTCTCGGGCAAGAAAGTACAGGCGAGAGGCGAGAGGGGTGAGGTGTTCAGACAGGTATATTTCCACTTTGGCTCCTTCTATACCCAAGTGAGACGAATTTAATTGTTCTAATTTATATTTGATGGAGTTCTGTTTATGATTTTTGGCTGCATTCAATAAACTATCTTTGAGGAAAGTTGATGAGTATTCGGCTACGATGATTGAAGTTGTCTGGTCTGATTTTGACGGCATCCTATATACATCACGAAGCCCGAAGTTATCCATGTCGACTGCTAGTGATGTAGAAAGTGTTTTTATTAAGCCAAATAGTTTTTCTTTCGTCTCACCTCTTTGCTTTGGAACGTTTCTAATCTGGATGCTGAACTTGCGTGAGTGTCTTTCTAGGGCATCACATTTTTCTCCAATGTGTAATATTTGTGCGGTAATTTGCTTGTGTTCAATATCTAGACGCTGTATAGTAGATTGTAGTTCATCTAACTTCGCCGTGGCAACCTCGATTGATTTTTCAATCTCAATGTTATTTTTGAGAGTTATGTCATTTTGGGCTTTGATTTCAGAAATGTGTTTTTCTAGAGTATCGAGGCGCTGGTTTTGTTGTGATTGCATGGCGCTCATAATATCCCTTAATTCT
The DNA here is from genome assembly GCA_951394215.1 of Glyphodes perspectalis. Lineage (NCBI taxonomy): Eukaryota > Metazoa > Arthropoda > Insecta > Lepidoptera > Crambidae > Glyphodes > Glyphodes perspectalis. The sequence goes on along the minus strand of OX596213.1, from coordinate 14,233,106 downwards.
TCACGAATGATCTTTCGGAAGTCAGAACGGTCGGGTTCTAGATGGTCTTCTGTGATTCTTCGCCTCTTACAGTCACGTTGTGTAACATGTCCTTGCCCGAAATCTTCTAATGAGGTTGACGTAGAGGCCATCTTGTCTACCTCTGATTCTGACATGCTTAGAGATTTATTTAGTGGTGGGGATCGTGCTAAGTTTGGCATTGTGGCCAAAAAGAAAACCAGTAGAAAACTTGGGCCAACTCCTTATAAATTCGACCGCTATCGCTTCCGCTTATGAGTTGCGGCAAACGGCAATGTGTCTGAGATGATACCAGAGATACGTACGGGTCGTTCGGTCGGTGATGTTTCGCGATGACGAATCAGCCGAAGCTCGCAGCGTAGCTTGTTTATTTGTTGCGGTCTCCTGTAGCTGTCCTTCACTTACGGCACGTCACGCGTTTGCTTGCACTTCCTATGCGCTATGCGCGCCTGGTACTTCGCAGTATTTTGTGACGCGAAAATTATTTAATACTTTAGAAGAATTTTAATTTTTTAAACAAAAATATATTAAAAACTTGCACAGGTTACACGTCTAAACGCTTCCGCGGTCCGGGGGGGAGAGGAAAGTGAAATAGATGTAAGTGAAATAGGATAAAAAATATATATGTATCTGGTAATAACATTGTTTCATTTCTGTCATTTTTTTTTATATAAGTAGGTACTGTATACATACATATCATCACGCCTGCAATCCCCAAAGGGGTAGGCAGAGTCAAAGAGGGCAACCACCTCCTTAACCAGATTCAGCCAAAAATAAAACTAGGTTAGAAAATTGTGACAAGTGGTTAGACAATCACACACCCAAAACCCGATATACCATTAGTCGCCTTTAACGACATGCTAGGCAAGGAACACAGTTGGCACATTATTTTTGAAGTCCCAGACCAACATGGGTACATGGTAACTGTATATAGTTTCATCTTTGACCTCTCCGGTCATGTAAGGTTACCATGGCACCGTACTATGGGAGTGAAGGAACAAAGAGTGCACCTGCGTCTGCGCAGACACTTTCACAAAAAGTTTATTTTTAGTTTTAGTTTAATTTATGCGAAATCATTATCTTTACCTTGCTTAACTCATTATTTTAAGGGATTAATTTAAAGGATTCTTTATTTAAAATAAGCAAACATTATTTTTTACTTGCCATACAAAAGTTGCTCAGTTAATTGGCCATTTTGTATAAAAATTTAAAAACTTTTTAAAATCCTTTAAATTGGTCCCTTAGAATTATGAGTTATATAGTAAGAAAAAAAATAAGGAAAAAAAATAAAGGAGAGCGGTGGTAGCTCAATGGTAAGGACACGTGCCTCTTAACCGAGGAGTGCGGGTTCAAACCCGGGCATGTACCTCTAGATTTTAAAAAATCTATGTACATATTTATACCACTAGCTCGACGGTGAGGGAAAACATCGTGATGAAACCTGCAAATTCAAACAACTTTGAATTTGTAACCATGATCCAAAAATTGTCTGGTTCCCCTATCTTAGGGTTACGAAGGTCAGATCGGCAGTCGCTTCAATGTAATTACCAGACTCGCTAAATCCTGGATCATGGTCTAAGCGGACCCCGTCTAAGCACGGGACATAACGCTAGGAAGATGATGATAGTAAGAAAAAAAATAAGTAAGAAGTTTCGCATATACTAAAAATAGCTTTGTATAATATCTCCTCCTTAATTGCCCAGTCCTCCTTGCGATTAGCTGCCGTGAATTTGATCTGACAACTAACCAATGAGGAGGGTGACAAGATCACAAGTCACAGTTACGCCATCTTTTGGATGTTTTAATTCAAAAAACCCTCATTAAATCGGACACGTCAAGTTTATTTGTCATTGCAGAAACAGACTTCTCCTGACTATTCACTCAAAGTGGTTATAATAGAGAGTTCCAAGGTTCAGTGCTACTACTGCCTTGTGTATCCAAAACTTACCATCTGGAAATCAAATTACCGACTCGCCCTGTGTCAAACTAAGCAAATTACGTCGCCGAAATTGTCCGACTGGCGAGATCTACCCATCCGTAATCGGATATTTGGTATACCGGACTTAGAGCATTCCTCCAGCCAGAGAGACGATAGCACAGAAGAAATTCGCTATATTATACATACAGACTATCACCATAATCCCTAAAGGAGTAGGCGGAGTCCAAAAGTAACAAACTCCATTAACCACATTAAAAAAAAATTGTTGAGTTAGACAGAAAATTTTAAAAAAAGTAGTGACAAAAGAACTGGCCTTTTGTCACTTTTTTTTAGGATAACCTACTAATACCAACCCTCGTTGCTTTTACAACAAGCTAGACAAGGAACACAGATATATAATATTTGAATCTCATACTAACAAGGGACTATGATTGACATGATCAATGGATAACGGTTACACATCCATAGTTGTTTGTATGTTTTCTCTTACCGCCAAGCTAGTCATATAAATACATACTTACATAGAATTAAAAAATCTAGACGTGTCCGTATTTGAACCCACTCTTCTTGGATATGGAGCGCGTTTCCTTACCATTGAGCTGCCACAGCTCTAGAATAGGTTCACATTCAACAGATAATTATCTGTCATTCATCCCTATTGTAAATTATACTGTGTCAAAACACTTTTATTCTATTTATTCCGTCAGTTAGATTACACAAAAATACAAGACACATATATATTTGCTTTACTTATCAAGTTAATAAAAAAATACAAACATAAAGAGCATCAAAGTTTTGGAGTGGAGGCTTATGAGTCTTATGACGTCATTTTCAAGTAAAAATTGTATCTACACAGGCGTGACGCGCAACTTGAATGCACTGTATCTGCGTCAGTGTTTGTTTGATTCGACAAATAAATGAAAAAAATACGTGTTAAATATCATATTATAATCTAACTGACGGACTAAACAGAATCTTTTAGTCGCCTCGCCAATTTTAGTTTATCCAGCGTCCATACATTGTCTAAGTGGTTCGCTGTAGCGCTGCCAGTGAATACAGTCTCAAACTAGGTTTATTACCTTTATTTAGCCTGTTATCAGATTGTATGTTTCGACCGAGGAAGCCGCTTTGTGAAACTGAATACCTATATTCCGATACGCCGGAGTAGTTTTAGTCGGGAATAGCAGGATTCTGTGAGACTTGTCTGACTTAAAGTACTATTACAATTTTGTTATTGAATTAGATTCACACATTTCTACAGGCCCGTTGGTCGAGTGGTCAGAGACCCTGGCCTCGAAATCGAGGGCCGCGGGTTCGATCCCGCTAGGGGCAAATGTTTGGTGTGATGAACATGGACATTTGTACTCGAGTCATGGATATTTATAAACGTATTTAAGTATGTCTATCCGTTCATCTAGTATCCTTAGGACAAGCTTAAAGCTTAGTTTGGAACTAGGGAATTGGTGTGTCAGTCTGGAGAATTTATTTATTTATTATTTATTATTTACTAATCTCATATTAATATACATTCATATAATAAACAGATAAATTCTCCAAACTAACACACCAATTCTCTAGATCAAAATTAAGCTTGTAAGCTTATGCTATGGATACTCGGTGAACGGATAGACATACTTATTTCACTTAAACATTTGCCCTTAGCGGGATTCGATCCCGCGACCCTTGGTTATGTGGCCAGGGTCTCTGACCACTCGACCAACGGGCCTGTCAACAGAACCCTAAAAACTATGTTCACATAAATACGGTGACATACAGACATACATACTCATTGTCAATAGACATTCAGTTATTGTTATTGATATAGTCAATTATTCAGCGCGGACGTCGTACCAGGTTCCTGAGCACAAGCTGAATTATTCAATAGTTGCATATTGTTCGCATTTGCGTGATAATCGGTTCAATGTACAGCTTCGTCTAGTCTATTGATAGTTAGTATTCCCACGGAGTTTCTATATCTGTTTTTAATTGTCCAAGCGGTAATTGGCTGACAGTCGATAAATTTAATTTAGTTAAATGATAACTATGTGGTATATACCAACTGATTACAAATTCAAATTCACATTCAAAATATCTTTATTTATATGGGCTTCAAAAAAGCACTTATAAATAGTCAATATACATAAAAAAAAAGGATAAGAACTAATACTACCACCGGTTCGGAAGGTAGACTCTATCGAGAAGAATCCTGTAAATGTTGTTCTTTTCAAATGTAGGTACATCGTGTTTGCAATGCGTAACTAATATTTTATCTAAGATGCAAACGCTGTAAGTTTAAATTAGAATGGCAAAAATACCGCTGGATTGTAATCCCTAGTTTGTGATGTAGGCGACGACAAAGCCACTTGTCACAACTTTCCATGTAACCCAACTTAATTTTATTTTGTAGCTGAATGTGATTTACTCTATCTACCTCTTGGATTATTAGGCGCGATGATGTGTATGTATGATATAATTAAAAGCTACAATGCCACATACAGATACACAGCCAGCCAGACACGTTAAATTTATAACACCCCTCTTTATGTTAAAAAAGGAAAATCGGCAAATCATATCTCGTACTTCAAGCCAGAAAAAACAAAACCTTTATTTTTATAAAGTCATTCGTTTAATTATTTTTCATGTTTATCTATATTTCATGTAAATTATTTTTCAAAAGAATCAACAAATTACTATAAGACGACCAAGAATCGAATAATTCTTTTCGTATCAAAAAAGTTGGGATTTGCTTATACGCCCCACTGAAGCCCGCGATATCAATCATATAATCATACTTACTCTATTGCTATAAAGAATGATTTCTCCAAGTTCGTTATCCTTTGTCAGGGCAGGTCATTAGTCGCGCAACAAATCGCTGCTCGCATCAAGCGATATATCTCCGCGAGGATCGCGTGCGGGCAAATCGTTCGAGTCCCGGGCGGGCACGAACGCTTCTCGGTAAAGATGATGTATTCGTATTTAAATATTGTTGTTGTCGATGGGTTAGCATTATGGTCCGACTTTGAAAATTTTCGTTTGTATTTATGGTTGATTTTCGGCGTTAACCATACTGTTTAAAAATCGCCATCATTGGCTTATTATTTTTTAGTTCAGACCAAAGCTGCTTGTTGCGGTCTCACCCATATACCAGTGTTCCGCAAACTTTTTGTGTTCAAGGTACATCTAGGAAAACAATTCTTTTTTTGAGGTAATATAAATGAGTTTTAAGGAATAGTTATAAACATTTAATATTAATCAACAAAACAATATCTATATATATAAAAATGAACCCCTATTTCTCCTGGTCACGGTATAACTTGAGAACGGCTTGACCGATTTCGCTAATTCTTTTTTAGTTGTGTTTGTTATTGTCAGGTGAAGGTTCTTATGAAAGAAAAAAATAAAATGTTGCGCGGAAAAAAAATGGGTATTGAAAATCCGGGAACGGGGCGTTACGAAGTGCGCCGGGTCAGCTAGTTTATTATAAATCAACTCGCTCATGTGCGCGCGTCATTAACAACTGTGTAAGTATTTATCTATTTATCTTTATGAGATATACCCTATTTTTCCGAGGCACATCAAGTAATGACGACGGTACACCAGTGTCCCGCGGGACGCACTTTGCGGGACACTGCCCCATACTGCTGGCATGGTGAATCCTCAATAAGATACTCAAAGGCTCGTCAACGTGCAAGTGACACCTGTTATGTTGCAAGCGACCACAGACCACTAACTAGCCGTATTAACGGTTGATGATATAGAGCTGGAACGGGTGAATAAAATTGTATACCTAGGATGTGCATTTAGCAGAGATGGAAGGTACTCCGCTGATATAGAAAGAAGAGTGAATGTAGAGAATAGGGTGACTGGAGCGTTAGGAACACTTCTAGGCAGTAAAGTCTTAAGCCAGAAGGCCCAGCTCGCTATACACAATGCGGTGCTGATTCCTACGCTAATATATGGAAGCGAGAGTTAGGTGTGGTATAAAGAGCGTGAAAGTAAACGCGGTCGAGATACGAGCGCTGCGTAAAATCTGAGGTGTATCGCTCACAGACTGCATTCGGAATAGCGAAGTAAGAAAGAGAGTCGATCTGAAAGACAGCGTTAGAGTCAAGGTAAGAAGAGGCGTGCTCCGAAGATTCGGACATGTAAAAAGAATGGATGACGAAAGATCGACTAAACAGACATACAATGCGAAAGTGGAAAGATGTAGGAGTCGCGGAAGATCCAGGCTCACCTACCACGACCAGATTGGTCGTGTGTTAACTGAAGGTGATGTTAGGAGTCATGAAAACCATAGAGCTTGTATGAAAAGGATCATGAATGTTGAAGAAGCAAGAAAGGTGTGTAAGGATCGTGCCGTATGGCGTTCGGTTGTCTCTGCCTGCCCCGCTAGGGAGGTGGCGTGAAGTTTAATTAATTTAGTTAGCTGTATGCAGTTTTGGTAGTAAAAATAAGGCACGTATGTAAGCGACTTAATAATAATAAAACCACTCTGCTCCTTATCTACGATATCATAAAGGGGGAACTAAATAGGATATTAGGCTTTTAGTTGTGTACGCGAGTGGTATTAGTCAGTACTTGTACTAAATTTAGATCTAATTTTATTTTTGGCTAGAATCGAAGTAGTTAAAGACGCTGTTCCTTGCACTACCTATCTGGACACTACCAAGGTAGAAGGGTAGTATGAAAAATATGTATGTACCAAATTGTCACCCAGGACAAACATTCGTATGATAAATACCTGTGTTTGTTCAGTGTCTGGGTGTTAATATCCAATATTAAAGTATTTATTTGTAATAACACTGTTGATTCTGATATCCATAACACAAGTCCTTAAGTTTCTTACCTCGGAGTCAGATCAATATATGTGATGTAGTTGGATATCAAAAAAAAAGAAAATGAAGTAGAAATAAAAAATACTATGAAATGGAGCATAGAAATATTTCTCTCACCATTAAACCTAAATATTTATTGCATTAACCTGCACAGGGCATGCGAAACAGTCATTTGAAGTCCTAAAGAATATCGATCGTAAGTTTCTTGGTAAAGATGAGTCATTTAGTTAGAGACTGTTTTATTGTGTGTGGGTGAAGGTTCTGCTGAATAATGTCACAAGTTATCAAGTTAGAGTTCAATTACGAAAAAGTAGTGTATTGCATGCAAAAGCTTGTTCTAACACGAACACGTGCCTGGGAATTAAAAAAATATGTGCACTATGCAGGTACAACTACTAACTAACTAACTAACTAAACTTCACGCCACTTCCCTAGCGGGGTAGGCAGAGAGAACCGAACGCCATATGGCACGATCCTTACACACCTAACTCGCCTTTACAACATTCATAATCCTTTTCATACAAGCTCTACGATTTTTATGACTCCTAACATCACCTTCTTTTAATACACGACCAATCTGGTCGTGGTAGGTGAGCCTGGGCCTTCCGCGGCTCCTACATCCTTCCACATTCGCATTGTTAACTACTAACTAGGTAATATATATAACACAAACAACATAACATCACGCCCATAATCCCCGAAGGGGTAGGCAGAGTCAAAGGGGCAGCAGGCCCCTTAACCCCAGTCAGCCAAAAACAAAACCGGGCTGTGATTGTTGAAAATTGAGAAAAAGTAGTGTCAAGTGGCTAGCTCGTCCCCTACACAATCACATACTTAAAACCCCATATACCATTAGTCGCCCTTTACGACATGCTAGGCAAGAAACACAGTTTGCATATTCTTTTTAAGTCCCAGACCAACATGGGACAACGGGCTGGTTTAGATGGAAAAATGTAAAAAAAAATACAGTCGAATTGAGAACCTCCTCCTTTTTTTGAAGTCGGTTAAAAAGTAGTGACAAGTGGCTAGCACGTCGCCTACACAATCACATACCACAACCTCATATACCATTAGTCGCCTTTTACGACATGCTAGGTAAAAAACACAATTGGCACATTATTTTAAGTCCCAGACCAACATGGGACAATATCTATACTTATAATAAATCTGTAGAGAGGTCAATTCTGTACATGAAATATATTTTTAAAATAACTATCAGGGGGTGATTAGTGATCGATACTGATGCCAAAAATGCAATTAGTATAATTTTTGTCTGTCTGTCTGTCTTCCGTCGCGTGTGCAGCCTTAATGGTTAAAGTTACATAGAAATCATGTATGACGGAAATAGTCTTTATAATATTAACCATAAACGCGGGTGACACCGCTGGCACAGCTAGTACAATAATAAAATATCAGGCTACATCACATACATTTATTTGACTTCAATGATGATAAAAATAACATACTTTTTACTAACAAAGATGGAGTTTTTTAGGGTTATTTGTATTATACTTAAACAACAAAAAGGAGTCCTTTCATTAATAAAAATCCATTTGCCAATCAAAACCAACAATTTCAGGAGACACTGCAGGCTAAAGCTAGTATGTCGCATGTTCCACGACGCGAGCATCGCTCGTAATTGCACAATTCTCACAATTAATCATTCACCACTAAATCAATATGAATAACTAAAGGTGCGCTTGTATGGGCAATCTTTATAGCAATAATAAATAAATAAATTCTACAGACTGACACACCAATTCCCTAGTTCAATCTAATATTATGCTTGTACTATGGCTAGGTGAACGGATAGACATACTTAAATACATTTATAAACATCCATGACTCGAGTACAAATATCCATGTTCATCACACGAAACATTTGCCCCTAGCGGGATTCGAACCCGCGACCCTTGGTTTCGTGGCCAGAGTCTCTAACCACTCGACCAACAGGGCCAGACCACGGGTCAGTATTTTTAATCAACTAGCCTTCTGCTCGACGACATGATATGCAGCAATTTTTAAAAAATCGGCATATTTCTTCTAATTATTTCATATATTCTGTATTGTTAGCTAATGCAAATTGTATAACCAGTGGGTATAGAAATTCAAGTCAAGTTGTTTTCTATCTCGTATGCACTTATTTATTCTGCGGCTTCTACGTCTCGCTTCCGCGGGGAGAGCGAGGGGGCGAGTGGAAGTACAATTGCGCCAGCGCGGCAACTAAATTGCTCCTAGTTTATTGGAGTTGCTCCTTATCGCTCAATATTATAGTTACAAAACAATTTGCTAAATTAATCCTTGTTGCTGTTGCCGTCAATTGCTTGATATTTCGTCACATCGCAATCGACCATCATTGCTCATAATTAAGCAATTTCTGTTGCTCATGTAAATGCACCTTTATTTAACGAACGAAATCATCGGACCTCCGCGGAAAAGTAATTTCATACCCACAGTCCATATGTATGCACAGGCGCTTTATTAAGGTGGTGTTCGTAGTTGATTTATATTTACGGATATGAATTTAATAACAGGCTCGTTGCCAAATATGTATGTACAAGAACATATATTTCCGTACCAAAAGTGGAACCTACCATATAGTGAGACCAATGTCCAATTAAGCATTTTGGTTTATTGTATAACTAGCGACCCGCCTCGTCTTCGCACGGCGAGCACAAAACAAAATGAACTCAAATTCAAAATATCTTTATTGACGTAGGCCTCAAAAAAGCACTTGTAAATCGTCAAATAATAGATACAAAATAGAACAATTTGAATCTACCACCGGTTCGGAATGTCGCATCTACCGAGAAGAAACCGACAAGAAACTCGGTAGTTACTCTTTTCAATGCCAGATTGAACATAAAAATTTAAATTTACAGATTAAGTTAATTATACCAAGTCATACAGTTAATGTTCATTGAAGATTCAGCCGAGTATTATTACAAGTAAAAGGTAAACCAGAGCAGACCAGCCTCTGAAGGTGGCACCTGTTCACAAAATACATATAATCCTTCCTCTTGAATCATTCTATCTGTTTGTGAAAACCGCATCAACATCCCTTGCATAGTTTAAAAGGTCTAAGCGAACAGACAGAAGCGGCGACTTGTAAAGATAGTAAATAATTATATGTCATGTCATGGGATTCTTATATGGTGCCAATATCCTACATTATATTATCATCACACCTGCGGTCCCCGAAGTAGTCGGGAGAGTCCAGGGAGCAATGACTTCCTGAAATCACATTGCAACCCTTATAACTTGGTCATGATCATCATCCTACTTACCTCCTAGCGTTGCTTAGACGAGGTCCGCTTAGACCATGATCCAGAATCTGGTGAGTTTGGTTATTACATTGAAGCGACTGCTAATCTGACCTTCGTTCCCCTTAGATACGGGGACCAAGGAATTTGAATCATTATCATGATAACTTGGTCAATAAGATCAAAAATAAATAAATTTAGTTATAGCATATTTGACTTGGTCGATGGCGTATTTAGTAGTGACCTTGCCTCATGCGCCATGCGTTGTGGGTTCAATTCCCACTCAGGACAAACATTTGTGTGATGAATACTTGTGTTTGTTCTGTGTCCGGGTGTCAATATCCAATATTTAAGTATATAAGTATGTATTTGTAAAATCTCACTGTTGATACTGACATTCGTAACACAAGTGCTTAAGCTACTTACCTCGAAATCAGACCAATGTATGTGATGTAGCCCGATATTTATTTATTTATACTTTTTCCCCTTACTCTCCTCTCCTTGCTCTACAGCAGGACTTCCCAACCAGGAGCCACGTCCCCTTAAGGTGACATGGAGAAATACGTACGTTTGCATTTACGAATGAAAAAAATCTATTAAATGCGTAAGTAAATTAAAATATAAAGTAGTAAAATTATAATTTTTGATGACTTGGGAGGGAGGGGGGGTTGGCATGAACATATTTGTTTTTGGTCCGGGGAGCCTCGGTGAAATAAAGGTTGGGAAACCCTGCTCTACATGTTAGGCAAGGAACCCAATTGGTACATTATTTTCAAAGTTTAATTAGCAACTTCCGATATACGCTTTAATATGTAGTTTCCGAACGTTCCAGTGTCGTTCAGCTGCATCCACTGAAATGCAATGCCCACCCACAGTGCAAATACGAACAGTGAGAATACGATTGCAATCGTAAAGACACGAATAATGGAATGACAATTTCAAAAATCTTTGTGCTATTGAAAGAGGGAAAGTTTAAATCAAACAGCTAGCTGGTAAAAATAATAATAATAATCTATAAAGATGAATAAAATTGAAGTGTCTGTTTGTAATTCCAAAATAGTAGCGATTCATACGAATGTACATATTTGATACGTGTACAGTTTTAATTTAAGTTTTTATCTATCTGTCTATCGGTATATCTGTATGCTAGACTTTCAAATTATAGGTCTAAGTCCCTCAAACATAGGTTACTTTTATTTTAGAAAACAAAAATTGAGATCCGCGCCAAAAAACAAACAAACATTTCGGTTTGTTAAAATCTGCGCAGACGAAGTCATTCTAAATAGCTATTAAATAAATAAATAGAAATGTATACGTACGGGTACCTTATGTCCCACGTTGGTCTGGGACTTTAAATTGGGTATGTGATTGTGTAGGCGACAAGCTAGCCACTTGTCACTTTTTCGCAATTTTCCATCTAACCCAGCCCAGTTTTATTTTTGGTTGAATGTGGTTAAAGGGGCCTGCTGCCACTTTGACTCTGCCTACTTCTTCGGGGATTATTGGCGTGATGTTATGTATGTATGTATGTCGTAAAAGACGACTAATGGTAAATCGGGTTTTATTTATGTGATTGTGTAGGCGACTAGCTAGCCACACAATATTCCATGTACCCCAGCCCGGCTTTATTTTTAGCTGAATGTGGTTAAAGGGGCTTGCTGTCCCTTTGACTCTGCCCTTTGAGGGATTCGAGGGAGGGCGTGATTTTATGTATGTTATGAGTACCTGACGTTTTCTTACTGCTGTTTCACGGGCTGTGACGTAAGCAGCGAGCCGCGCGGCGCGTCGCGCGTTATTGGATCAGCGGATTACGCAAACTGCCCGCCACTAGCTACGAGTATGTACGCCTACACCCGTCTGTGCGGATACTATTGGACTTTTACACTTAAAAGTCTATGACTTCACATCATCATCTTCCTAGCGTTATGTCCCGTGCTTAGACGGGGTCCGCTTAGACCATGATCCAGGATTTAGCTAGTCTGGTAAATACATAGAGGTGACTGCCGATCTGACCTTCGTAACCCTAAGATAGACACCAGACACTTTTTGGATCATGGTTACAAATCCAAAGTTGTTTGAATTGGCAGGTTTCCTCACCGTCGAGCTAGTGGTATAAATACACACATAGACTTGACAAACCCAGAGGTACGTGCCCGGGTTTGAACCCGCACTCCTCGGTTAAGAGGCGCGTGTCCCTACCATTAAGCTACCACCGCCGCGAGTCTATGACTTCACAATCGCATAATTAAAGCATTGATTGGTATGTTTAATGTTTATGTAATTAATAATAATCCTTGCACAGGTCTGTTTTTGTAATCCTTAGATCTGACTAATTTGATCATGGCAACACATCAATAGTTTTTTTTATATTGGCTCAGTATAAAGGCTTCGCTTAGCCTGATGGTAAGCAAAAGAGGAGCCCAAATCGCCGTGACAGCGAACGTGAGACCATGGTACACTATCCATACAGCCTCCAAGATGCTTCTTCACGCTTCGCTTAAAGGAATTCATGTCGAAGGATGGAGGAAACACAGTTATTTTAATGAACATATTTTCATTTATTTTTTACGAACAGCAATTGTCTACATACAGAGGCTCAAAACATACAGACAGAAGAATTGACAGTGGATACCTAGAAATAGGGTCTCGTTAGCACCATTGCGTAGGCAACCTATAGAATCCAAAGATACATCATCGGAATCGAACCAATACACCTCGTATCTTAGACTCTCAGAAGCACCATCAACTATTACCATTCAAAGCGATCATTTATCTAAGCCTGCGCGTCCGGCGGCAATACCCCCGATATTGGATGAGCGTATTACGCGAAGTGCCTGCTCTGAGTCGTTCACACTACACCCGCGGCGGGGTGAGATATAACGAATAGGGTGACCACCTGTTTTTATACTGCCGGGACAGTCCTGATTCCAGGGATATTTTCTAGTGTTATTTAATTTCGTTGTTCAGAATTTTGATTTGAAATATTATTTCAGCTACCTGTCCTTTTTATATATTAGACTAGCCTATGCTAATTCATCCGCAAGAAACTTGACAACAATAAAAATATCTAAAATAAAATAGCACTCAAGTAACTCCATTAACACCAACTATCAGCTATTGAAAGTCCTGTCAAGATTTGATCAGCCGTTTTGGAGATTAGCTTGATCAAACAAACAGAGGGACAGGCAGTTTTATCTTAGATTTTATTTGTCTCTATAGATAAGTAACGAAATAGGGGCTCACTCGATGGGAAGCAATCACCATCACACACGGACAACTGCAACACCAGAGGCATTAGTGTACGCAATATGGATGCAGTAAGCCGTAATATGTTTATGAATGTATGTAATTTATTCATTTATATTGATATATTATTGCCAACTGCTAAGGGCGAGGTAATTTTCTCCCAATTTTCTTAGCACGCCATGTTGCGCATGAGTGAACGCATTGTGTTCACATTCGCGTCACCTTCAACGAACGCTACAACGAAGTTTGGCAGAGAGCAATGACACTTTAATAACACTTAACCTCCTTTTTAAGATCTTCGTACGCTATGTGCCATTAAAATATTGATTATAAATTATACCACGTTTGATTAATAATTCAATTTGTGCTGTTTGTTACCCATTGAAATGTATCTAAGAAAAATGTCCCGCTGTTACCCTAAAAAAACTGGGCCACCCTATTTACCGAGACTTAATGCAATGGCGATTCGAATAAACGTCTATTTTACCGATTTATTTTTATAAGAGAGGCAATACAATAGACCAATATATGGTTTAACGTACGCGCGAAATACAAATGTTATTTTTCAAAGCTTATTATTGGCTTTTAAGATTATTGCAATATTATACTACTTTGATTGGCTCGATGGCGCATTCGGAAGTGACCCTGCTTCATGCGCCAAGAGTTGTGGGTTCGATTCCCACCCAGGACAAACATTCGTGTGATGAATACTTATAATTTTTCTGTGTTTGGGTGTCAATAACAAATATTTAAGAATATATTTATAATACCACTGTTGATTCTAATATCCGTAACACAAGTGCTTACGCTACTTACCTCAGAGTCAGATCAATGTATATGATGTAGTCTGATATTTAATTATACTTACTCGATTTATTTAAAAGATTCCGGCTTAATCCTGACATAAATAACAGCCCAATAATACATAATATGTATTATTATGCATAATGTTACTTGGCTAAGCGTGGTTAGTTATTTACATAAAAATTACACGACAATTTTTAACGTTTATTTCAGACTTGTTTACTACTCCGCCTATATCTACGTCGAGAGAATTAAGGCAGCGATCCCCTTTACCACATTCAGCCAAAACAAAACTGGGCTAGGTTAAGTGGAGAATTATGAAAAAGTAGTGACAAGTGGCTAGTTCGTCGCCTACGCAATCACGTACCCAAAACCCGATATAGAATTAGTCGCCTTTTACGAAATCCTAGGCAAGGAATACAGTTGGCAGATTATTTTTAAGTCTCAAACCAATATGCGACGCTCAATTGTACTTCAATGTCCAAGCGGTATTCTACTACCCTCGTATTCTCCACGGCTAACATTTTTCTTCTCTCTGAAACATTATTTATGTTTTCCCAAACAATTTGTTTATTACACAAACAAGTGTATTCTATTCAGAATGATCATTTTATCCTGCTGCGGCAAGGATTGCCGGCAGCCATAATTCACATGCTAATATAGCAGATAGCGCCGTTATTTATAGCAGGCGAATCTAGAGAATGGGCTTCAAGGACTGCTCTTCGGAAAATCTCGGTTCACATACTTTTATAATATTGACAGGCCCGTTGGTCGAGTGATCAGAGACCTTGGCCACGAAACCAAGGTCAAGTCGCGAGTTAGGGTCCCGCTAGGGGCAAATATTTCGTGTGATAAACATGGACATTTGTGCTCGAGTTATGGATGTTTATAAACGTATTTAAGTATGTCCATCCGTTCACCTAGTATCCATAGGACAAGCAATAAGCTTAGTTTGGAACTAGGGAAATGGTGTGCCAATCTGCAGATTTTTTTTTAATATCCTATCTTTATAGTAATACTATCTAAAGCCCCTAAATCTCGGTAAAAATATTTTAGTATCTATAGCTAGCTATTACCTAATTTTAGCAAAAAAAAATTAGACTGAAGCTCTTATTTTTTTCC
This sequence comes from Glyphodes perspectalis, assembly GCA_951394215.1. Taxonomy (NCBI): domain Eukaryota; kingdom Metazoa; phylum Arthropoda; class Insecta; order Lepidoptera; family Crambidae; genus Glyphodes; species Glyphodes perspectalis. The sequence goes on along the minus strand of OX596213.1, from coordinate 14,217,879 downwards.
TAAAATCAAAGTAGCCTAAGTTACTTTTTTTAACACTCATCTGCTAGTGAAAGTTCGTTTTTTTTTGTTTTTTATTTAACCTATTGTACCCCACTCCTGGGCAAAGGTCTCCCCCAATTCTTTCCACTTCTTTCTGTCCTGGGTCAGCTGTTCTCAAGTTCGTTCGTTACTTCAAAATAAAAAAAAAACTCGTAAAAATGCGGAAATAACTGAACGATAGACAAAGCCTTCAAAAATAAATCAATATTTTCATACTAATTGCAAATCACGCTTTAAATTTACTTATATTTATAAATAAAACTAGATCAGTAGTTTGTTTTTATAGGTAGAAGACAAAACTGTCTTCTTGGGCCATGGTTTGGAATCACGTCAAGTCGAAACAATCTAAACCAGCCCAATTCAGGTTGCCCACAAAAGGTCGCAATGTACGAAATACGCTGCAGTAAACTTCCCCTACATCCTAATTGGGCCATAAAAATATTATCTTTTATAGCAAAGCCATAAAGTTGCCAATTACATCAGCCCACCCCGCCAGTGCGTTATGTCCACCGTTATTTTTTGCTTGGCGTATGTCCAATGTAACTAGGACAGGATGTCAGTACTTCCAAACAATGTATTACATGAAGTGTAAATAGGTTATGTGGTTTGCTGCTATAAATCACTAGTTATTACAAGAGGACAGGGAGCGGTGGTAGCTTAATGGTAAGAACACGCGCCTCTTAACCAGGGGGTGCGAGTTCGGGCCTCTACCTCTGGATTTTTTAAATCTATGTACGTATTTATACCACTAGCTCAGCGGTGAGGGAAACATCGTGATGAAACCTGCATATTCCAACAACTATGGATGTTCCAATGTCCAAAATGGTTTGGTTCCCCTATTTCAGAATTACGAAGGTCAGATCGGCACTCGTGTCAATGTTAATGACGTTTGCTAAATGCTAGATCATGGTCTAAGCGGACCCCGACTAAGCACGGGACATCACGCTAGGAGGATGATGACTGTAATAACAAGAGAACGGCCGTTTATGTTGCAAAAACTCCAAAACTAGGAAGCAGAGCTATGAAGCAGCACGCACTTTAAACTAGAAAAAAAAATAGTCGAATTAAGAACTTTCTCCTGTTTTTGAAGTCGGTTAATTAAATAGAGTAGAATTAAATGGAAAATTGACTGGCCCGTTGGTCGAGTGGTCAGAGACCCTGGCCACGAAACCAAGGGTCGCGGGTTCGAATCCCGCTAGGGGCAAATATTTCGTGTGATGAACATGGATATTTGTACTCGAGTCATGGATGTTTATAAACGTATTTAAGTATGTCTATCCGTTCACCTAGTATCCATAGCACAAGCTTTTAAGCTTAGTTTGGGACTAGGGAATTGGTGTGTCAGTTCGAAGAATTAAAAAAAAAAAAAAAAAAAATTGCATAAAAGAGGTGACGATTGATTATCGCGTCCTCAAACATATAGGCGTCTGGGTTTTCTAAGAGCTCTACTCGCGTTTTCATCCACGTTTATAGTTAATGTTACATAGCCTATAGCCTTCCCTGATAAATTAACTATACAATACGAAAAACAAATCAAATTGGGCCCGTAGTTTCTGAGATGAGCGCGTTCAAACAAACTCTTCAGCTATATACATTAGTAAAGTAATAATATATTTCCATCACATTTTCACGGCTTAAACCAAATCTACATCTTATATTTGTAATGCATCATTTTGTTAAGCTTGTACATTTTATAGAACTGCGATCGATCTTACCTTTATGCATTAGATAGTTTGTAGTTGTCTACAAACTACAAGTTCACCAAAATTGGTTGGTTAACTATGGACATCATTTTCCACGCTACAACGTACGCAATCAAACCAACTTCATCTGACTACGCCGTAGCGCCGTAGCTTCTAAGCACCGCTCGTAGCAATACCGTAGCGTAAACTTTGTATCTGCATTTCAGACTATCGACCGCTTGCATTAGCTTCTCGCAGTCTTAAGTAAGGAAGTAAACCGCCGTACCTGAGCTCTCCATGTATACAATTTCTACAGATACACCAATCTACCTAAACTGGTTAGGTCACGCTTATTGTGGAACCTGGAGGCCTCGTTAGGGGAACTGCAGTTTTTTTTTTTTTTTTTTTTTATTAAATTGATCAAATGCAAAGGTAAATAATAATGAGGTATTTATTATTTATTTACCAACAGACTTTTTTTTGTTTATTTCTAGTAGTTGAGGAAATATCATAGTGTAATTGATCACTGTTAATGCGACGCGTCTCAGTCTAAAAATCATTGTGCATCTTGTATATCAAAATCTCGTGTTTGTGTTTTTGTTCTAACTCCTCCGAAACGGCTCGACAGATTTTTTTTTGTGTATTGTGTATTTTGAGCGACCCGTTCTTATTCCAAAGAACGGGTCGCTCAGTTTTCACTCTACCCCCATTTTTATATCAAGAACGGGGTGATACGAAGTTTGCTACACCTAGTATACTTGTATAAATTTGACAAGCTCGATGGCGCATGCGGTAGTGACCCTGCCCCATGCGCCAAGAAGTGTGGGTTCGATCCCCACCCAGGACAAACATTCGTGTGTTGAATACTAGTGTTTGTTCTGTGTCTGGGTGTTAATATCCAATATTTAAGTATATATTTGTAATACCACTGTTGATTCTGATATCCGTAACACAAGTACTCAAACTACTTACCTCAGAGTCAGATCAATGTATGTGATGTAGTCGGATATTTATTTATTTATTTATAAATGCATAATATGGACATTTGCCATTGCATATAACACCGCTCCTATTCACCTTTCCCGCGAGAGTCGAAAGTAGAACACCAACCCGATGTACTCAAAGACATTAGTACTGCGACTACATTGACAAACACGTGAATGTTTTCAGACCAACACAACACTCCCATTAGCCACAGTTCGGTTGAAATGAACCAATTCGTCTGGAGGCACGCCCACATTCAACTAATACATAGTACGGCCATACATGTATAGGACAGCGAAAACCATTATCAAGTTACCATTAAAAGCTTTTTATCAACACTGTTCTTTCATTTACATGTTGTGGATTAAACTTTTATGTATACATATAACATGCATACCACGGACTAGTAAAAAAAGAAGGACTCCCCGCCACTAACAAGACGTTGAAGCTCCTCAGGTGCTCCATCTTGAAACGCAACTTACGTCACACATTGACATAATAAGTGCTCCAAATGACAGATATCTGATAACTGGTATCCCTAAGTATCTCACTCACATACATAAACGTGGCTTAACGCTATAGTTTGACATGCGTGGAGTCCTTCTTTTTTACTAGTCCGTGATACATACATTCATATAAACCATCACGTCCACAATCCCCGGTGTAGGCAAACTTCAAGGAGCAATAAGAAGCCCCTTGAACCTCAATAACGACATAGTAAGCAAGAAACACAATTGGTAAGTACATTATTTTTGTTTACCAAATCAACATGGAATTCTGTATATGACTTTATAAGTCATCATTTCTGTAAATAAAGTAAGAGGGCTATAGAATAAGTTCCATTTGATGTGAGATCAAAACGAAAGATCCCTTTAAAAATACTCCTTCAAATTGTAACTCAAACACACGTAGCACCATATTAAAAACTTTTTTTCTAACACAAGATTTCCACGTAGCGGACAATACAAAAAATATGATTTTGAAATCTAATTTAAGGTCACATTTTTAATTGACTCTACTGAAAATTTTACTTATGTCATTTCACACATAAAGCATAAACATATACCTATATTTTTCCTTAAGTAAGCTACTGCTCATTTAGCACTAAGCTACAGCCTTATAATATAAACCAGTTGCGCCCGCGGTTAATGTTATATAGCTTAAAGCCTTCCTCGATAAAAAGGGTTTTCTAACACAGATTTTTTTTTAAATGGGACCAGTAGCTCCTCAGTTTAGCGCGTCCAAGCAAACAAACATACAAACTCTTCAGCTATATGATATTAGTATATATAGATTACACAGTACAGATATACATAGTATATTAAATAATAATAAGCTTGTGATTGTTATCTTGCTAGTTATCATGCTATAGCAAATTAACACAGAAATAACATAACATTTTAGACGTTAAACTAACTGTTATTACAATTGCTATCTGTGGAATTACTGTCGTAATTTTGCTGTTGAATTGTTTTTTCAATTACAAAATAAATATTGATACACAATATTTATATTAAAATTTATAAGACATAATTTATTTTAAGCAGCATGTGGTGGAACTAATTAAATAATATGATAAAATATTAATAGAGCTTACTAGTTTTCTATAATTGACTAATATAATAATGATGAGAAGAGAGGTAGGACATGTAACAAAGAGAGTGATGAGTCTGAATGTTAGTGGATGGAGAGGAAGAGAAAGCCCGAATAAGAGATAGATGGATTGTGTGAAAGATGATATGAGTGAAATGGAAGTGGATAGCTTGATGTCGGCTGACCGGGACGTATGGAAGAAGAAGACATGCTGCGCCGACCTCATATAAACTGGGAGAAGGACCAGAGAATGATGAATAACGACTATAATAACGACTAGCCATTTGTACTGATGGTAGAGCCTGGTAACGATATTAACAAATTCTCTCTTTGAGGTACATGTTTGAATTATGAATAGGATAATTTGTACTCGAATCATAAACATAATTAGTGTCTGAAAAACAATTAAGTGCGTCTATCCATAAAACAATAATACTCTCATTAAACATACTTAGATTGGGGCTAGTAAATTGATTTGCTTGTCTGAATAGCTGAAATAAGTTATGGCAATGTTCAGTATTTCTCTCTGAAAGGGTTTTTTAAACTGTTATTTTATTATGAAGCAAAATATTTTAACTAAACAACATTATATTTTACTGGACGTTATCTTAAGTCCTATTACTGTTAATATTTACGGGTAAACCCTTTATCTGCTAAATAAACATTATTACCGTAATTATACTGCTGAAATACCTTTGCATTTATAATTTAACAACGTTTCGTTCCATTTTAATTGACAGTCCGCCGTTTCGTGAGCTTTATGAAAAATAATTGTTTATAATAGCTTCGTTTGAGCAAAGGACCTTTATCTTTACAATGCTCCTTTGTGTTTCTAACTGGCGTAGATTCGTATAAGCATTGGACGATATCGAAATAATTATTTTAAAAAAGGTCTTATCTTTGCAAATCTAGGTTTAAGGCTGAATCTTCCTCCTCTCAAAAGTATACGCGTACACTGCTCACCAATGTCAAATTAATATCTTACTGAAATACTAGGTAATTACTAATAAATCAACCACCGAAACCAACTGAATAGTTAAGATTAATTTAATTTGGTAATATGGTCTAGTAAATTAGGTGTTTTGAATTTCAAATGATAAATTATATTTCTGAAGCTTTACGTACCTCATTCGCGTTTACCACAGTCCTATAACTGTATATTATATTTGCCTAGTACACTAACACATAATTTCAAATATCCGTATACCTATTTGCTCTTTTGTATATCTATTTATTTGGACAACCAACAAGACCATAGAAGCTGAAAATTACAGAAGAGAAGAGTTTCTGCGGCCTTAATTACTGGTTGTTACGGAAAACACTAAGAATGTTGGGATATCTATATGACATGGTATACGATATACGAAATGTAATCTAGCGAATTATTAAGTTAAACAAAACGTTATTGATTGAATAATAAACTTAATAAAATAATAATATTATAATTAATATAGACCTGTATATGCAATATATTAGAATAAGTGGGTAAAATAGTAATAATTTATTATTCGTTTCGCTATCATGAAGTTAATCCTACTTATATTATAAACGCGAACGTTGGTATGGACGGGTGGATGGATTACTACTATTTTACGCAAAAACTACTCCGTAGTTTTAATGAAACTTAAGAATAATATAGTTCAAACGCATAACATATAGGCTATGTTTAATCAATGTACCACGCGAGCAAACCCGCGGGCAGAGGCTAGATGTTCATATTAACTAGAAACGATGCGAGGAAATGGCTTAACAATGACAATTCTAACCATAGACTATTGGCTTTATACCTACAGTATTGATACTGACCTTATTTGCGAACGTAAATGTCAGTTCACAAAGAAACTGAAATAGATACTTAACGACCAAAGTGACATTTGTATATATAAAATATGTTCAATGTCCCGGTAACCCACATATAAACTTAAGTATAACGATTTCACTTAACTTAAGCCGTTTGTTATTTTTTTAATCGTATACAGGTAATCGTATAAGTACCTAGGCTGAGAACCTTTTGCAAAATTAAGTTATCTCTTTTCTCCAAAACCCTATAACAATTGATCTCAATAGGCAGAAAATTGACTTAGAATATATATTTAGTCATATAGACTTACAAAAAGCTCTTAAAAATATAAACACACAATATTACGAATCTAGAACTGAATTTGAAAGGTTAATTCTACTGATAAAACCGACAAAAAACTTAATACTTACTTTTCTTCTTCTTCACCATATTTATCAATATATTCTTCAATATATACTAATTGAATGTTTACGTATTAAATACACATACGTTTTTTATAACGCTTTTAATGAGTTAAGTCTAGAAACCTGACTCACTTTATTTTTTGAACAAACCTTAACCTAATATAATGAATAGAAACAATTTGTAATGCATTTAATAGTTAAATACGTAATAAACTAGTGTATCTTTGTCAGTAATTATATTAATGTACATAGTTTGTCTTTTTGAGGATATTCTTTACAATATTTTTCCAAAAACAACAATTTATATCATTCAGTGCAAGTGTTTTTAGGGATTACTGATAATTTAAGTAAACACAACTCTAATATTATTTACTTTAAATTAGGTAATTTTCTCTGTTAAGCTTAATAATAAATCTTCAAGTATATAAATTACTCCTATGATATACCTATATCGAGAATGTTGTGTTAAAAACGTATCGTAAATTAAACAATACGAATAAACCACAATTGTTAAAGGAAAATTTGTACAAAAGAGAAATTCATTACTGAAATACGTACGTTTACTTATTCCTTTCCCATTACCTTACGTTCCTTAACGAGAGCAAAATTTAATATTCACGCGTCTCGTAATTATTTACAAGAGTTAAAAAAACATCCGACATATTAAAAGTCAGCTCACGTACACCCATTTCATATTCACAAAACAACTTCGTGAAAAGAGACCTTTAACCTTACGCTAAACGAAGCGCACGTAAAAAATTAATAAACATCATGAAAGCCGACCTTAATCAAAAAGTACCAGCTCAGCTACTTACCTTTAATTACGCTTTTGAATGTTGCACAAAAACACAGACGAGAATCCTTTAGACCTCCAAATAATTCGCACAGGTCACAAAACACGCCACTAAAATGAACCCAATTTGGCAATAACCGTTGTCCACACAGAAAAAGAGCACTTTTTCGATTTTGGAATCATCGCGTGCGTTCGAACCGTCGCGTGATTGGCTCCGTTTGAAATTCAGCTACATTTTTTCGTGTTTATTTTTCAAGATGGCCGCGACGCGCGCGTTGGGTCCCGTCAGCGCGCCCTGTCAGACTGGCTTCGAGGGGTAGGAAACCCCTACGCTCCGATACTACGGACCACAGAATCGACTGCAGACTGGTTGTGTTGTTAATTACCTTTCAACTTTTCTGAAGCTTTGTGGTATTGCGGCTTATGCAACTGAGCTTTGTGAGCAAGATTTCAACTAATCTCGCAGCGGTCTAAACTGGTTTTCAGTTATTTGTTTTGCATTGAAGATATTGATGATTAAAAAACGTCAATACGTTTACATACAACATATTTTTACAGATCGTCAAGGCTTCATATGTTTTAGCAACAGAAATATCTTTGAAATCCAATCAGTATTTATTAATCAGAAGTGAGTTTAACGGGGGTAGTAACAAGAAATGAAATTACTGTACCTATAGTACGTTTAGGTTTGGTATGAAACCATATAGCATGGTTTGTCTGTGCTATTTCATCAATACAGAACATTGCTTCATACCCAATAAAACACATAATTCAACAATCATAATTAATACGGCTCTTAAGTTGTCAGATTTAAAAACTCATATTTTAAAACGCCAAACAGAAAAATACTTGTAACATTATTTACAAAAATACTTTGACAATACTACACTTTCCGCTAATATGGAGATATAAAATAAAAATAGTACAATATCCGATATTTTTAACAAGTCTAACGTCCACATAGCTCTGTAGACTACAACGCTAATAGGCAGAAAACTAGTCAGCAGCCCATTCGCTATTCTTTGCCCTATTTTAGGCACGTTAGAGCGGGACGCAAGAGAACGGAACGGGTCCGCGGGCGAAGACGGCACATATTGACGGCTTCCACGCTGTTTGACCAACTTTCTTTGCTCAAATAAAATATGAGGAGCCAGTCTGGGCCTAGCCTGGGGGGAATTATAAAGCGATCACCCATCCGCTTGAGACAATGTACCGAGCGGCCATTGATTTTTTATATTGTTTCCAAGTTCGATTTTAGCAGCGCTGTAGCTAAATGGTCGACTCGCGCCTCATATAACATATAATGTGACTGGCCCGTTGGTCGAGTGGTCAGAGACCCTGGCCACGAAAACGAGGGTCGGGGTTCGAATCCCGCTAGGGGCAAATGACGGCACCGTTGGTATAAGACTAGGCACAGAACGCAGGGGACGTGAATACGATCCCCGCATTCCGACAAATATTTATTGATGAGTTTATTTGTCTCGTGTTTGTTTGTGATACCTTTGTTGATTCGATTGCCATGATCTATACTTATAATAAATCTGTAGAGAGGTCAATTCTGTACATCAAATATATTTTCAAAATAACTATCAGGGGGTGATTAGTGATCGATACTGATGCCAAAAATGCAATCAGTAAAATTTTTGTCTGTCTGTCTGTCTGTCTGAATGTTCCTTATAGAAACAAAAACTACTCGACGGATTTTAACGAAACTTGGTACAATTATTCTTCATACTCCTGGGCAGGTTATAGTATACTTTTCATCACGCTATAATCAATAGGAGCAGAGTAGTGAAGGGAAATGTTGGGAAAACGGGAGAAGTTACTCCATTTTTTAAGCTTCCGTCGCGTGTGCAACCTTAATGGTTAAAGTTACATAGAAATCATGTATGACGGAAATAGTCTTTATAATATTAACCATAAACGCGGGTGACACCGCTGGCACAGCTAGTTATAAATAAATAAATTCAAGTGTTTATACTTCTAACTTTTAAATCAGATTAAACTAAGGCATGTGATGTTGTCTGATATTTATTTAGTCCAGCCATTCTTCCCCTTAACTATTTTTCCCCAAAACCAACTGTTAATGAGTTTTTTTATTTATACCATACTAGCGACCCGCCCCAGCTTCGGCTAGGACCTCTTAAATTACTCTATCTACCTATTGATAAAAGTCGCATCAACATCCCTTGCGTAGTTTAAAAGATCTAAGCGAACAGACAGAAGCAGCGACTTTGTTTTATACTATGTAAAGTTAATCTCCATACAGACATAAACAGCTCTTAAACGTTGAACAAATAAAAAATCACGATGTTAAACCAAAATTCCTATTCTAACATAATTTAGATTTGTTGGTATTAAGATAAGATATTTATTTATTTCCTCATTACAACAGGACTTATTATATACCTAAGTTAAAACTAAAATTATTTCAAGCGTATTTAATTGTCCTAGTGTGTAATATACGGACAGTGTGTTAAAAGCCTTTCGAGTATACCTCGTCGCTACGGAAGCATATAAATATATAAATCAGTAGATATCATCTTCCTAGCGTTATGTCCCGTGCTTAGACATGGTCCGCTTAGACCATGATCCAGGAGCGAGTCTAGTAATTACATTGAAGCGACTGCCGATCTGACCTTCGTAACCCTAATATAGGGGAACCAGACAATTATTATTGGATCTTGGGTACAAATTCAATATTGTTTGAATTTGCAGGTTTCATCACGATGTTTTCCTTCACCGTCGAGCTAGTGGTATAAATACGTACATAAATTTGAAAAATCCAGAGTTCAATACGTTATCATTGAGCTAACACTGCTCAATCGTAGAAGTATTGATATAAATTAGTAGATAACTAAAGAAAAAAGTAGCAATCATATTCTATCGAACGAAGCAGAATATCTAAAAAGGTTACATGGTAACAATTTTTCCTAGAAATTTCAAGCTATGCGGCGTAATAATAAATGACACAGCTGAAGAATCAATGTTTCTATAATAAACTAGGTGCGGCCCGTGACATCGTTCGCTTGGAAATGTATTTCAACGAATTCAATGGAAGCATATTTATATAATACCGATTACCTTAAAAAACTCAAACCCAGGCCGGGTTTGAGTCCTAGCTCTATAATCATTGATTTATTTTCATACTTTTCAATATTTAATAGCCAGTTCTAGAACTGAATCAAATTTTAGACTCATAGAATCATACATACATAACATCACGCCCATAATCCCGGTAGGCAGAGTCAAAGGTGCCGCATGCCCCTTCAACCACATTCAGCCAAAAATAAAGCCGGGCTGGGTTAGATGGAAAATTGTGAAAAAGCAGTGACAAGCGGCTAATCTATCGCCTACACAATCACATTCCCACAACCCCATATACCATTAGTCGCCTTTTACGACATGCTAGGCAAGAACCACAGTTGGCATATTCTTTTTAAGTCCTAGACCAACATAGGACAGTGGGCTGGGTTGGATGGAAAGAAGTGAAAAAGGAGTGACAAGTGGCTAGCTCGTCGCCTACTCAGTCACATACCCAAAAGCCCGTAAACCATTAGTCGCCTTTTACGACATGCTAGGCAAGAACCACAGTTGGCACATTCTTTTTTATTTGTCCCAGATCAACATGGGCCAAGACCCAGACCAACATGGAACAAAAAGAATCATAGCTGCTGAGAAAACCAATTGCACAATCATATCGTGAGAGTCAATACCATCTGTATAATAAAGGCATACGGGGCCCGTGCCCAGGGCCCCCCATCCTCAAGGAGCCCCGAAGGACCGACAATTTATCTGTTTTACAAACGTTACAAGAATATTCTTTTGCCTCTGGAAATAATACTGACGGGACTAAACGCGATATGCATTATGTAGTACATGAGTACTTACAGCTTGACATTTCGGCCGTGTTGCAACGACCGTGGTCACAAGCGGACTGGGGGTGCGCGACGTTTTCGTTTGTTTGGGCGAGTTAATTCTTCTTCTACCCCCGAATTGTCTTTTATTGAGTCCACAGTAAAGACACATGTACTACATAATGCATATCGCGTTTAGTCCCGTCAGTAATTTCCAGTGATAATGCAACGCGAAAGTTTAAAACCGTATATACTTTTGCCAATTGGTTATCGATTGACGTGGAGAGCGGTCATTTTAGTAGCTTCAGAGAAAAAAAATATATTTGCGAACAACAATGCTTTCCAAAAGGGCCCTAAAGTTCTTGAGTTTCCAAGGGTCTTAATTCATATGTGCTTATGGGCCCCAGCACATTTTAAGGCGGCCCTGGTAAAAGTGACTGACTCATAAGGGCTCCTTTTCTCTGTTTTACTAATCTACCTCAAACTAAATTATTTTTGCCTATTTTACCATACATACAACAAAAACAATATAACATCAAACCCATAATCCCCGAAGGAGTATGCAGAGTCAAAGGGACAGCAGGCCCCTTTAGCCACATTCAGCCAAAAAATTTTTTTTTCCCATTAATTTATTTGGAAACAGTCGAAAATTTAGTAAAGTTTGTCCACAGAAGCCCTCTCGGCATAGACCGTCTTTATGGCGGCGGCACAGTCCCTCATGTCGACGTCATAGCGTACCACCTTCTCGTACATTCGCATCATCGTGTAGAGACTGTGGAGGTCCGATTTTTCGATCCTGCCAAGAAAACAGACAGGTTAGAAAGTCTGGACAAAGGTTATTATATACTTACACCTCTCTTACATAACATACATAAGTACATATAGTACTCCTGCTCCCCCAAAGGGGTAGGCATCAAAGAAGCAATGAAGTCGTTAGACCACATTAAGGAGTTAATTGCTCCTTGGATACTTCGATTTGAGTTCACAAGTTTCCATCTAACTTCTTTTTTAATCATTATAAGAAGATGATGACTGAAGTATTGATGATAGCAGCGCCCTACGGTTTCACCCGCATAGTTCCCGTTCCTGTAGGGATATGGGGATAAAATATAGCCCATGTTACTTCCGGACAATGTAGCTTTCCAATAGTGAAAGAATTTCTGAAATTGTGTGAATGATAATAAGATAATATGGGAGTTGAAAAGGGATGATCGGGTGAAAAAATGTACCTTCTGCACCGACCCCAGATGATCTGGGAGAAGGGCAAGAACAGTCCCCTCATTCCCACTGCGCACTTTGGGGACGTGCCTAGGGTTTATAAACACCATTGAGTCAAGTACATATCGCATGCTTAATAGTAAAGTGCCCTTACTCAAAATATGCTGCTGATGGAAAATTAACCTAAATGTTTTACACGTAATATTAATTTGAATATTCAACAGTGTTGAGTTAGGTCACTTTACTATTAAGCATGCGACATGTCCATTATTGTCCATGTATATCACACGAAACATGTCTATCTCTCACGCTCTCTAGATCTCGCCCGAGATCTCGTCATTTTATGCTATGAGATTAATCTCATAAAGTGAGGCGAGATCTCGCGGGATCAGGTTCTCGATTGGGATTGCATTCCCTAGTTGCAATCCTCGGTTTCGTGGCCAGGAACCACTCGACCAACGAGGCCTGGCAAATTATCATAAATCATTCAATTCCATTTCACCTGTTCTCTTCCCCCGCCGCGGCTACCTTCCTCTGCTCAAGAGCCAGCTTCCTCATACGATTGAAGAGGTACCCCAATTTGTATCTTTTGTCCCTCGTCACAATCCTTCGAAACGCCATAGCCTCCCTTATTTTGAATCTGAAGTGCAAAAATAGGACATATTTTATTTTACATACATACATAACATCACGCCCATAATCCCCGAAGGGGTAGGCAGCGTCAAAGTGGCAGCAGGCCCCTTCAACCACATTCAGCCAAAAATAAATCCGGGCTGGGTTAGATGGAAAATTGTGATAAAGCAGTGACAAGCGCCTGTGACTAACCTGTCGCCTACACAATCACACACCCAAAACCCGCCAACCATTAGTCGCCTTTTACGACATGCTAGGCAAGAACCACAGTTGTCATATTATTTTTAAGTCCCAGACCAACGTGGGACAGTGGGTTGGGTTGGATGGAGAGCTGTGAAAAAAGGAGTGACAAGTGGCTAGCTCGTCGCCTACTCAGTCACATACCCAAATACCCAAAAGCCCGTAAACCATTAGTCGCCTTTTACGACATGCTAGGCAAGAAACACAGTTGGCACATTCTTTTTTTTTGTCCCAGACCAACATGGGCCAAATCCCAGACCAACATGGGACAAATTTAATTTTAAATATAGCTTATATGCTACAACAATAACAACAAAAGGTAATTTGTTTGTTTTATCTTTATTTCTGTAATTATCACTTAGAAAACATATTTAAATACCTTGATAAGAACACGTGTCGCGCATGTTCTTGTTTGAACCCCTCTCTGGATTTTTAAATTTATTTTTATTTTATCTTATTTTATGATTTATTTCAAATCCACAGCTCTTAAAATCAATTTACAATTGAGATATAATTAAATTAAACAGCAATACGGATTTTACACATGTAGAATGTAGAATTAAAATATAGGTACTGACAGTCAGAGGAATTGCACAGGATTCACGCTTTGTAATTATAATGAAATGTGATGTAATAACTATTACTTATACATACTTACATAAATAATATTAGTAGTAAGATAAAAAATAAATACCTCTATACATATTTGTATATTATTTTTGTAAGGATTACCACTTACTCGGCGGTTAAAAAAGAAAAGTAGTGACAAAACCTGCACGTTCAAATAACTATGAATGTGCAACCATGATCCAATTTGTCTAGTTCGTCTATTTTATTTAATTATGTTTTCTAAAATGTTAGACGAACGTCGAATAGGGTACTAAACTATAGCAGTTTATACCTGAAGAAATCTGTTAAATAGGTTCAACTTGATGTTAAAATATCGAATATCATATTTCAAAAATTAATTTGATAATATTATCTGTAATAAATCTTACATTTAAAAAATCACAAATAGCGCGTAATCATTACGTGACTAAAACGCCGTTTACGTCATTACGTCTGTTATTTCCAACAAGTCTAGCAACAAGTTCAACATAATGTCCAAAATTCTCTCCTTAAGTTTGACAGAATGTGAGTTTTATCTAGTGGACCGATCCGAAGATGACGTCATTTCGGCACCATAATAGTCTATGCAAACTGAAACGTCAACTCGTAGCGTTTTAGCGGGAACATTTATAAGAGTTGTATTAAAATGTCATTTTATCTTTAAATTAAACTGTTTGCTTCCAAAAAATACTTTTTTTTTGTTAATTTTATGCCTAGCTATAAATAAAAAAATATCCGACAACATCACATGCATTGATCTGACTCCGTGGTAAGCTTAAGCATTTGTGTTACGGATATCAGAAACAACAGTGGCATTACAAATATATATTTTAATATCAGATATTAATACCCAGACACAGAATAAACACAAGTATTCATCACACGAATGTTTGTCCTAAGTGTGGCGAACCCACAATTCTTGGCACATGGGGCAGGGTCACTACCGAATGCGCCATCGAGCCAGTCAAGTTATATTGTGAAAATGGTTTAAAAAAGTTGTAAAATACCCTATTGTAGAATTTTGTACCTTGTGTGTATCAGAAACTGCAAGTTGATCATAACCAGCATGCTCTTCTTGCGTCTCTCCGTGACTTTCCTCTTCACGTCGTAGTAATCGTCATAATCATAGTCGTACCATTGCCTTTCCCAGCTTTGGGAAACACGCTGGCGACGCGTCAGGTTGGTGATACCTGGCGACATACAAGGTTATCTTTACATACATCATAAATACATAACGCTGGGAAGACCCAGCGTTATGTCCCGTGCTTAGACGGGGTCCGCTTAAACCATGATCCAGGATTTATCGAGTCTGGTAATTACATTGAAGCGCCTGCTGATCAGACCTTCGTAATCCTAAAATAGGGGATCCAGACAGTTTTTGTATCATGGTTACAAATCCAAAGTGGTTTGATTTTGCAGGTTTCATCACGATGTTTTCCCTCATCGTCGGGCTAGTGGTTTGAATACGTACATAGATTTGAAACATCCAGAGATACATGCCGGGGTTTGAACCCGCACTCCTCGGTTAAGAGGTGCGTGTCTTTACCATTGAGCTACCACCGCTCTTCACATACATACATACATACATACAGGGTCACTACCAAATGCGCCATCGAGCCAGTCAAGGAGACTATCTCTCTCTTTGTCACGTTTCCTTCCTCTCTTCTCACCATATTATTATAGACAATCGGCTAGAATTCCATCGGATACTATGTATCTAGTAGTAAATTCAAACATACTTCGTCCAATTTCGTTCAAGTCCTCTCCTTCTAAGCAATCCATGGGAAACATATGATTCATATTTTCCAATTTTT
Source organism: Glyphodes perspectalis (assembly GCA_951394215.1). Lineage (NCBI taxonomy): Eukaryota > Metazoa > Arthropoda > Insecta > Lepidoptera > Crambidae > Glyphodes > Glyphodes perspectalis. The sequence continues at coordinate 14,202,212 of OX596213.1, read as the reverse complement.
CTAACAATTGTATGATATGGTTTTTCTTCTTCGGTTCTTCTGGAATTTCGGGTTCGTCGGTGTTATTGGACAGTACAAAGAAATTCTCCACTTTGGTCAAATCACCATAGAGCAATTCGTAGACTGTCACTTCTGGACTGTACGTTAGACATGAAGATTGCTCTGCAAAGTCTGGAAACAAGCAGACAGATTCTCGTCATCTTTATCTTCCTAGCGTTACGGCCCGTGCTTAGACGGGGCTTGCTTAAACCATGATCCAGGATGTAGCGAGTGATTACAATAAATTGACCAGATAAGTACATCAAAGCGACTGCCGATCTGACCTTCGTAGGTAACCCTTATATAGAGGAACCAGACGAAATTATCATCGTTGCGCTTCCATTGTCGTTAGATGTGCAGGTTCCATCACGATGTTTTCCCTCATCGCTAGTAGTATTAATACATACTTGAAAATTCCACAGGTACGTGCTCGGGTTTGAACCCGCACCCCTCAGTTAAGAGACACTATTTAGCTACAACCGCTCCTGTTGTTTCTTGTGATAAACATGGACATTTGTACTCGAGTCATGGATGTTTATAAACATATTTAAGTACGTCTATCAGTTCACCTAGTATCCATCGCACAAGCACAAGCTTAGTTTAGGACTAGGGAATTGGTGTGACAGTCTGGAGAATTAATTTATATTATTTATTTATTTAACTTTTTCCCGCGGCTCCGATCATGTAAAAATCTGTTACAAAGACTCATCGTGTGTGTCGGACCTGTCAATGTCATCTACCCAAATAAAATGTAGTCTGTAACTTTTCTGAGAATTTAAATTTATAAAATAAGTAGGAATTATTTTAACGGTGTACGTACATAGTAAAAGAATGGTTCCCAAAAACATCTTTCATCGGATTTATTTTCGTCTTTGTCCTGCAAGCAAATTATATTTTATTTTTGCAATCAGAAATTACATTAGACCTAATAAATATTTCCGGTAACTAAGTGAACACAATATTTTAAACTGCGCTAATCTCATTAACAAATAGTTAACATAAAACGTGTTTATAATTGTTTATTACGGTGAAACGCGAACTGTTTATAACAACCGTAAAATTAGTAATTTACAAACTGATATTACGCAACTTTATGTTCATTACACATCTTAAAAACTGTATTCTGTATACAAATATTGTTTAAAATCGTTACAATTTTAATTCGAAAAATATAATTTTGCGTATTTTCGCACAGTCCTACGGGAGCGGCAACATATTGTGTTTTCAGAAGTGAGTTAAACATCCGCGCATTGCTTAAGTTAGCGCAGCTCCGTGGCGCAGCGCAGTGTTACATAATTCTAGGAAGTCTTTTTTAATCGAGCTGTTCTGTATAACTAACACATAAAGCAAACAAAGATACTGAACCTGTAAATTGTCAAGTAGTGACTAGGCAATGTGGTAAAAGATCTAGCTAGATTACTACATTTTAACGAACCAACGTAGTTAATTCTGAATATTATGTTTAAAAAAATATAATTCATAGAAATAACAGCTTATTTAAATAATATATGTATTTGGAAATCAGACTTCGACGATGAAAAGAAAATTGAGTAAGTAATTTTTAATCTTTTCCTAGATATAATATAGGTCTATATTATATCTTACATTTCTAAGTCAGATAAAAATACAGCACTATTTTCTAATAAAGTTTATTAAAACCTGCTATCCCAGTAAAATTCTCACCGCCCCCTTTCTCGATAAAAAAAATGGGGGGATTGATATAGGAGGGTAAAAAATACTTTATGACCTATTCTCATACTTGCCAAATATGAACAAACAATTTCATTAAAATCGGTAAAGCCGTTTCGGAGGAGTTCAAACACAAACACTATGACACGAGATTTTGATATATTATAAGAAACTTCCCAGAAATAAAACAAAGGTCATAAAGTGTCTTCCCTTAAGTTTTGTTATTTATATTTCATTTTTACTGCCTTTAAAGAGTATATTATTTAAAACTACTAAAACAATACTTATTAACAGAATTGTCTTATTAATTTCAGTATACTCTATACTCGTTTTATCAATATCCGTACTTTTTACGGTATTCACAATAACAGAAACAGCGTATCCGATTAAACGTAAAGCAGGACAAAAAACCTGGACAAGGAAAGTGACCAAACGTTTCAATTCTCCCGGACTTCTCGATCGTATCAACCCGACCAAACTCAGCGATCATTTCAATTCAACCAGACTCCTCGATCGTTTCAATTCGACCAGCCTGATCGATCGTTTCAACTTGTCCAAACTGGCTGATGACCTGAACATCACGAATTATGGCGACCCTTACGAAAGATTGGTTGAGCAGACACGGCGGAGTGGCAACAAAACAAAGAGTTGGCTCTTCAAGGATTACCTGATGAAGTTTCACCCCCATGTGGTTCTAAACAGAGTTACAAAGAAGAAGAAACAAATGGGACTGAACACTAGTCTGGAAGAGGATTTTAATGCAATTTATGAAGGTTTTAATTAATATATTAATACGTCCCATATTAATCTGGGAATAGAATGTCATCATTCAGATATTTGACGACCCGAACTTAAAACTATTGGTATAAGAGGTTTAAGTTAAAAATATGTAAAAACGTAACAGAAAGACGCGACGGACCGACAGATCCTTTTGCATTCATAATATGTTTTGATAACGTTGCAATAACGATTAGGGAGACGATGGACATTTTGTCTGTGGTTGTAGGCATGATATGAATGTTAGCGGATGGACAGGAAGAGCAAGGCCAATTAAGAGATGAATGGATTGTGTGAAAGATTATATGAGTGAAATGGAAGTGGATAGCTTGATGACGGCGGACCGGGACGTATGGAAGAGGAAGACATGCTGCGCCGACCCCAGGTTAATTTTCTTACTGCAAAACTGTTTCGAAATGCTGGCAGAGGCTTAGAATGCGATGTTCATATGTAAATATTTTAAGTAATAAGATCGCACACCGCGTACTTGTATTGTCAGCGGTTTTCTATGTTTGGGCGACCTTTGTCCGCGGCAGACGAAAAGTCTGCCGTCTGCGCGCACTCTTACAGAATGGAATTTGTGTGATGAAGTCTCTAGCTATACAACCTGTACCTTTTATTATCCTATAACTTTAAGGTGATATTCTATGAATAAATTTAATACAAAAAGTCCAATGAACAAGTGTCCTTAAACGCATAGTTTAGAAGTTATCATCAATCTTAATTTAATTAGTTAAAAAATTATCACCAGTATAATACTAGCGATCTCGAGGTCAATATGTTAGGCCTGAGGTATTTCATTTATGAGTACATAAATTATTTATAATTTCAGATTTGAAAATACAATGTTGTCATGACCAAGTAAAATTGTTTTATATTTGTGGTCGAATTTTGTTGAATTATTTTGTATGAAAAATTAAAATTTGTAAAAGTAATAAATTGAAAAATAATTCAAATGCCGTTGGGTTCTTTTACGTGGTCTCGTTTATACACTAAAGTTATGGTATATCAAAAGAAACAGGTTGTATATTGTAGTTTTATTTTGTTTCCAGGAATTGATTTGACCGACGATCTTCTACGATTTAACGTGGAGACCGTGAGTGGTCGCAGGAAATGGAGACCATCAGGACATCCTCTTCATAGCGAAGGTAGAGGGAAGGACATCTTCAGTCTTCGGATGAGGCTGTTCGAGCTTATCCGGCACACTGTCTACCAGACCAGAAATAGGATGGTGATCATGCAGATCTTGCGAACTAAATACAGGAACTCGTCTCTTTACAAGATGGGGTTTCTGATGAGCAGGACCGATTTCGCTTGCAAGGACTTCCACGCCTTCGCTTATAGGTAATAGCTACTAGCCTTCCGGATTTACCTATTTTCTTGCTTGGGTTTTAAAATTTAACCTTTTCAAGACAATAGAGAACTTTTCTAGATATAAAAAATTTGATTATTTATCATTTTGATATCAACATCTTCCTAACGTTATGTCCCATGTTTAGACGGGGTCCACTTAGACCATGATCCAGGATTTAGCGAGTCTGGTAGTTACATTGAAGCGACTGCGGATCTGACCTTCGTAACCCTGAGATAGGGGAACCAAAAAATTTTTGGATCATGGTTACCAATCCAAAGTTGTTTGAATTTGCAGGTTTCATCACGATGTTTTCCTTCACCGTCGAGCTAGTGGTATAAATACAACATAGACTTGAAAAATCTAGAGGTACGTGCCCGGGTTTGAACCCGCACTCCTCGGTTAAGAGGCGCGTGTCCTTACCATTGAGCTACCACCGCTCTCATCTACAATCATATCTATTATATTTTAATATTTTTTTTATAATTTCAGATCGATCCACCCATGTCCAAACCGATATTTACAAAATGCTCAACGGTACGAAGTTATATCTATGCTACACGCAGACGAAAGGCTTCTCAATAAATGGTTAGTTATATACATGCCGTTCATTAGATGTTTGATTTGTCCCATGTTTGATTGACTGGCTCGATGGCGCATTTGGTAGTGGCCCTGCCCTATGCACCAAGAGTAAATTAAAAAAAAAAAGAAGTTAAGCAGATATTTGTAAGACCACTGTTGATTCTGATATCCGTGTAACACAAGTGCTTAAGCTACTTACCTCGGAGTCTGATCAATGTATGTAATGTTGTCGGATTTATATTTATTTATTTATGTTGGTCTTGGACTCAAAGGTACAATCTCCCATCGCACCCCTGGTACGGCACTGTCATTTATGCAAAAATCCTTTACTTGGTGCCAAAGTGTCATTTTTTGAAGTACATAATATACATAGTTAATGATGTATAGGTACTCTAATGTTCATCTTGTCTAAATCTTAATGTATAATACTTTTTTATCTTATCAAATTTTTTCCTCAGTTTTTACATATGTGACAACGTTGCACTGAGGATGTGATATTTATTTGACACCAGTGAAAAATGGAACTTGTATATTCCAGGTTTGAAATTGAACTGCTTATCGACCTCATCAACGCGAACCATAAACATGCCCAAGAAGTGCTTGAGACCGAAACCAAGGGCAGGAAAAAAAAGTGGGAATTCGACGAATGACCTATCGCCATCTTCATTTAACTTGCTTGGGGGAGTTTCTAATAAATATCAATTTCTGCTATATTTACTTTTATACCTACATACATACATACTTGTAGGATTCTTTTAAGATGTACGACACATACGTAGAATAAAATGATGTGAAATGTGTAAGAAGGAACGTTGTAGAGTGAGAGAGACGGAAGATATTTCAAAAGACCTTTATATGAAGAAATTAGTTTATTGTGCTCGAATCTAGAAGAATAAACTACGTGTTACTAAAACGATTATTATTCATTTGCCAAGATCCAACTGCGGTTAGATTTTGCACACTACATTATTTTTTTGTCCCATGTAGGTCTGGGGCCTAAAAATAACAACTAACTGTGTTCCTTGCCTAGCATGTCGTAAAAGCGACCAATGGTATATCGGGTATTAAGTATGTGATTGTGTAAGCGTCAACCTAGCCACTTGTCGCTTATTCACCATTTTCCATCTAACCCAGCCCAGTTATATTTTTGGCTGAATGTGTTTAAAAGGGCTTATTGTCCCTTTGACTCTGCCTACCCCTACGGGAATTGCAAACGTTACAGCATGTACATATGTAGTATATACCATCCAAGAGGAAGTAAGCTTTTAGGCAACATTTTGCCAAAAAAAAAAATCAAATTGGTTCGGATGAATATTGAGAAAAGTTGTGACAAGTGGCTAGCTCGTGGCATACACAATCACATACCCAAAACCCCATATACCATTAGTCGCCTTTTACGACATTCTAGGCCAGTGCTTCTCAAACTTTTTATGCTATGGAACCCTTTTAGGAAGCGGAGTATTTGACGGGACCCTAGAACAGCGCGGGCGGCAGTGCGGGGGAGGGGGGAGGGGGGGTAATAATCGACTTTTAACGGATGATTTTCCCGCAGGAGTTATGATATTTATGATCAGTACCAATTTTCGTGGAACCCCCAGAAACGCTTCACGGAACCCCAGGGTTCCGCGGAACACACATTGAGTATAGCTGTTCTAGGCAATAGACACAGTTGGCAAATTATTTTATAGTCCCAGACCAACACGGGAGAAAGTATTAGATTTTTCAAATCTTAGCACAGATTTGTACCACCCCTTTCCGGTAAGGATCCACATAATATGGGAACCTTTGCGTTCAAACCAGGTCAGCTAAATATCGACACATGACCGATACCACGGTAATACTATCTATATTACCGAGCCGATACTAACATATTAGTTATTGAAAGTCGTAACTACTATCGATGGCTCAGAACGTAGATAATAATACTATTTACGAAGTGCAATACCATCAATAGTATTGATAGTACCACAGAGTAATAATATACTACGTACAACAGAGGGTCACTGCCCATACATGAAAAGTTACTATTTCAACTCGCGCAAGAACAGCGACAGTGGTGAGTATTTGGAACTACAGCAAAGTTTAGTCTGTTTGTCAGGAATAACACAAGATGGCGCTACAAGCACAGGTTAGTTGTTTCTTAGTAATAATACGCCATCTGTGTATAAATCATGGTTTTAAAACAAAGATTATTCTGGTTTGCTTCTTAAAAAAACCTAAATTTAATAAATTATCTAAAAAAATACGTAAATAACTTATTTTATGAAAAAAGGATTTTTTAAAGTGAAATAATAACGTTTTTAATCGGTTTTATCTCTCAGTCAGTCTAAATGATGCCTGTAGCGACATCTGTCTGTGTCAAGTCTATACAAAATCTAAAATGTATGTGACTGACCAGACATGATAGTACTTACTATCTATGGAGCAGTTAAAGTATCGATTCCAACTATAGACCTATATCTATATTGCCAGCCCTAAGCAAGATTTTTGAAAAGATTATACTTACTCAGTTACTATCTCACTTTTCTTTAAATAACTTATTACATAAGAAACAGTTTGGATTCACCAGGGGTAAATCCACCACTGATGCAGGAATAACGCTTGTAAAACATATTATTGAGGCATGGGAGGGCAAGCAGGATGCTGTAGGAATTTTTTGTGATCTTTCTAAGGCCTTTGATTGCGTAGATCACCAGACTCTCTTGACTCGCTTGTAAAACATATTATTGAGGCATGGGAGGGCAAGCAGGATGCTGTAGGAATTTTTTGTGATCTTTCTAAGGCCTTTGATTGCGTAGATCACCAGACTCTCTTGATTAAGCTAAGGCATTATGGTGTTTCAATGAACTCGCTTAATCTAATTAAGTCATACCTAAATGACCGACGTCAAGTAATAAATGTAAATGGAAGTAATTCTCCTGGCACCCCTTTAGCTATGGGAGTGCCCCAGGGATCAATATTGGGGCCCCTTCTCTTCCTGATATATATAAATGACCTGCCCTACTATACGAGGGACTTATGTGATACAGTATTATTTGCTGATGATACTTCTCTTATTTTTAAAATCGATAGACAGAAAGACAAGTTTGACGATGTAAATAATGCTCTCTCACAGATACTATATTGGTTTACAACCAATAATTTATTACTAAATGCCAATAAAACCAAATGTATTAAATTTTCATTGCCCAATGTAAGGCAAATTGACACTAATATTATTATGAATAATGAACCTATTGAAGTTGTTAATTCTACTACGTTCCTTGGAATCACAATAGATTCAAAACTTCAATGGGCTCCCCATATTGCTGCCCTGGCAGGGAGACTTAGTTCAGCTGCATATGCAGTGAGAAAAATAAGGAGTCTAACTGATATTGAAACGGCAAGGTTGGTATATTTCAGTTACTTTCACAGTGTGATGTCATATGGTCTGCTGCTGTGGGGATCTGCGGCCGATATTCAAGCCATTTTTATATTGCAGAAAAGAGCCATCAGGGCCATATACGGCCTCAGACCACGTGATTCACTTAGAGAAATATTTAAGGAAATCAATATTTTAACAATAGCCTCGCAGTTCATTCTGGACTGTATCATGTATGTGTACAAAAACATACACATGTTTGCTAATAAAAACCGACTTCAAAAAACCCCGCAAAAAATGTTTATAAAAAAACACAAGTAAAAACTGCCTTAATAGCTATTTAAATGTCCAAACACTAAAAAGTATAAAATAAATTCTATCGACTGCTTCGATGAAAGTATTAATCTTTAACACGTATTTAAATATTTACAATAATCAGTTAGTTTTGGAGTCGGTGCCAGCGCGCGTAATTATATTATCATTTCGGAATTTGCAATTATTTGGTTTCTTGGTGAAGGGTGGTAAAATAGGTTTTGAATATACAAAATCAATAGTAAGTTATTACTCATATTTTAACTAATTTGTTTCATATTGTTATTAGTAAGGTAATTTGTTATTAAGTGTCTACTTTTTTTTTAGTTTGGCTGGCACCGACTCCAAAACTAACTGATTATTGTAAATATTTAAATACGTGTTAAAGATTAATACTTTCATCGAAGCAGTCGATAGAATTTATTTTATACTTTTTAGTGTTTGGACATTTAAATAGCTATTAAGGCAGTTTTTACTTGTGTTTTTTTATAAACATTTTTTGCGGGGTTTTTTGAAGTCGGTTTTTATTTTTGTTAAAATTTAACTTATTTGTTACTTTTTAGTGAAATTTATTAATAGGTAGGTAGACCAAATCAAAACGAGCTGCTTTAATGAGACAGTGCCGGTCTTATGAGACTAAAGACGAAAAGGTATAACGTGCCTTTAATATTTAAAGAATTACTTAAAACTACTAATCTTCAAAGAGTTATACCTTTCATCATCAGCTAAGCAACATAACATGATGAGTACGAGATGCAAATACTGGAATCGTTTTAGAAACAATAAATAAAACACTTAACATGTCGTTAAAATTTAAGAGTGGCCCTCGTTTTCATGGAACCCCATCACTAGACCAAGACTTGGTAAAATTGAGACTTTCTCGAGAATAACAATCAATATGGCCCTATAATATTGAAATAATTATCCACGAACTCCTAATCGTTAAGGAGTTACACCTTCCATCATCAGCTCAGCAACATGAGATTATGAATACCAGACGTAAATACTTGTATTGTTTTAGAAAATAACTAAAATAGATTGTACGCGCCTATAATACTTGAGGGTTTCCCTCGATTTGCCTAAGATTCCTTCATCAGATCCAGATGTGGTACCAATAGGACCAACTCCAGGATATACCCTTTTGAATAAAAAAAGAACTCTAAAAATCGTCTTACAATTCTCGAAGATATCAATATTTAAAGAATCATAAACTAATTCCTAATCGTTAAGGATTTGTACCTTTCATCATCAGCTCACCATCATAAATTGATAAGTACCATACGTAAATACTTGAAAAATCTTAGAAAATGTCTAAAACACATTGTACGTGCCTATAAAGTTTGAGGGTTGCCCTCGATTTTCCTGGGATCCCTTCATCAGATCCTGACTTGGTGGCAATGGGACCAATTCGGGAGTAAACCCTTTCGATTAAAAAAAAAATTTTGGAAATCGGTTAACAATTCTTAGAGATATCGAGTAACATACATACAAAAAAAAAAAAAAAAAAAAAAAAAAAAAAAAAAAAAAAAAAAAAAAAAATTCAGTCGAATTGAGAACCTCCTCCTTTTTTTGAAGTCGGTTAAAAAATCAGATACACATACTTTTAACACTAGGAATAAACACAAGCTTGCTGTTCCAAGTTATAGACTTCATAGGAGTGGTAATTCTTTTATTGGTCTAAGTATCAAAATGTTTAATAAGCTGCCACAAAGTCTCATTGATCTACCTGAGCATAAGTTTAAATTATATATTAAAACTTGTTTGATTAAAAAGGGCTACTATAAGGTAGAAGATTATTTAAATGATAAGAATATATGGCCAGTCGCATAATGGGCTGTTCGTCTGCACTGATAGATTTAAATTGACAAAAAAAAAATATTGTAACTACATAATAGCTATTAAGTCTTGGCATTTAAAAGAGTAACTATCGAGTTTCTTGCCGGTTTCTTCTCGGTAGAATCTGCTGTTTGAACCGGTTTATTTTTATATTTATTTTGTTCTGACGATTTATAAGTGCTTTTTGTAAGCCTATATAAATAAAGATCATTTCATTTCATTTCATTTCATTTCGATTATGAATCTATTCGATTTTTTATAAATACTTGCATTGTTCTATGTTTGGGTGTTAATATCTATTATTTAGTAGGTACATATTTTTAACTGTCGAATCTGATATCCGTAACACTAGTGCTTAAGCTACTTAGCTCGGTATCAGATCAATGTATGTGATGTAGTGTGATATTTATTTATTTATTTTGTTTACTTAGCTCGGAGTCATATCAATGTAAACAATGCTTTTTGATATTTATATAAAATAAGCCAGGTATGTTTATATCGCGATATTGTGGACACAAATTTATTAGCCACGTTCATTACCACCGCAGTAGGTTATAATTATTTTACTGCAGGCCACCTTCAGCACTTTATTAATTTTCGATAACACAGTAGTTTCGAGTATGTTTATGCATTTTAACCAAATGACAGAAAACATGAGATGGAAAACATCATGAAATATTTACTTATTGTTTTGTGTGAGTAGCGGTTTTTACATAGGTACATACACTCGTTCATATCACGAGTGTCGGTTCGACGCCCACCCAGGACAAAAAATCGTGTTATGAAAACTTGTAATTGTTCTGTGTCTGGGTGTTAATATCCGATATTTAAGTATATTTTTGTAATACTATTGTTGATTCTGATATCCTTAACACAAGTGCTTAAGCTACTTACATCGTAGTCAGATCAATGTATGTGATGTCGTCAGATATTTATTATTTATTTACATACGCCATTACTCGTCTTTTATGAGATGTAAGGCAATAAAACATTTGGCACATTCTTCTTACGTCCCAGAGCAGACACTTATATAAATATATTCTCCGGACTGACTCACAAATTCTCTAGTTCCAAACTAAGCTTATAAGCTTGTGCTATGGATACTAGATGAATGGAAAGGCATTCTAATACTTTTATAAACACCTATAACTCGAGTACAAATGTCCATGTTTATAACACGAATCATTTGCTAGCAGGATTCGAACCGACGACCCTTGGTTTCGTGGCCGTGGTCTTTGACCACTCGACCAACAGGCCCGTCAGTTGTAAATATAATCTTGTTATAGTGGCAACGCTATTTCGCGTGAGAAGCGAAGATGAATACCCGAACATCGAAGATTTGTTCCCAACTATAGAGCCGGGTGAAGTGGAACCAATTGGTAATGTCAACATTGACATCGAAAGAATTGATATGGATAAGTTCAAGAAGAAACTTGACACGTTTGAGGCACAATATTCGGACAACACCAGTCTACCGGAAAGTTTTCCTCTTCAGGTCTTTTTTTCTATCTATTATTATTATAGATCCTAAAAATTTTTTTTTTCCTAATACCAATTAAGCGACTCCCGCTAGATGCCTAAAGCTGAAAATGTTAAAAGGTCTAGTAAGTATAAAACAATATTAAAAATGTTAATTATAATACCCTCTTAACCGATTACGCTCACGGCGGCCAATCTCAATGTGCGCGTCAACTATTTTTTTTAAGACTACCTACATACATAGGTACTATATACTAAAATAAGTTACGTTAATATTATATTTACGTGCATCCTGCAGGGAGGACTCCGGATACTCCTGAGGTGTCCCTGGCTGTCGTAGGAGGCGACTAAATAAAAAAGGGCCTTTGGAGTCGTGAGCGCTAGTTGGAGAGCCTTCTAGCATTCAATCGTCTCCGGAGAAGACGACAACCCATGTCATACCCTGTCCATTAGAATAAGGGTCACACAGCTGTCTGCGTATCGTGCGCACCACACTAAGTTCTAGTTCTAGGTTCTGGAAAAAGGTTTTCTCTCTCTCGAGATGAGCCGCGAGGCGGCAGCGCGCGCTGCGTAGGACTTTCGCACGAATCCGGCGGTGGGGATTCCCAGAATTTTTAGTCCCAGACCAATATGGGTATTGCTATTAAGAGTATTACGATGACATAAAAGTAAGACCTGGCATGTGTTTACAAATTCGTATTCAAACGCACTAAGGGGCCTTACATGTTGGACCGATGCCGCACGGAAAAGTTATATAAAGCACAAGCACATAAAGTCATTGGTCCTGCGCCTGGTTTCTTTCTTGTCATGTCGGATTGCCATCTCACCGGACTTTGAGAGTAAAGGAACAGAGAGTGCGCCTGTGTTTGCGCAGACACATATGCGCTATAACATATCTTGCGTAGCGGGCTAATCCTCAGTGAGATTAGCCATCCATGACCGAAATCGGTTAGGAGGATTTTATACGGATTTTATGGATACTAGGTAGAATACTGGGTTGAGAACGGTGGCACCTCAATGGTAAGGATACGCGCCTCTAAATCGAGGGGTAGGAAAAACATCGTGATGAAACCTGCGCATTCCAACAGCTATAGATGTGTAACCATTATCCAAAAATTGTCTGGTTCCCCTATCTAAGAGTTACGAAGATCAGATCGGTAGTCGTTTCAATGTAATTACCAGAATCGCTAAATCTTGGATCATGTTCTAAGCGGACCCTACTAAGCACCGGACATAACGCTAGGATGATGATGATGATGGATACTAGTTAAGGGATCGACGTAGGTACTCCTAAATCGTTAAATGCGTTTTTCAATCTTAAGAGTAAATGTTTATCCTATGTCCGACATATAATCTTATGAAAATAAAAAGTAATTGATTTTTTTGATTTTTTTTTTGAGGTTTCATACGAGACATTTGCTTCTAGTTTTCGAACCCGAGAGCTTTAGTTAAGGTGGCGCTGGAATCTAAAATTGTCTTTTCTGTAGGTGGCAAGACGTCAGCAAATACCCTACATTGACCGTGGGCAGTGGTATCGAGCAACCGTCCATATCCTTAAGGTGAAAGCTTTAGATCTGATGCTGCAGACGATATATATGGCCCGACACCGGGTAAGACAGCTAGAGAACGAAGGACACTACAACACAACTGACACAGCGTACCGAGTGGCATTTCTCTACAGGAAACTGAGAAGATTATGGAGAAGAATCATGGATATTCATACCTTGAGCACAAAGAAGGTCAAGACACCCCGGTATATTTATGCAGCGCAGCAAATGACGTTACACTTAAGCACAATTAAGTTGTACGAGGACTTTATGTTCCTCTGGTGGGTTCTCATTGCGGTTGATGGGAAGTACCAGGAGAGGCGCAGAACCACGACACGAAAGAAGGTTGAGAAGAAAATACAACCCCAGGAACAAGGCCCTCCTCCACCTGAGCCCCCTCCTCAGGGCGGGCCCCCTCCTCCGGGTGGGGCCCCTCCTCAGGGCGGGCCCCCTCCTCCGGGCGGGGTCCCTCCTCCTGGCGGACCCCCACCTCAGGGTGGACCCCCTCCTCAGGGCGGACCCCCTTCTCAGGACGGACCCCCTCCTCCAAGCGGACCCCCTCCTTCGTGAGGTGACAAATTATTATCAATAACCCAAAAATTTTGTTCCATAAATATGCGGGATTTATATGTTTTGTTTATTTATTTCAAACATCCAATAAACGCAGGTCCTATACCTAAACCTATCTATCCTTCCCTGATCCAAGGAGCAATAAAGCTCCTCGGTTTACGGTACCGGGGGGGCCTCGTAGGCCCTGTTTACCGGGACAGGGCTGAAGCCAAGAAGGTCTTCGAGGTGGGCCGTGACCGTCGAGGGGAGATCCCTCCCCGCGGCATCAGGGCTCTGCCCTTAATTTAAGCCGCCGGGTGGAAAGCGGCCCCCCTCCCCGACGAGACAGTCTCCGCGTGTCCCTCTGATTCAGCAGAAGGCCTACGACGCCGTTCGGCGTGAACGGCATCTGATTCCTGGGCGGAGGAGTAGAGACGTGCTGGGTGGCCTAGCTAGGGTTGCCAACTTTTTTAACATGAAATAAAGTATATTCAGGTCTATGAAGAATATTAAACAGTATTTTAGAAAAATGAACAGTATTTTATTTATTTATTGTTTTAAATACATATTTTTTAGAGCTTCTCGTACAACTTACTAATTTACAATCTTTTTTAAAAACTTCATACGCCTCATCACAATAATAACTGAAATTAATAAAAACAAATTTGTGTGAGCGTCTAAGTATATAATATAATAATGTGTTTGCATTTTGATGCTGATAACAGTACTGGGGAGACAACTGTATGCATCCGGTTGTCTTCACCCTTAGCGCGGGCGCCCGATAGCGGGCTGACGCTAAGGCCTAGCTGAGGATTCCTTAGGGGCACCCGCGAAGCCTCAGTCGGCGTGGAGGATGCATCCCGGAGTTTTAGTGGGTATACCTCAGCCGCTAACATCTTGGCCGGAGAGGGGGCTCCTGATGCAGAGGTCCCTGGGAGTCCCACATAACCATCTCGTCCTCCCGAGGTGAGGTAGTATGCGTAAAGCATTACACCGGGCGAAAAAAAAAAAAAAAATTGTTGGAAAATTATTAAAAAGTAGTGAGAAATGGCTCTCATCATCTACATCAGACACAAACAAAATATATCCAATACACCAATAGTTGCCACTTACGACATGCTAAGCATGAAACAGCTAGCCTCCTCCTAGCGTTATGCGCCTTGCTTAGTCGGAGTCCGCATAGACCAGAGACGAGACCGGCAATTACATTGAAGCGACGGCCGATCTGACCTTTTTAACTCATAAATAGGGGAACCAGATAAATTTGGATTATGGTTACACGTCCATAGTTGATTACATGTTCAGATTTCATCACGATGTTTTCCCTCACCGCCGAGCTTATGGTATAAATACGTACATAGATTTTAAAAATCCAGAGGTACCTGTCAGGGTCTGAACCGATTTTTATGACTTTTTGTGACATCCTGGGCAAGGAACCCAGTTGGCACATTATTTTTGAGTCCCAGTCTATCATAGGACAACATTACATATATGTACATTAATAATTTCTGATCAGATTAAACAATCGTTTATGAGATGAAATTTTTTATTGCTAATTATTTTTAGGGTTCTTTACAAGTACTTGGGATAGTTTTTTTATAACATCACGCCCGTAGCTCCGAATGGGTAGGCAGTGTCAAAGGGGTAGCAGGCCCCTTTAACCACTGGGCTACAATCATTCAGAGGATTAAAGGATAAAGGGGCAGCTAGCCCCTCTCAGCCAAATCTGACTGGCCTGGATTGGATGGCCAATTGTGAAAATTTACGACTTGCTAGGCAAGGACTATAGTTGGCACATTTTTTATAAGTCCCAGACCAACATGGGACAATGGGCTGGGTTCTGGAAATGCTACTAATCTTACTAATAATAAATAAGGATGTTAAGATTAAATTAATGGTTGCTATTATTTTACATATTATGAATGAATTAGCTAAGTACACATTTAGAGTTAGTGTAAATCATCATCTTCCTAGCGTTATGTCCAGTGCTTAGACTGGGTCCGCTTAGATCATGATCCAAGATGTAGCGAGTCTGGTAATTACATTAAAGCGACTGCCGATCTGACCTTCGTAACCCTAAGGTACGGGAACCAGACAATTTTTGGATCATGGTTACAAATTCAAAGTTGTTTGAATTTGCAGGTTTCATCACGATGTTTTCCCTCACCGTCGACCTAGTGGTATAAATACGTACATAGATTTGAAAAATCCAGAGGTACGTGCCCGGGTTTGAACCTGCACTCCTCGGTTAAGAGGTGCGTGTCCTTACCATTGAGCTACCACCGCTCCTAGAGTTAGTGTATATAATCACGTTTATTTATATAATAACATTTGTCCATTTATGCAGTCTCGTGGAATTCCTCTTTAAAATAAGCACCCATAGTTTTCTGGATGCAGCAAAATTGCCGCTAGATTGCAATTCTTAGTCTTTACCAGTGTTTTACCCGCTCGTACAAAGCGGTAACAATACCTAAAAAGATGTGGATTTCCAATTTGTTATGTATAATTACAGAAAATGAGGTGTGGTCAACTTCAAAAGGAAAGGTGGGGATGATTTTAGACAAAGGAGTGAAGACAAATTCAGAAAAGGGGTAAGGGTGATTACAGAAAAAGGGGTTTCATGATGATTGGGCAGACAGTGGAAAAATGAAATCACTTGCACTGGACCTGATGAAGAAGTCAGTTTACGCGACCAGTTAAGTCTTAAGATGACCGAAACCCTTAAATTGCTTTCTCCACTTATACTTAACATCTTGAATGTTTATATAATGAGCAATTCACATTTTATTTACATTTTATGGGAATTTGTCATTACACAATTCACATTAATAAGAAAAAAATGTAAAATGAGGTGATGCTAGTTCAGTTTTTTTAGTTTTTATTGATATGAAAACACAGCATCCCGTGGAAATGTTAATTATTAAAGCAAAACAGAAATGATAAAACTATTTATCATTTTATTTTTTTTCAGTAAGTAACTATTAAACTATGTGCATAACATATAATCGCACTGAGCATACATGCTAATATTTATTTAAGTATGAATTTGTAATAAGTACCACTGTTTATGATGTCGTCGAAATTTTTTTATTTTATGTATATGTAATGATGGTATGCCATTACACCAGACAATCCGAAAGGTCAGGCAGATTTCAAGAAACGATAAGCTCCTTAAACAAGATTCAGTCAAAAATAAAGCTGAGGAGCTGTCTTGGACGAAAAATTGGATAGGTCGTCCCCTACATAATCAGGAATAACATTATATCCAAGCGAAACTTATTCAGCCTAACGTAAAAACGTTATGCTGAATAGGAGTAAAGGCTGTTCACGTTTAAACCGGCGGATTCTGAAAAACGTCAAAAGTTTGAATCATAAGGCAGGATGCAAGATAATTTTCATTCCGGGCAATTTTATAGACCCCGCGATATACGATAACATCTCCGTAACAGACCGAATTAATTAGGTGCAGCTAGTTTCGTACTAAATTCTAAACAATAAGAACAGTCAGCTGCTTTGTCCCATGTTGGTCCCTGAGACTTAAAAAGAATGTGCCAACTGTCTTCCTTCCCTAGCATGTCATAAAAGGCGACTGATGATATACAGCCACTTGTCACTACTTTTTCACAATTGGCCATTCAACCGAGACCAGTCAGATTTGGCTGAGAGGGGCTAGCTGGTCCTTTATCCTTAAATCCTCTGAATGATGGTACAATAAAAATATTGCAGGTACTGTGATCGAGTGTTCCAACTTGCGAGGCGTGCCAGTTCCAAAGTCTGGAGAACTGGATGCTCTTCTCACTAAGTTCTTGGACAAAAGAGATTACACTGGAGCCGTGTTTGAATATCTCCGAGGAGACAAGCCCATACACGGAGATAATTTGGATATAAGTATCTTGGACTCGTACAACGTCAGACAATTGATAAAGAAAACCGTAAAGGAGTATGAGAGGGAATTAAGAAAAATCCAAGAGGCTGACGCCAGAAAAGGGAGTACAGCTAATTACAGAAAAAGAGGTGTGGTCAACTTCAGAAAGAAAGGTGGGGATGATTTTAGAGAAAGGGGTAAAGACAAATTCAGAAAAAAGGGTAAGGGTGATTACAGAAAAAGGGGTGAGGCTTTTCATGATGAATGGGCAGACAGTGGAAAAATGAAATCACTTGCACTGGACCTGATGAAGCAGTCAATTTATGCGACCAGGTAATTATTTACGATCCAAGATAAGCAGACATCATAGTCTATGGGCTACAACACGAGATGTTAAAATCCTTCGTTTAGTCAAACTTAAAAAGTTTCGACATTCCGTAAATTAGATCAGAATAAAAAAAAATATATAACGTAAATGCTATTGTTGTTAATGTTGTCAAACGTATTATTGGGTACAGAATATTTCGATTTAAATGGAATTGTATGACCTTGACCATGGGCGTACGCAAGGCGAGGAACTCAAGGTCTATTTAATAACCTATAAATAATATTGTGTTGCCCGCCCTCTAGACGAAAAAAGCTGCGTACGGCCATGCGTAAAATCACTTTAGTAAAATATCACTGCTGCTGCTGCTATTTCCGTATTCAATATTCCAGATACAGATTAAAAGAGACGAGGCGATTTAGAAAACGTTACAGTGAAGACATATCCTTCAATATCGCCATTTTCTATGGCGCACTTATGCAGATAAATATAAAAATGGAGACCTTGTACAGTCAAATGAAAATGCTGCCGAAGAGAACTCATTTCCTATGGTTCCTGGTGCTTTATGAGAAGGTGCTAGCAGCCAACGTGGATGTCCATGACATGGTCGGGAGAATATTCTACTTACACGATTTGTATATAAGGAAAATGGATGGCGAAAAGGTTGGTATTTACTTCTTTTTATTTTAACTAGCTTTTTTTTGCAGTTTTGTTTGCATCTAACGTTATTTCTTACATACATAACATCACGCCTATAATCCCCGAAGGGGAAGGCAGAGTCGAAGGGGCAGCAAGGCCATCAACCACATTCAGCCAAAAATAAATCCGGGCTGGGTTAGATGGATAATTGTGAAAAAGCAGTGACAAGCAGCTAACCTGTCGCCTACACAATCACACCCAAAACCCGATATACCATTAGTCGCCTTTTACGACATGCGAGGAAAGAACCACAGTTGTTATATTTGAGTAATAACAAGACATGCGAGCGAAACCGCGGTAGATTCTTAACGAATCTAGGAGATAGGAAAGTGTGAGCCATTTATGTATGTATCAAGTACAATAATGTGATCTCTACATACTTACTTTAAAAAAGGCTCGACTTAGGTATACAGATATTCTTTATTTAATAACAATAAATACAGGACTCGACATCGCATAAATGCAATGCAAATGAGGCGGTTTTATGGGTACAATTAATTTAAGCAAAAGGAACAAAGAAAACGGAAGAACATATGTTACTTAATTTATTTATACTTGTACATGTGTACAATACAATAAATACAATGTAACGTAATGTACTTCTCTTTGTTCAAGAACATCGTGATTGCTCCCACGATACCGTTGCCGACGTTGACCACTCGCCGCGTCAGACACCGGCGCACGACCACTGCGCGGCGCGTGCGCAACGGCACAGAAACCTTACCGCGCCACATCAAAATCACCGAATTCACCGAAAAACTGCCGACTCTAAAGCGAACGCCGCGGCTCACCTCACCAGGCGAGCTTTTGAAAACCATCAAAAGCTCTAAAGATCCCCGTGAAACCACGACCGAAAAAGAGGACACTACTATTGTCGCTAGCGTCGAAACAGCGAACGTCACTTCAGCAACAGAGGCTATCACAACAACAGAGGCTATCACAACAACAGAGCAAACGATGACCGACCTAATCACTCCAACTACGAAAAGCGGCAAACCTACTACGACTACGAAACCAAAGACGACGAAGACTACGAAATCGAAGACCACAAAAACTACTAAATCGAAGACCACAAAAACTACTAAATCGAAGACCACAAAAACTACTAAATCGAAGACCACAAAAACTACTAAGCCGAAGACCACAAAAACTACTAAGCCGAAGACCACAAAAACTACTAAGCCGAAGACCACAAAAACTACTAAACCGACGACCACAAAAACTACTAAGCCTCCTCCAACAACCACCACAAAGACTACTAAACCTGCACCAACTACCTCCACACTGACCACAATGAATACGAAATCGCAACCACCGAGGAACCGTGTGCAGCCTCAAAAGCGACGTAAGATAGCAAATGTTTTGAATAAGTATCGAAGGTTTTTCCTATGAAAGCGAATAAAGACTTGATTTTCAGTTTTTCTTTCATCCTGGTTGTTAATACTTTTTCAAATTATAATCCATGAAGTGAAATTCCGTATTTTTATTTTTATACGATTTATTTTAACCTATTAGGTACCTACAATATTTTTAGCCTGACTTTTTTTTACAATTAGATACTTACATTTCCAATAAACGAATTTTACAAGAGGACATTAACATAACTGTTTTGTAAAGATATTAAAGTATTACCTAAAGTGTTCTATTATTCTCAAATAAAACAAATTGTTGGTTGCAATTGTAATCAATTTATTTTAAAAGTAGATTTATTACTAACAAACAACTACGTGACATAAATAAATACCTACGAAAGACAACACAGGAATGTTACAATAATAAAAACGGCGATGTTAGTATACAAAATTTTACAAACTGATTTTACAAAGGAATATAAATAATGTTAAAAAATGTTTTAAGCATATAGTATAAAATATTAACATTCCGTCCATTACTTCACAGTATCTATGTATTTTTCTTATTAAATTATAATGAAAATTCTAAAAAAACCTTTTACTTATCTAAACATTAAATTGGATGTTTTGTTTCAAATATAAACAAAAGTGAATCTCTTTCTTTTACCAAAAATAACATATGACAAAAAATATAAATGAGTATTTATTTAATTTGCTCCTTAAATTATATAGATATAAAGTATGCTTTATATCTATTACAAAGATTTGACAATTGAGACAAATTACAAAGGCAAAATGTATCATTATGAAATTTTTATACTTGACTGATAAATAAAATATCATACAACACATTGGTCACATTACAAATCCTGTATACACGGTAAAAATACGAAATCCTACAAAAAACAACCCAGGAAGACTATGGAACGACAAAACAGGAAGACAAAAAAAATTACATTCATACCTAATCATATTTGGTACGGTACATCCCTTAAATAACGTAGTTTATTTATTTTGTATTCAACATTAATAGCCGATATAAAAACAATCGCTTGCACAATCTAAAGGTCCTAAAATCTTTTTTTTTTTTACTACGGAAAGCAAGAGTGAATGAAGTATGTGCCTTTGGCAAATATAAAAAAAAATTGCTTTCGATCCGATTTTGCATAATAAAATGTAAGACATAGATCCTACGGAGACAAAATGGTCGGTAGCGTAGTCATTTAAACAATTTTTTTTATCCCAAGTGCAATATCTGTTGCTAAGGCAAAAACGTAGTAATAATTTGACTATTCCCGGAATTTTTCACGAAATTAATATATTTGTCTCAATGAAAGTTCCTTTGAATATAACACGGCTTGAATACTTATTGCCAAGCATATCAAAGTTTAATTTAATTTAAATATACGCTAATGGATGCTAGATAGTTCAAAATAGCCTCTTCATACTTGTAGTTAAAATACCTTAACAAAATACAGATTTCATTAATGTATTTTTCCAATTGTTCGCAATTAAACTAATTCTACACATACCTACAAGTTAAATATGTCTAAAAATTATAATTTATTTTTCTAAATACATGATTTCGAATACCACTTACAAGACGGCGTTTTAAGAATACCAAGGCTTTTCATTAACATTACTTAAAGGTAAGCAATTAATTGTATTTACATTTAAAATTAAAATAAATAAAGCACAATAATAACATTAAGTAACAAGCTACTAAAAAAACAAAATAACAGCTTTTTATACTAAATATGTAAAAATTAAAATCTCATTTGGAATGAGTCAAATCGACGAATGTTTGTACATTTACAAAATAACGGCTAATCTTAAAATTATCACATTTAACAATGGCGGCCTAGGTTTAAAACAATTGTTTGTAACATTAAACTTATTAAAACAATTGTTTTTTTAACACTACAAGTTATTTAGATTGCAAGTAGTTATGTGCATCCAATAAATATGTAAATTTTATACGTTTTTTAATTTACCATAGTTACAGGTGTCTATCTTGTAACTAACTACAATTTGCAATTTCAACTTTTTATTCGTGTTTTCATCATCCAACGTTACAACGTTGGATGATGAAAACACGAATAACATGAATGCACTACAGTGCATCAGAAGATCTAAGACAGTTAATATTAATTTGTCGAAAAGGCAAGAAGATGAAAACGTTTGAATTTCACGTTTGTCAACATATTCTCAATAAGTTGCCAAAGTCCGTTCTACATAATCACGTCAAAACGATCATTTTATTTTATTGGTAACTAGAAATAATGAATTAACTTGTTTTTTTATTATGTTTCGGCTACATTTATTTATGAACTGAATTAATTTACTCAAAGCTTGAGCAAAAAATTAATAAGCAAGCATACAAATATTGAGTTATTGGATCTTTGGAAATTATATTATTTCTAGCAACCGCCGAACATATAATTCTAACTCGGAATATTAGTTATTAATATTACGAGTATAAAATTATGATACAGACAATTTTTTATATGATTGCGCTAAAATGTATTTCATAGCTCTGTGTATCAAAATTTTATTCGTAAAGTAGACACAAACTATTTACGAAAATTAATGCCTAGTGTACTATCATAGGTTTAACTAAAACAGGGAAGTAATAAGTTTATCTTAATGTATGCAATTTCAAGTTAAAGTCCTCAACATACATTATTATTTCGGTAAACAAATGTAACAGTAATTTTACATGGAATCTAAGACCAACCAAACCTGAACAATGACAACTCTTGCGCTTTCTACATTTGAGATGCGTCTTAAAGTGATTTTCCACCAGAGGGGCGAGACGAGAATTTTTAATCTCCTAGCGCATTTTTGGTGCATGGAATTTGCCATACATATTTCAATTCTCTTCACGTCTCGTCTCATCTCGCTCCTCTGATGGAAAATCACCTTTAATTACAAGTAATTTCATAGGACAGTGTTGATTCCAATGATTTGAGGTACCTTAATTTTTTCTGATCTTCATCAGATTAATATAAAAGCCCAAGAGTGCAAACCTATAGGTACATGCCCGTAATAATAAAGATAATCACGAGTACAGACGACTACCTACACAATATTACTATCCTGTATCTTACCAACATTAAAAACACAAATTGCCACTTCTAAAGCTAGGACGTTTATTACGAAATAAGCCTACCCTCTTTTAGTTACATCAATGATTTATAAATTAACGCCTACATTATAGTGTACGCGTATGATCTATTTTTGGTGGTCACAAGTGGAGTACAGTCTGTTGCTGTACTATAGTGACACAAATAGGCGACAGATATTTCCAACTATACTTGAGTGACTGACATCCGTCACGCCTTTGCATTTTATATTGTTCATCATTTGGAACATTTAGGGCTCTTTCAAATTAGACGTTGTGTGCCGTCCCGCAGCCGCACGTTTACAGTGCCGCTACTATATTCGGCAGCAGCAAACGAAACGCCTAATTTGAAAGAGCCCTTACTCATCTTCCTAGCGTTATGTCCCGTGGGTCCGCTTAGATCATGATCCAGGAGTCTGGTAGTCTGTAGCGAGTCTGGTAATTACATTGTTGAAAGAGCCCTTACTGTCCCCAAGAAAGAGACCAAGCGACATTGCATAATTGAAATTTGTTTTCGTGCATTTGCATTGGATTAATTAGAATCTTATACATAAAAAAGGCATATCTGAATTCAATTAGATATTAATTTATTTATTTTTTCAATAATAATATTATCATGTCGCATGTTTGTCTTTGACTACTTGTGACCATCATAAATTACCTGTGTATGCGCAGCCTTAAAGTACTTTAATTCTCAATATTTCTACATTCACATTCCTTTTGTCTGCAGATTTATCACCTAATTTATCTAATATTACCTATTCAGCATCAGCGTTGTGGAAGTAAAGGAAATTAAAAAAAAAACGATTTCTTTCAGCTTTCTAATCATTTAAGCAAATCGGTGATGCGCACCAAACTTTAGTCAAATGAGTTGTAAACAAGTTGCTTAGGAATCAAATTATCTTTTAAAGATAAAATTCTGATATGGACTTTTAATTGTAATCGAATTATTCTGCATTTTTTGTTATTCTGAATTATGTCATCCGCGTTTTAAAAGTATAATTGACAAAAACAATAATTGACTGAATTAAGATATTAAGACGGAACATTTTAGTTTGATGCATAAGTCATTATAAAAATGTACGAAATTCTAGTCAAATTTAAGAAAGACTAATCAATTACGCTTAAATTACGAAGTCAGTGCGTCTATATTATGGAGCAAATTGGTACGAGTTTCATGATGAGCAAAGTTTATCGAAGACATAACTAGTCTCAAAGATTGGTCACATAAGTATCACACCCACAGACAGTATAGTGATTCATACGAAAGGTTTAATTTTCAATTCAAAACAATTGTGTATGCAAACTATCATATTTCTAATCATTTCAGTGCACGATAAGTAAATCTTTAAAGGATACGAATGTTCAGGTATTGTCAATTATTCATTATTCATTATTCTTATGATATTTAAATGTTAAGATTTTTATACAAATGTTAGAATTAAGCTACTCTTTTTATTTCTGTAATTTTCAGTGTTATAGATAGTTATAGGTAGCCTCTTGCAGCACTTTCAATTTTCATTGATTATCTTAAACACGGAATGTTTACCTCCGATGGAAAAAGCAAGTGGCTTTTTTGCCTTTCCAAATCAGCCGACTCAATATTACCCATAGTAGGTGTTCTGAAATTTGTAATATAATTTAAAATAAAAACCCCCATAACCTTAAAATGTATTTAGATTTGCAGAAAAACGATATAGAGTGCATGTGTTACTCATATGACACAGGAAGAATATATTTAGGTCATGCTAACTTGTCCACGACCTAATAAAAGCACGAAGATAAAATGACAAAAGAACAGCAAATATAAATGATGTCTTTCTTTATCTTTTAATCCATACATTCCCAGTCTATTCAACCAAACTCTCGACTACCATTCCGCATCTCAAAACTGTCATTTTCACTTCTATCTTTTGCAGTATGATCAATTTTCGTTGATTGCCTACTAACATAAGTTCTATATACAAAAATCATTTTCTCAGTCATTTTTTCTAACATTTACATCTCTTGACAAATACTAAGCCTCGTTTGACATTTCTCCCTCTAGTATTTTTTACCAATCATGTTGTTCTATTAATATTAGGTACCGCACTTAACACCTTTATGGGTGACTTTTCACAGCCCCATAAAAGATAGATAATATCAAAGAACAGGTCAAAATTTATGGTAACGACAAAATACTGTACTTATCAAATACAAATGTCTTAAAGTAACATGGTCAGAATTCAGTTGCAGTCCTGAACATTATTTCGTAGTTAGCATGTGATTAACATTCTTAGGTACATCGGTAAACATAATTCTAGCAGTACTTGTTAGAATTCGCTTGGAACTGCTTGGTCAACAAACTCTAACTTTAATCTCAGTAGAATCAAATTAAGTGCTGACTTGCACATTTCTTAAGAATTTCAACACGATTCTAATGGCGACTCATTTAATATCTATGAGAAAACATTTAATTTAATGAATACCTTTCAATTTGTGGGTTATGTATATGATTTTTAGAGTAATTTTAGGCATCAAACAGTATTAACAGTGTTGGAAGACGCAAACCTAACCAAGAATCTTCTATATGAAGGCTATTTCACATCATCATCAACGATTTTACTTATCGTCATTTCCCTGATTCTTCGTTGATAAAGTGTATTATTCGATGTTTCTCAACATATTATTATGTACCTAGTACAATTAAATATTTGTTATACGTATATGTATATCTTAGAAATTTTCACCTCTTTCGGCATTCAAATTATACCACACCGGAGCGAATACAACTCCCTGAAAAGCGTTTGTATCATTCTTCAAGAAGCTATCAATCCTTAGAATCGTGTTGAATGCTGACGCGCATCTAACCTTACCAGTTACCTTCATCCCCAGGATGCTCAAGGTACTTGGCTGCAGACAGTCGGGATGTGAACGGGTGACCCTCACTGGGTCTTCGGCTTGTGATGCGTCGCAGTGTCGCTCGCGTAGATGAATGCAAATTCTGACTTCTTCTGAGCGTAGGATAGGAATTCATCTAGAAAGAAGTGAATACAACTCTCGTAAGATTTTGGTAATATTAAAAATTAAAAATGATAAAACACATGTTCTTGAACGTAGAAAATTTATTAACATTAAAAAGCACTTTCAATATACGTTAGTTTTCAGTTTATTAAAACCAAAAATCTCTCTTTGGTTGACGCATTTCAAACTTATTTATTTTATTGTTTAATACCATATTGAGAAACTTCTTTCTATTAAATTCTTAGTCCCATCATCAAATCAACTCTATATGATTAACCTGACCCAATCTTGATAATCATGATCAATAATTATATTTGGTCGCATGCGCAAGATATTTGGACCACTGTGGGAGCAAACTATAAAATTATCCAAAGGTGGATGACCGCTTACTATAAAGCCTTATGCTTGTTTGTCGCCTTTAGTAGCACAAATTAAATTTCCAACAGGAGCACTCACCGTAAGTAAGGTATCCCTTCTCGTCGAGGTCTGCCTGGCGGAAGGTGTTCTGTGCGTCCTCTTGGCACAGGCCGAGGCAGCGCGTCGCCACCTCCTCGAAGCTGGCCATGTTCAGCCGCCCAGTTCGGTTGCTGTCGTACAACTGGAAACAAGAAGTAAAATACTAAGATACACGACAATAATGATCCACCACAATATTTAATAGTGTAAGTTGTAGTGTAATATTCTACCAGAACTAGAACATACTGTGATGGAGGATAGATGACGCTTAATCGGACCACCAAGGTCCGTCAATGCTCCGTCATAATAGCTATTGTGCTTAGTCGGAGTCCGCTTTGACCATGACACAGGATTTAGCTAATCTGGTAATTACAATGAAGCGAATGCCAATTTGACCTTCGTGACCCTTAGATAAGGGAACCAGACAAATTTGATCATCAATAATTGTTTGCATCACGATGTTTTCTTTTACCGCAGAACTAGTTGTCTATATACGCACATATATTTTTAAAATCCTTAAAAAGTTACAAACCTTAAAAGCTAGTGACAAGAGCTGCGTCAGCGGCGCGTGCTGCAGCGAGAGGAAGCACGCGCTCAGCAGGTAGTCGGGGAAGTACACCAGCCCGCTGGACCTCTGCGAAGGTAAAACGTTAATTACTTACATTAAAGGAATAATCCTTGAAAGGATGTTTCCAGAAGGACTCCGAGCCACTAACTAGACATTGAAGCTCCTCAGGTGCTCCAACTTGACACGCAGATTACGTCACACATTGGCATAATAAGCGCTCCAAATGACAGATATCCGATAACTGGTATCCATAAGTATCTCACTCACACATGCATAAACGTGGCTTCACGCTATAGTATGACAGCGTGGAGTCCTTCTTTTTTTACTAGTCCGTGGTTTTATTATACTTTTTTATGCGACAAATGCCTTAATGCACCGTCACATGAGTCATCAGCCCTTTGAAGGATAATGTGTAACCTGCAACCCTTTTGTGGGACAGTGAGCTACCAGCCCGTTCTAGTACGAGACAGACTTAAGAACTTTACAGCGCTTTTCATCGCCTTTGTAGCCCAACGCCTTGAAGTCTTCATCTTCCTAACGTTATGTCCCGTGCTTAGACGGGGTCCGCTTAGACCATAATCCAGGAATCCAGGACATTTAGCGAGTCTGGTAATTACATTGAAGCTCCTGCCGATCTGACCTTCATAACCCTAAGATAGGGGAACCAGACAATTTTTGGATCATGGTTACAAATCCAAAGTTGTTTGAATTTGCAGGCTTCATCACGATGTTTTCCCTCACAGTCGAGCTAGTGGTATAAATACGTACATAGATTTGAAAAATTCAGAGGTACGTGCCCGGGTTTGAAGCCGCATTCCTCGTTTAAGAGGCGCGTGTCCTTACCATTGCGCTATCACCGCTAAGTCTTCAAACCTTTGTATTCAATGACTATATATACCAATAATTACCATTATTTCGTTCATTGACTTATCTTTGTAACCCATTGCTTCTGGCAAATAAACAATTGAACACATTTCAAAATTTCTAAGCCCCTTTTCTAAGCCCTTTATTTTTATTGGCACTGACATTACGCAGTATCCCCAATCCCCCAAAAAGTTGCAAATATCTGCATGAACATACTTATTAACTTCAGACAAAAGTATCCACAGATAAATACTAGTCCGTCCAGACATCAATACCTGTAGGAAGATGTCGAAGAGCCTCTGCGAGCGCTGGTCGTTGGGCACGCCCAGCCTCGCTGCGAACTCCTCGCGAGACACCCAGCGGGAGCGCGCCACCACCCCCTGCGCTGCGAGGTGGAGCTCCAGCTGGGAACGCTCCAAGCTGGAAACGGGAATAAATCGTTATAATAGAAAGTTTTTTTTTATAAGGAATGAGGATATGATGGCAAGCGGGCACCGCTGCATTAGCGACACAATCGTTGCCGACTTAACAGGTGTGTAAATCACGTTCAGTCACGGTATACGAAACATTGTTCACGCACCCAAGCTGTCCGCGTATCTCGCTGATCTCGCGCGCAGCGGCCGCGTTGGGTATGCCGAGTTGCTTGGCGCGCGCGATCAGCCGGCAGTCGTCGTACGTGTAGTCCAGAACAGGTACACCGAGCGCTCTGGAAACAACACGTTTGGGGTACTACAGGACACCATAATTGTTGACAGGTTCTTTATGGAACATACTTCACAGAATCCGTGATATAACAGCGCCGTTAACCGACATTGAGCTATTATTACTACGTATAGAGAAGCCATGTCAAACAAAAATATTATCACGAAGCATGGACTGAGCGTGTTTCAGCATTTGCAGCTAAAACTAACAATTGTCGCCTAATTAAGCTATTAAAACACGCAGCCCTAGATCGCTCATAGAGTACATTTTTCTCGCGACCAAAACGTCGTAAACGCCGTGAATGTCATGGCGCTTACGCGTGAACGTAGGCGAGTGACTAAACGAGTTGTTGCCGATCGGCAACAACGCACGGCGCAAAAAACTTGTTTGCTGCGTCGGTTCCATACGCTAGTAATAATAGTTCAATGTTAACCGACATCTGGCTGATTTGCTTCTTATGGTCGTATATTAATTAGAATATTAGTTAAAAAGTATTCAAATTAATGTATTTTTTGGTGTTTTTAAGTCCCAAATTTGTGTTGTCATTGAGAAGTTACGTAGGTTTGAATTTTCGCCTTTTTTGGGCATAACTCAAAACTATAATAGGTTTAGCTAGATAACGACATTATAAATAAATCACGACAGAGATATGTCACTCGATTTGTACGTAAATTATAAAATATTATTTTTATTATTTTATATTTTTACTTTAAAGTGGTAAAATAAGCATCTAACGCTGGCCAAGCAATAAAAACATATACTGAGAGAAGAGAGAAACTTGCCCGTAATTTGACATTATCTCTTCATCTTCATCATACTTTATCTTCTATGCATTATTTTTATTCTTAGTTAAAATTTAATTAGACCACTCCCTTAGCTTAGCTTAGTGGAAGCGCTTGCTTCGAGCTAGGTGCTATGTGCTTGGGAAACGTGGTCGGACAATCAATCTCGGTTTGTTGTTGGAACTATTCTTGACTGTTTTCTAAAACAGTAAAGATGTGCCTGTAGATCCCAACAAATATTGGTGTCTTTTTTTTATGGAAGAAGCAACCATAATAACCTTACAGCTTGTGTGAAAAGGATTATGAAAGTAAAAGAAGCGAGTGAGGTGAGTAAGGACCGTGCCATATGGCGTACTCGTATATTCAATATTAACACCCAGACACCGAACAAACACAATTATTCATCATACGAATGTTTGTCCTGGTTGGGGATCGAACCCACAACTCTTGGCGCATGAGGCAGGGTCACTACCGAATGAGCCATCGAACCAGTCATACTTACTTGTTAATAAGTGTTCACCGTCGCCTGTAGGCACTCCCAACACCAGAATAATGAGGGTTTTCAAAAATAAAAACCGCCAGATGGCACGAGGGAGTCTCGTGGTCCTATCACTGTCACTATTGGCTCCTTGACAGCATGTCAGTTTGGTCTGACAACTAACCAATGAGGAGGGTGACAAGACCGCAAGTCACAGTTACGCCATCTTTTGGATGTTTTAATTCAAAAAACCCTCATTGCGTATGTATAGTTAGTTGGTCTACTCACTTAGCCATGACATCCCTCACATTCCGGGCATACAGCTTGGGGTCCCGCTTCTCCTCCTCGCTGGGGTAGTACACCGGCAGGAACTCAATCTCGCATGAGCTGTGGACTTGTGTCAGCGTCAGCCACAGCAGCTTCAGCCTGGAAGTCGTGAAAGTCGTTAAGAGTCTTGATAATGCGGTATTGGAAGAAAATCTTTTGACAGGACAAATTGGATTAAA
This sequence comes from Glyphodes perspectalis, assembly GCA_951394215.1. Lineage (NCBI taxonomy): Eukaryota > Metazoa > Arthropoda > Insecta > Lepidoptera > Crambidae > Glyphodes > Glyphodes perspectalis. The sequence goes on along the minus strand of OX596213.1, from coordinate 14,171,966 downwards.
ACTACTTCGTCTTAGCTATTTTTCTCGGTCTTAGCCGGGGTCCCTTTAGATCATGATACTGGACGAAACGACTGTTGATCTGACCTTTCTAATCCTGTCACGAACTATAAATTATACAAAGAACTATTTGTTTTTCCCGAAACTGCTATAGCAATACTCACGCTCCAGGCCCCTCCCAGGTCCAGGTGACGGTGTCCCGCGCGTTGGGGTACCGGATGGTGACGGGCTGCACTGGCACGCCGGGGTAGAAACCCCCCGGCTTGAACGTGATCAGGCAAGAGCGGTTTGTGCATGTGCCTTCAGGGAAGATCAGAACCTGAAAAAAATAATTAAGAATAGTATTTGAAATAAAATTAATTGAAATGAAATGATCTTTATTTATATAGGCTTACAAAAAGCAATTATAAATCATCAGAACAAAATAAATATAAATATAAACCGGTTCAAATAGCAGATTCTACCGAGAAGAAACCGGCAAGAAACTCGATAGTTACTCTTTTAAATGCCAATTCTTAATAGCTATTATGTAGTTACAATATTTTCTTGTCAATTTAAATCTATCAGTGCAGACGAACAGCCTATTCTGCGACTGGCCATATATTCTTATCATTTTAATAATCTTCTACCTTATAGTAGCCCTTTTTAATCAAACAAGTTTTAATATATAATTTTAACTTATGCTCAGGTAGATCAGTGAGACTTTATGACAGCTTATTAAACATTTTGATACTTAGACCAATAAAAGAATTTAGTCAGTCAGTCAAAATTTAAGAAGTTTGGAGAGAAATAGTGAGAAATGTTATGAAGAGGTTTCACCGCAGATAAAGAAGCTCGAGGTTTGTTTTTTTAAGTTACGCTAAATTTGATGGGTGACCCATTACATCATCTCTGATCTCTTGTGGTATCCCTTGTGGTTTCCAAGGCTACCCCATTTGACAGCCTCAGTTCGTGCAATGGTTCAGATATCGCATCGAACGCAAGGGGCACGGAATTGATCCACGCAAATGAAATAGCTATTTGTCTCAGCTTTGCGTGTTCACGGAGTCTTTATTAATTCTAATTACCATAATATAAGCGCTCAAGCTACTTTGAAATCAAATTAAAGTATCCATGAGATTTATTTTTAACCCTAATTTAAGCGAGTATCGATTTCAAACCCAAAGGGGTTTGAAATCGATACCATAGAATATATTCTGAAATCTTAGTTCGGGAGACTAAAAATATAAAAATTCTACTGCATCAAGTGCCATCTAAATAATTTTGGAAAAAGCACCACCACTAAAGAATTAAAAATTCATAACGGTCAAACGAAATAGCTGTACATTACTCGTGCGTATGCGCATAGTAGGTATATGCGCGTAACCAGACCGCGTCGCGAATACTTGGGTACGAAGTAACATGCCGTTGGAACACGATTATTCGTGTAACTACTAAAACGTGGCAAATTTTGCACGTTAATCATAAAATCTCTATACACTTCGCACATACTTAGGTATATACAATACCATCACGAAAGCGATCCCTGAAGGGATAAGCAAAAACGGATACGGTAATCTGCTTTAACTTCTTTTTATCTAGAAATAACATTAAGTTGGGTTGGATGGAGCCACAAGCAAAAGTTATTATTGTAAAACGTAATTCAATAAAAAATGGTTCACAATAAATTTGTAACTTCGGATGAGTTATTTCTTTATTTTATTGACCCATTTAAAGTTACAAACATTACTTTGCTATATTTTTGGCTGTAAGTAATAATAACAATAATAAATTCTCAAGACTGACACACCAATTCCCTAGTTCCGAACTAAGCTTATAAGCGTGTGCTATGGATACTAAGTGAAAGGACAGACATACTTAAATAAGTTTTATAAACATCCATGACTCGAGTACAAATGTCCATGTTTATCACACGAAACATTTGCCTCTAGCGGGATTCGAACCCGCATCCCTCGGTTTCGCGGCCAGGGTCTCTGACCACTCGACCAACGGGCCAGTCAACTTCAGAAGTATAAAGTTTAAGAAATTAAACCTGACCTAGACAAAGGTCTCGTCGGACTTTCTACCATAGGCAATTTCAAAGACAACTATATTCACCTGAGGCCAGTCCTCCTTGGAGGTGGCTCTCTCGATGATCTCCTTGATGGTGTTCTGCCGCGAGTTGGGGTCATCGCGCCGCACGTACAGAGGCTGCGTGTAGTTGATCAGCTCTGGAACCAGGACAGATGCGAATTAGCCCACAGAATTACATGTATAGTCAGTGCCGGATTAGCTATACAGCAGAAGGTAAATGCTACGTGCCCCGCGCTTTAAGGGGGCCCAGCGTTGCATTAATGAAATGATTTATATAGGCTTAAAAAAAAGCACATTAATATCGTCAGAACAAAATAAATATAAACGGGTTCAAAAAACAGATTCTACGGAGAAGAAACCGGCATTAGTAAAGAAACTATATACAAAGATCTAAACAGGCAATTTTTAATGCAAGAACCTTCTAGGTAAGCTTAGCTACGAGCCCCGCGCTGGCTAGATCCACCGTGTATGGTGGTTGAAAACAATGAATATCGTTCTTCTAATGTATACATGTATTTGACCGGCTCGATGGCGCATTCGGTAGTGACCCCGCCCCATGCTCCTCCGCCAAGAATTGTAGGTTCGATCTCCACCCAGGACAAACATTCGTGTGACGAATACTTGTGTTTGTTCTGGGTCTGGGTGTAAATATCCGATATTTAAAGTATATCTGTAATACCACTGTTGATCCTTATATCCGTAACACAGGTGCTTAAGCTACTTACCTCGGAGTCAAATCAATGTATGTGATGTCGACAGATATTATTATTTTTATATATTTTAGTTACATATGTTTTGTTTTGTCACTATTTATTGAAAATATGCCATCTAAACTAACTCTATTTTATTGTTGGCGAAAAGTGGTTAATACGCATGCTTAAAAACAAATTAATACATAAATCTGTGTATCGAATGTTTCTGTTACACACTCACCTTTATGAAGCTTACTTCCATTTTTTTTAAGAAAACCTTATGTTCACCTAATCTTTATAAAATTCAGCAAAATATCTTAACTTAAGTATTTCGCTGAATTTCTCCTGAAGAGCTGGATCAATATAAATAAATAATACCATTTTATAGTATCTCTGTTTGTTTAGATACCATACATGAAGTCTGTACAATTGTAGTCCTTCCCAATATTTTGAATACGAAAACAAATCCCCATGTCCGTAAACCACCTAACCGAATAAGATTAATTTGGCATTGAACACCAAAGGTTGAATGAATAATTACGAGTACTAATAAATACTTTTTTTTATCCCGACAAAAGAAAGTTATTCTTCCGGTGTGACTTACGCATCTATGTCATAGATTTAGAGATCTATGTAGCGAGATAAACTAGCCTGACAAAGTTCTGTATGCAACACTGCACATGATTTCAAAGGATAAGTTGTGTAATTTATTCAAACATACCAGCGCCCCGCGGTTTCACCTGCGCAGCTCTCGTGCCCGTGGAAATATGGGGACACATATTATGTGTTTTTTTATTGGTAAAAGAATTTTTAAAATCGGTTTAGTAGATTCAGTGGAATACCTACCCCCTACACCTCACAAACTTTACCTCTTTATAATATTAGTATAGATGTCCCGTGTTGGGCTGGGACTATAAAAGAATTTGCCAACTGTGTTTCTTGCCTAGCATGTCGTTAAAGGCGACTAATGGTATATGGGGTTTTGGGTGTGTGATTGTGTAGGCGACGAGCTAGCCACTTGTCACTACTTTTTCACAATTTTCCATCTAACCTGGGTTGGATGGAAAGCTGTGATGTTATGTTATGTAGATGTTGCCCAACAATCGTCAAAGACCGACATTGACAGGTTATTCAAACGCATCAAGGTTCTAAGTTGCGCAACTAGACGCTGACAGACTACTGACTCGGGCGCACGCGTAATGATCACTTTCACGTCATTAGCATGAGATTTCCTTATAAAGAAGTTCAAATAATTCCATTACGTCATAACACCATGTACACTCACTTTTCACCATTAAGTCATTGTGCTTCCGACAGCATTATTGATGCGATCGATCATTAAAGATCTATTGTATATACAATATGTAATACTATTCTACACTTCTATAACACACACACAGATAACAAACCATTGACTCACGTACCTACCATAAGTTGCATTTGAAAGTTTTTTTTGCGTACTGAATTTGTTGGAAATCAAAACTTACTAAACTTAACGAATGCTCTTAGTTACTTTAAATGATGTAAAAAATAGTTTAATGTTAATATCCTTACCTACATAGTATCCTCGTACATATAATCTCAATCTGTCTAATCGCTTCTGCCTCTTTGCTTAGTTCGTTGTCACTACTTTTGCTTGTCTCCTTTATCACAGTTACAAATGTAAAATTCATATAAAAACTGCTTGAGTGTAATAACCAGTCCTCCTCAATCCAAGATCACGGTCCAAACGGACCCAACTAAAAACGGGACATAAGACAATAAAGATGATTTTAATCAGTCTTTTAGACCTGTTCCTCAAGACTACCAAGAGGCTGCACAGAAGGCCGTGTGAAAAAAGGCCCGGTATTTAGACAGCCTTAAAGTTACTTACATACATACATATCATCACGCCCGTAATACCCGAAGGGGTAGGGCAGAGTGAAAGGGGCACCTAACCCGCTTAACCACATTCAGCCAAAAAATAAAACAAATGACTAGCATCACTCGACTCTCGACTACAAAATCACACACCCAAAACCCGATATACCATTAGTTGCCTTTTACGGCATGTTAGGCAGGAAACACAGTTGGCAAATTCTTTTTAAGTCCCAGACCAACATGAGTCTAAGTTACATAATCCAACAATAAAGTGATTCTAAAAATATCTTGAAATCAACACAGCTAATGTAATCGATTCGTCACAAGTAGCCAAGTCACGGAAAGTTGGAGAATTGTGGATGCCATGCCCCGCGGCCTTGGAGCTAGGTAACCTAGGCTACCTAATACAGACGAGACCTAGGCATGAAGCCGCACGAAGGCGGCGCCTTCAATAAACGACTCAATTTATATAACAAGATTTTAGGAATAGAATTTTCCATGGAGCTATCGATCGGGCGATGGCAAGGCCGTTCAGGCTTAACGAGACTACATTTGGAACGAATGTTTATGCAATTAGGAAGATTTTTTGTCTTGTCCTGAGTTTGTAGGTACAAGTATTGTGTCTTAATGCTCGCCGTATATTGTAAGAATGCCAATAAAAAAAAATTATAATAGATAATGGTTTTGATATCTAAATAGGATAATGGTTACCGAGCAAACAAATCAATTTAAAGAATAAATAGGTAAAGTTAGGTCGACTGGCTCAATGGCGCATTCGGTAGTGACCCTGCCCCATGCGCCAAGAGTTGTGGGCTCGATCCCCACCCAGAACAAACAATCGTGTGATGAATAATTGTGTTTGTTCTGTGTCTGGGTGTTAATATCCAATGTTAAAAATATATTTGTAATACTACTGCTGTTTCTTATATCCGTAACACAAGTGCTTAAGCTACATACCTCGGAGTCAGATTAGTGTACCTATGTGGCTACTATTAGGCTCAAAAACATGTTAAATACACAAGATAAACCACACGTACGCAAATTGCATATTACTCCTAAGTACCCGAAAAAATTAAGTGCCAGTAAAACATTTTGAATGAAATGAAAAAGTATATATAAGCGTCGTCGTTTCTCAAAAACAAAATTCATTATACAAAATACCGTTTCACATTCACATACGTCTCAGCGCTATCTCGAGTCTATCTCTTTAAGAGGTGCATTTTCGGTAAATCTTGAAAACCAAATGAAAGTTTTAATCAACAGCTGTTTCTGTCAAGATGACAAATTTAGATGAAGTTCCACCATCAGATAACTGCTTTAAATGCGGAGTAGATCTTTTAACACCGTTCTTGGTGAAAATCGAGAAGATATGTACTAGGACAGGGTTTCTTAAATTTTTATTTGTCAAATCTATTAAGTCTTTTTCACAATTATCCATCTAACCCAACTCGTTTTTTTTTTTTGCTAAGTGTAATTTATTATCCAATAATGTCCTACTAAACGATATCGGTTACGGCGGCCAATCTTAACAATGATTAGCTATCTGCGCAGGAGATATTATAGTGCACAAGTGTGTGCGCAAACACAAGTGCACTAACTATTCCTTCACTCTCATAGTCCGGTAAGACGGCAATTCGACATGACCGGAGAGGCCAGGCGCAGGACCAACGGCTTAACGTGCTTTTAAAAGCACAGGGTTAAACCGCCCAATTCTTGACTCCGGGCTGTTACTAAATAATTTTAATATTAAAATATCCAGCCACAAATTTTTGGCCCATCCTGGGATTTGAACCTGAAACCTAAGAAACTTGCTGCTCCTTGGACTCTGCCTACCCCTTCGGGGACTACGGGCGTGATTTGTATGTATGTACATAATACGTAAAACATAAACTTAAGACATTAAAATGATTAAGAACTCCTAATTATGTTGTATTAGTTTAACGTATGTATTGTTTTGATAACACAACAGTCAGGTGAGCCTCACTACACGTGTGTATCGTATAAAGTACAATTGAATAGTACTTTCGGACATTCGGATTAAATCAATTATATTTTCAAAGAGTCAAGTACGGAATTGGGATGTTGACACCATTTATATTTAATTATGAGATATCAATTCTAAAAAAAAATATCGTAGTATGCTGTTAAGCCTTATTGATTTTGTATCTTATTGAGTCTAAGGATTTTTAATTTTACAAAAACTGCTTAATATTGTGTCAGCTGACAATACAAACTAGTGACGTCACACGTTGACAAGCCCATACAAAATCTATGAAGTGATTTCGTTTCGACAGCTCTTAAAAAGTATCTCAATTGACTAGCCAGTCAACATCCCTATTACGGATATTTCATGTGATGCACTACAAACTTTACTTCTAGCTTGTTATCAATGTAAACAATTGAGATGATGTAGAAGTAGCGATTTCCTTAAACAACACTTTATTTAAGAAACTAGCTTTGCCCGCGGTTTTATCCGCGTTTATGGTTAATGGTTTATAGCCTAATAGCCTTTCTCGATAAATGGGCTGTCTAATACTAAATTATTTTTCAAATCGGATCAGCTCGTTCAAGCAAACAAACAAACTTTTCAGCTTAACAATATTAATATAGATTACACGTATTTATTACTTTAGAGCAGTGGTTCCCAAAGTTGTCTGGCTACGACCCATCTAATACAAGTTTACAAACTCGGGACCCACCTCAAATAATTTTATCGTTATCAATATGAATAAATAAAGGAAGGTTGGCTCGGTTGGTTGGTGTTTCGGTCAGAGTCCACTCAGTATTCGCTCGCGACCCACTGGGTCTCTACCCATAGTTTGGGAAACCCTGCTTTAGAGTATATGCAAAACTTGTTTTATTTGCCGTAAATTTTAAAATTTACTTGTGAATGTTACACCGTATTTTCACAGTTTGCGAATGCCACAGAATTTTCATGAAACGTTTCTTTTTAAACACTATTAATAAAGTACTAGCTGTCCCAGCGCACTTCGTAACGCCCCGTTCTCGTATTTTCTTTTATTTTTTTCCTAGCAATGTTTCAATATTTTTTTACCGTACAAACCTTCCCTAGAAGATTACCAATATTTTAAAACCAAAATCAGCCCTATCGGTCCAACTGTTCTCCAGTTTAAGCGAGACTAACGAACAGCAATTCATTTTATATATAAGAGAAGATCAGTATGTACTTATACTTTACACTAAGTAGCACATTAACGCTTATGCATAAATTTTTGTGGTATATGGATGCATAACAACAAATAAAGTCCTATACCTAAACGCATTAAAATCCATGGCCCGATATAGATTAATTAATAATCACACGAATTGCCTAGAGCAGTGCTTAAACTTTTTATGCTATGGAACCCTTTTAGGAAGCGGAGTATTTGACGGGACCCTAGAACAGCGGGGGCGGGAGTGCGGGGGGGGGGGGGGGGGTGTAATAATCGACTTTTTATGATCAGTACCAATTTTCGTGGACCCCCCAGAAAGGCCTCACGGAACCCCAGGGTTCCGCGGAACACACATTGAGTATAGCTGGTCTAGAGGGACTTGAACTTGCGAACTTAGATGTTTACAACTAAGTATGTAAGTATAACCGTCACTATTTAAACAGTTAGTCAAAAAAGTATGTCAATTCATTAATGGTGAACACTGAACAGAAAAAACTAGTAGAAGGGGCATGTCACAAAATTAGTATGACAACCGATGTAACCAAACTCACATGAATACGCCACTAATTTCATACTACTACACTACAATAATCAATGAGCAGGATTAGCTATTCTTATTTTAGTTAAAAACAGCTTATATCATTTTAGTCCTATATTAGAAAAAAAAAATACTTTCAATCTTTTGAATAACAGTTTAATTTACTAAACCTCTAAAAAATACCTAAGACCTTTCGTAATCGAAGCTTAAATGTTGAGATTTTTTTTCTTGTCACAAGCAGTCTACGTTTAGTCTTGCGTTACAACGCAGTATTGCGGCTTCACTGCCACACACACTTTCACTTAATATTTCATCCGTGATTGTTTGTCACATAGATTTAGGATGTACAAGATACACAAAGACGGCTCGGAGACATGACCAAAATAAATTTAAGCATGTGTTGGTTGACGTCTATGTGTGAGTTAAAAATAGTGTTGTCAAAGACGCACTTTCACATTATCGACTGATTCAGTTGTATACTAAGAATATAGGTATTTAAAATGCTTTTTTATACTTTTGATTAATTATTTATGGCATTGACTGAAATCAGTAGTTGTATATATTAGGTAAATTGGAATTAGTCGGTAAGAAATCTCATTCTAAGCAGTTCTATAAACAATGAGATGGTAAAACTCTTCGTATATTCAGCGTGTAAAAAATTAAAAAAATAGAAATATGTTCTATGATTTATACTAAGACAAAAAGATATGACTTTTGCTTTGATTGATGGAATGAAATGAAACAAATAATATATTAACAACTTTTAATTTGGTGTCATTTAGTTATTTAAAAATAATATGTAGTGCAACAAATTTTTTGCTGCCGTCATTTGCCGTCAAAATGTTTGCTACAGATAGTGGAGTTCTTACTGGGAGTCCAATCTGGTCTGTCTATAGTCCGCATCCACTTTTTACACAATGCTGGGTTGCTTGGAAACCTAGAAAAAATATCAGTTACTTAACTAACAAATTTACGGAGATAATGAGTTCCCAATGTGAATATAATTATATTTTAACATCACTTGGCTAAATAACTTTGTATTCATGTCATGATGTCGCTAAAAGACGATTAAGTTTTTATCGATACTCGTGACGTCACTGCTTTGTCAAGCACTAGCGTAACCAAACTATTTACTATTTTACACAATATTTTCCCCAATCCTGATTATAATCACGATGTTTACTTAGAAAGATAAATTATAATCAATATACTATTGTAAACATATCTTTCTAAACTGATTACTAGCAACAATTTGACAAAATATGGTTTGAAAAAATCTAATGATAAAATCGTATTTACCTGTGAAAAGTGTATTTATTCGGATTATTCCGTCGTGTAACCTCACAATCACGTACAGAACAAGTCACCTCAATTGCACATTTAATATTCTCGATTATAATCCAAGGTTTAATACATAAATGCACAAATTTCACTGCGACGTAGAATAGACCGGGACGCTATGGCCTCTTACTCGCAAAAACATTGACATATAGGTACTTCATTCGCTGTCTCTTTTTCTCTCGGGCGGTTTGTATTTCAGCAGGATTTCTCGCTCCCACGCTTTATGTATCTTTTGCGTAGTCAAAAAATTCTAAATCTATGGTTTGTCATCATCACGGAACAAATATTAATTAACCCATCGATGGGAATCATAAAATCATCATCTTCCTAGCGTTATGTCCCGTGCTTAGACGGGGTCCGCTTAGAACATGATCCAGGATTTAGCGAGCCTGGTAATTACATTGAAGCGAGTGCCGATCTGACCTCCGTAACCCTAAGATAGGGGAACCAGACAATTTTTGGATCATGGTCACAAATCCAAAGTTATTTGAATTTGCAGGTTTCATCACAATGTTTTCCTTCACCGTCGAGCTAGTGGTATAAATACGTACATAGATTTGAAAAATCCAGAGGTAGGGCCCGGGTTTGAACCCGCACTCCTCGGTTAAGGGGCGCATGTCCTTACCATTAAGCTACCACCGCTCCGATGGGATGGGAATCATAAAATTTAATTAATTTTTATTCTCCGATCAATACGTAACAATCTACGTTGCCACCTCTAAACTTTCAAGCCGAAACCTGTTTAAGTAACGGGTCGTCTCACAAATTCGCTTAGGTGCTCCTAATTAACAAGCTTTCGCTTTTATGACTACTTATTTACAAAGGTTGAAGTTGGAGTATTCAAATACATGCGGTTTTCCTCGGTTTCGTTACGGTAGCTATTAGTATCGGTAGTAGAGATGGTTTGACAAGTTTATACAAAAAACGGGACAAGTACGAGTCGAAATCAGACATCAAGGGTTTTGGTTTTTTTTTTTATTTAGCAAAATCCCAATTCTGAGCAAAGGCCTTCGCGTGTGGTCATACTATATACTAAATATAGTAAATATTAAGTTAACTCTTCTGTTATTTATGGAATCACATTTTGAACTTTTCTCCGAAAAAGTTTTAAATTTTATGAAATGACTTTAATTCATTTTTACTTGTGCCATAATCATGAAATTTTACAAAAAAATCTTCCATCAAATATTTTTTTTGCAAAATTGTATGTTTAAATCTCGATATGTTTTTTTTTAAATGCTACTTATATGTGTTATTTTTAATAGCACGAGTTATTCTCTTGTCACTCCTTCAACCACCGCTTTTTTTAAATATTTTTATGGAATTTGACCCTTTAAGGAAATCTGAAAAATGGTACGTTACAGCTATTACACACAGTAGCACTTTGTTTAAACATTTATTCAATCTTTTTTTATCATCAGTGGTCTGGGACTTAAAAATAATGTGCCAACTGTGTTTCTTGTCTAGCATGTCGTAAAGCGACTAATGGTATATGCGGCTTTGGGTATGTGATTGTGTAGGCGACGAGCTAGCCACTTGTCACTACTTTTTCACAATTTTCCATCTAACCCTTATAGCTGAAAGTGGTTAAAGAGGCCCTTTGACTCTGCCTACCCCTTCAGGGATTATAAGCGTGATGTTATGTACATATGTATGTAGTAATTTCACTGAAATATAAAAATAACAACGATTGAGTACAAAGAAACCTGTTAAGTTATTTTTAAAACTTCGGGCGTAGATTTTAAGAATCCCGCTAACTTTGAGAGTTTATTCTCGGAGTGGTTACGACAATAAGAATTCAAGATATAACGGTAAAAGGAGTTAAAATAAAATAAATATTTTGTTGAAGTTTAAAAACCATAAAATGTGTCATAATTAGAGAATATTTACATAAATACTACATGGAGTATTATTAATATACAAACTTGACCTGAATCTTTAGGTCAATTTAAAAATTTCAAATATTAGTTTATTAATTTTGTTTGGTGTCAGCCTGGAGAATTTATTTATTTGAACTAATCGTGGAAGTTAGTGGTTTAGAAAACATATAAAGTTAAATAGCTCAGCCCATATAGGAAAGCTATAGGCTATACGCTGACAAAGCCGCGGGCGATCATTAGTGCGTAACAATTGTATTTTCCACATCAAGTTTTGAAAGGTATTACTAAGTAGAAGTATACTTTTTCTGCTGAATACTAGCGCAATGTTGGTCATTGCTACATTATAGTTAGTTAGTTGTTAGCAATTATTTCGCCTGCAATCGCATGCAACCTGAATACCTACTTGTGATTGGAAGGAACTATTGCTCTTATAGTTTAATACTGGCTGTTCATGATAACTTTATAACTTCCTAGCTTCTGCCCGCAGCTTTGCTCGCGTGGTACATATATCGATAAAACATAGCCTATATGTTATTCGGATGTATAAGCTATATTATTGTAAAGTTTCATTAAAATCCATTCAGTAGTTTTTGCGTGAAAGAATAACAAACATCCATACATCCTTACAAACTTTCGCGTTTATAATATTAGTAGGATGCTTCAGCCACACAGCCAGGGCCCCCACGATCTAGAGGAGCCCCCATTTCTATATTACCAATGAATCCTCGACATATATTACCTACATCATTGAGCTATTATTACCACGTATAGAGAAGCTATGTCAAACCAAAATATTATCACGAAGCATGGACTGAGCGTGTTTCAGCATTTGCAGCGCTAAAACTAACAATTGTCGTCTAATTAAGCTATTAAAACACGCAGCGCTAGATCGCTCATAGAGAACATTTTTCTCGCGACCAAAACGTCGTTAAGGTCGTGAATTTCATGGCGCTCACGCGTGAACGTAGGCGAGTGACTAAACGAGTTGTTGCCGATCGGCAACAACGCACAGCGCAAAAAACTTGTTCGCTGCGTCGGTTCCATACGCTAGTAATAATAGTTCAATGACCTACATACATATTAATTTACTAATGTGCCCAGGGCCTCCATCAGGTTTAAGACGGCCCTGATCGCGAACAAGGTTTGATCTTGGTCTACAAAACGTAATTTAGCAGAGACACAAATAAAAATCGTTGCGATAGCGTGATATTGTAGCCACAGCAATCTTTGAAGCTTGTGTGCATTTTTTTCTTTTGACAAACTCGCAGAAAGAATTTACCTACATTTTCTAGAATACCTACAAATATTTAGTTTTAATTTCATTTTATTTAAATTAGAATTTCAAATGTTACCAATTCGAAATTCAAATTTGAAAAAGCTGTGCTATTTGCATTCCTTTATTAGCATTTCGTAAAAGACTCGAAAAAGTTTATTTATCTAATAACGATTTATTTATTGACTAAATTTATCTTTGGGTAAAAGTGGCATACGGATACGTATGTAGGTATGTATAACTTAAGTATTAAGCTGTTGTCGAAATAAGTTGTAAGAGACTCATGGTAAACTCAAAAGATCTGATATCGATTACCCAAATCTATTCATCTCAGACCATGTGAAATCGAAATCCTTACCATTAAAACTAAAAGGTTTTTTCTGTTATCACATCACTAGCTTCTGCCCGCGACTTCGCACACGTGGGACATCGATAAAACATACGATTTGTGTTATTCGAATCTATGAGCCATATAAGAGTAAAGTTTCATTAAACTCCATTCGGTAGTTTTTGCGTGAAAATGTAACAAAATCCACACACACTTTCGCGTTTATAATATTAGTAAGATCTTCGCTTCTCAAATTGACATCCAAATAATGCAACCGAAAAAAATCCGGTTGTTAATAACAAAATGGGAGGCGTGCGCGCAGACATTAAGGCTGAAATAGCGGTCAGTTTAATAAAAATACGAGCGCCGAAAGCACAGTTATGCAGCCACTTGCCGCGTGGTGTCAGATGGGATTCCCAAGTGCAACATCTTCAGAACGACTCAATTCCATCCAAATTCTTCAATTAAACACATTAAAGGTAACGGTCGTCTTATATGAGAGCCTAATTAAAAAGTCCAGTACAATAATTAAATAGCATTTCGAAAACGGACGGAAAAGGCGCTTGTATGAAACAAAATTATAATACGAAACTTTAGGCGGAATGCAGCGCACATAATTGCGTTGAAATATTAAACATTTGTGGCTAGTTGTGTAAATTGATTGCCTTAACCTCTGGTAGACGAAAACTTTTTTTTTTCACATTTATATGGTAACGCACATAATAATCTTATACCTTACGATGAACACTTTTTCATTAACAGAAACTTCTCCTTACCTCTAATAATACCCATTACTTAAAAGAGTCAAAAGTTTTGAAGCCACTCTTCAGGTTTTTTGTATGGCAAATTTTAACGACTCCACTTTTGCGAATGCACCTGAGGCCAAGTCTAATTTCGAAAAGTACCTTTTACTTTCTAATTGCAGCATTAAAAAAACTGCAGCATTGGGAGGAATTCAAATCTCGCAAAAAGAGAGGTTAAACTTTGAGCATAAGTAAGAATAGTGTTATTAATGAGAATAACTTTTTCTCAATCAATTTCGGTATAAGCTAATGAATTTTCCGAAATCATTAGTAATAAATTACATTTTATTATGGAACAATTAGCATTCTTAGAACCAATTATTTTATTTGCACTCAGAAAAATTTCTTCGCGTTTCTCATAGCGTCAGTTCACCAAAACCGTTTAAAATAAACCAAAGAGGTTTTATGGCGAACCTCAAGCCCAAAATGCTTCGGTCCCAGGGCTATAAACTTGTGCTCGTAATTGGAACGGCACACGCAATATTTTTTTCCAGAATCCTTTCAAACATCCAATTACGTTCGTAAAACAATGCGCCTTTGTCGATTATTTAATAAGTAGGTAGTCACCTAAATAATTTCTTAGAAACCCCCTTCCAAGGTGTGCAAGTCTGCACTAGCTTTTTATATATTTTAACCTTTTTATACCTTTTTGTCTATGTTTTTGATAACTATTGGTTATGCTTTTTTGATTGATATATCATACTTTTTGTTTTACTACCAAAGAACCAGCGCTTTTTTATTCGGTAGTTTAATACAAGGAATTTCTGGATACCTTTAGGATTATATGTATTTATTATATACATAACATCACGCCTGTAATCCCCAAAAGAGTGTCTAGCGTGACAAGTGGCTAGCTCGTCGTCTACACAACCACACACCCGAATCGCGACAGTTAAACCATTAGTCGCCTCTTACAACGTGCAAGGCAAGGAACAAGTTGGCACATTCTCTTTAAGTCCCAAACCAACTTGAGATTATACTTATGTGTTAAAGTCTCTTAAAAGTACGTTATTACGTTTTTTTTTATTTGACAGGTCAGATTTGTATTTCTCTACTCCATAAACGATGTAATCTTTGCTTATTTAAAAAAAAATGCACTACTTAAATGGTAATAAAGCCAAACAAAAATGAAACTCACACAAAGTCTAAATTTAGTGCTTAGATTGAAAGGCATGACGGCTTACGTCAACTTTCTTAAGCTTTTCTCCTTAAAAACATTGGTTTAAGTTACGTCGATTTCTATAAAGAAATTTAGAACGTCTCATAACAATGCAAGAAATTTCTCCTCTTAATGTGTATAATTTGATTATTATTTTATTTTATCAACACTTAAAAATAAACTTAAAAATACCAATTCTTTCTAAGATTTAAATAAAATGAAATATTTATTGCGAATATAAATTTGAGTATCTACATATTGAGCACGAAAAATTTTGCCATTATATTTGATAAACCTAATTTTACATTTGCAGGTGTTTTTCAAATTCAAATGTTGCTATTTCCCTATTAATTAGTAACCTCTTAATAAAATGGCATCCTTAGAAAATTTTAATAAAGAATATTTTATAAAAACAAACATAACATCACACCCATTATCCCGGAAGGGGTAGGCAGAGTCAAAGGGGCAGCAGGCCATTTTAAACACATTCAGTCAAAAACAAAACTAGGCTGGGTTAGATGGAAAATTGTGAAAAAGTAGTGACAAGTGGCTAGCTCGTTACCTACACAATCACATACCCAAAACCTCATATACTTACCATTAGTCGCCTTTTACGACATGCAAGGCAAGAAACAAAGTTGGCACATTATTTTTCAAGTCCCAGACCAACATCTGACAAATATTTTTTATACTTCTTTATAACTAACTTTTAGCAGACGCCTTTACTTATTATGTAAGATCGTGGCTAAAACGATAAAATTTCCAAACAAAAAGTAAGCCATAAAACTGACTGTTCTACTAGCAATTTTTCTACTGATAACCGTCATATAAACATGGCGGCGACTTTCTCTGCGCACACGCACCTGTGATACATGAAGCCTCGGTAGTAATAAATTAGAGGGCTTTTCTATGTAATACCGTTTAGGATCAAACATTATTTTTTATACTCCCGACTGACACACTAATTCCCTAGTTCCAAAGTAAGCTTATGGTTGTGCTATGGATACTAGGTGAACGGATGTACATACTTAAATACGTTTATAAACATCCATGACTCAAGTACAAATGTCCATGTTCATCATACGAAACATTTGCCTTTAGTGGGATTCGAAACCACGACCTTCGGTTTAGTGGCCAGGGTCTCTGACCACTCGACTAACGGGCCTGTCGGACATTTGAAAAATAATAGCACTGTTTCTAACTGCCAAGTGATTGGAATTTTAAACATATTGCAGCACATCAGATACTTAATTACACATTAAAATTATTGATGCCAAGTAAACAAAAGCCAAGTCTCTGGCTAAATTGTTGTGAACGGTTCGGAGTATCACTAATCCGGAATTCGAGACAGGCCGAAATTAGAGACTCATTACTCTTCATACTTAAAATCATGGAACATTCTTGAAACCATAGATAAAGGTTAAAGATCAATGTACAAAACTGTGACTGTAGTAATCTGGATTGCGTTTAGTACAATTAATACTATATCTTTCTTGAACGTGTATATAACATACATTAACATTTAAATTAGATTTTTAATTACTCTCTACTAAGATTCGGAATCAAAATGTACCGTTACATTTTTGAATGAGCAGCTGTACATTTAATTAGAATGTGTAATATTTTATCCATTTCAATGAAGATGACGTAATTGTTGATGCCATTAAATAAACGGTTCGGTAACATAAATTGATAATATATACCTATAGTATGGGTTTCTTAATGTTCCATTGTTTATTTTTATGTAAATGGATCTAGTGGTTAAGATCCCCAGCCACGAAACCTATTGTCACATGGTCGTGATCCTCAAGGGACAAATTTTCAAGGATTAAATCTTGTTAATTATATACCCTGACTGTATATACAATACATATATACGTAATATATGTATTATATTATCTATTATAATAAAATAAATAAAAATAAAGACAACATAGTCCATTTGTAGCAAATTAAAATTTAGCATTATTATCATTAGTGATCTTGCTGCCTTAATTTCTTATATAACGTTATCTAACTTTGACAATTAGTAACTGATAAATTAATCCATTGTGTTGATGTACGAAATTGATAGTCATATTAATTTTAGACAGTAAATTATTCAAATTCAAATTCAAATTCAAAATTATATTTTCAGTACCTATAGTTATGTATTTAATTTAACATTACTTACCTATTTCTTTTTAACCGACTTCAAAAAAAGGAGGACGTTCTCAATTCGACTGATTTTTTTTTTACAAGAAAATTTCAGTAAGTACACATACAATGACAAAATTAAAGCAGCATGCATGGCGCAGGTATAAAGGTAATATAAGAAACAAGAAGATTTATCTACCTTATACATTTTAATTATTTAATTTTGTTTGATGACATGCAAGGTAGTAAATCTACCCAGAACTGCAGAGTCCATCCTCTGCAACCATCCTGAAGATTATTACTTTAACTAAATATAGTAGCGAAATCTATTCCCCTACCGTCTACAAGCCACAGACATTATTGATTTTGTTCACTGCCGGTTGTCGGCGTTCGGCTTTGAACAAATTCTTTATACTACTTCATGTCTTCAAACCATAGACTGTTGCTGTACACCATAAAGCTATCATGACTTTTAAACACGATACCTTGTCATATTTCACTATATACTTTCAAATAAAAAAATCTAAGTAGGTACAGATAAGTCTTTACTTATCTGTTTCTGTAAATAGGTATGTTGTCTTTTGAAGAGAATACCATATTAAATTTTGGCATTTACATCCATTTCTTTTTAAATTTACGAACGAATAGAAATAAGTTATGAGAAAAGGAAAAATCTACACATTTAGATGTATAACCAAGTTAATTAATGTGGTTCCCCTGCGTGACAATTACAGAAATCTGACGATAGTCAAACCGCACGAAAAGATTTGAATGATTTTAAATCATGATCTATAAAAGTCACCTTGACTAGATACTCTAGGAAGCAGGCACAAACCCACACATGTTTTCCTTACTAGGAGTGTCATAAATACAAAACCGATTATGTTGAAGTGACGAGTAAGGTTTGTATGGATCGTGCCATATGGTGATCGGTTCTCTCTACCTACCCCGCTAGGGAAGTGGCGTGAAGTTTTAGTTAGTTAGTTAGATTATCTGTTACGTTTCAAATACTCAAACGATCGTCTTGTTTATCATACCTGTATGCTGTCTCAAGATATATGACATAACATCATTTATCCTGAAGTTAAGGATTATAGGTCGAAACAATTCCGCAACCCCCTTGAGCCATAGTCAGGAAAGATTCTCACTGAAAGTAGAACTTTGCCTTTTTCCTTTTTCCGGCGACCCCCCGTGAGGCTTCGCAACCCTCATGTGGATCGCGACCCACAGATTAAAAAACACTAATCTAAACAAAGGTTTCATTCAAAACGTCCATGACACAAGCACAAATGGTCACTATCGTCACATGAACATTAGCGCTTTGAGGTATTCGAACCCGTGACCTTTGGTTCCGTTACTAACCTATCGCTAGACCAAACAGCCTGTCTTATAAACGGTACAACTATATTATTAAGTTATTAATTACGAGTTCTTAGAACAAGATAGATGATTCATAACTGTCATTGAAACTGCCGATGCCGAACTCAATTGAATACAAGCCGTCTGAAAAGATTAAGTGATGATCTTTCACTTGCCATGATTTAATTAATTCTGTTCTAAATGCTATGCAAAGATGCTATAGAAAGTAAAGTTTTCGGTTATTTACTTTCTAATATCAATAAATAAATAAATAAATTCTTCAGACTGACACACCAATTCCCTAGCTCCAAACTAAGCTTATGCTTGTGCAATTGATACTAGATGAACAGGTAGACATACTTAAATACGTTTATAAACATCCATGACTCGAGTACAAATGTCCATGTTCATCACACGAAACATTTGCCCCTAGCGGGACTCGAACCCGCGACCCTTGGGTTCGTGGCCAGGGTCTCTGACCACTCGACCAACGGGCCAGTCAATAATGAAAATTCAGTATTGAAAATAATAATATTAATATAGCAAACAGTGTAAACGGAACAGTAAAACGAGAAGACCTAATGCATGTATTAAGACAGAACAGACACAAGTAAGTGGGGATCGAACCCACAACTTTTGGCGCACAGAACAGGGTCACTACCGAGCCAGACAAAAAAATAAAACTAAATAACAAATCAAAAGTGGTCTGCATACAAGGAGCGTGTCTTTACGGCGCATGCGTCAAATATTACAGGGATTTCTAGCATCCTTCCGCTCGAATCCGACTCACAGTTGGCCATTTTTTTTTTTCAAATTAATTTCTCCCAAAGCCAAAAGCCCCTACGGGCTGAAGAATATGCAGTTATTTCACAATCAGTCTGCACTCGTCATGCATTCTGGATATAGCCTGTAATGACTTTTTTTCACTTTAACGAGTTTCTTATTCACAAAATGAGAGCAGTCTAAAGGTCAATGCATTGTAACGCATTTTTAAAGGTCATTTAGTAAAATTATATGTGAAAATAAGTGCAGAATACAGAGTGTTGGTTCGTGAAGAGAAAGTTAAGTAATACTTACATACATACCCACACATAGCATCACGCCCATAATCCCCGAAGGGGTAGGCAGAGTCCAAGGGGCAGCAGGCCTCTTAAACCACATTTAGCCAAACCAAAACTAGACTGGTTTAGATGGAACATTGTGAAAGTAGTAATTAAGTAGTCATAAGCTGAATCACATGCGCTAGGACTATTCCATGTGTTTTAAGTCAAATTCAAATTCAAATTCTTTATTGCAAGTCACACGATAAAAAATTATGACTGTCTTTAAAGGGCAAGTACATGTGACGCCCTGTAGTAAAGGCATTGCAAAAAATCTTAATCTTAATATTTAGGTCGTCAATACCTCGACGATCATGTATCGACATCATAGACAACGAAGTCTCTTTCACATTTTCACGTAGGACGAATAGCTTATGATCATAAAATGAGTGCCAGTGACAGCAGCTGAATGAATAGCAGCCATTGACGCAAAAAATCTATGCCATTTGTATTATTTCCCATACAGGTGTAACAAAGAGGATTAAAAATGTGTGTCACATCATTATGGTTTATTGTATGGGTTAAACAAGCAAGTCATACATTTTAATGTCATAGTGCAATCCCGTTTGGAAGGGCAAGCGTAACCATATGCGATTAGGACCGTTATTATATATTGTACTTATACCTAATATTACAGATACATAAATGTTCATATAAAGGAATGTTGGTATGTTATACATATATTGTTGAATAAGTAAATATATGTTGATGAAGTCGACATGTAATTCGAAGACCGTATTATTTAAAAAAGAGGCTTGCGTTTCTGGCACCATTAAGTAGATAATAAAAATATTTGAACGAGATGTCCCATATTATGTCGATGTATGCTATTGTCTTTAAAAACATTTGTTTTATATTGACATCTTTTAAATTTATTTATGAAATAATTAATATTTATCTACTTATATTTTATATTTAGGTATAACTTTATTAGTATATTAATTTCGATCTTTTAGTATTATTCAAATACACACATTTTGACGAATTATAAAACAGAAATAACACCATCTTTAGTAAGCGCGATTTTTTCCAAAGTTAGTGTGGATTGACTGGCCCGTTGGTCGAGTGGTTAGAGACCCTGGCCACGAAACTAAGGGTCGCGGGTTCAAATCCCGCTAGGGGCAAATGTTTCGTGTGATGAACATGGACATGTGTACTCGTGTCATGGATGTTTATAAACGTATTTAAGTATGTATATCCGTTCACCTACTATCCATAGCACAAGCTTATGCTTAGTTTGGAACTAGGGAATTAGTGTGTCAGTCTGGAAAATTTATTATTATTTATTATTATTGTACTATAGGTTTAAAATTTGATACGTCCACGCATAAATATCTCACCCTTATCCAACATATAGTTATCATACCAATCTGTCGTTAATACAAAAGTTCGAACACCACCTAGCTAACATCAACCGCCGGCCTTTCCACAGAGCGATCGTAAAGGCACGCTCCAACAACTCTGTATTTCTCTTTTATACGCATAGAGTTCAAGATAAATAAAGCTGATGGTTTTATTACACAGCTTTCACTCATCGCAACAGTGAAGGCGTAATGGGATAAACGTCACATCGCTAGTTCTTTAATCAGTAAGCTATAAAATGATACTATCGGAGTCTAATGACTAAATCTTTATTGTAGTTTAAAGTCTCATAACATAACATCACGCCCGTAATCCCCGAAAGGGGTAGGCAGAGTCAAAGGGATAGCAGTCCCCTTTAACCACATTCAGCCAAAAATAAAACTGGGCTGGGTTAGATCGAAAATTGTAAAAAAGTAGTGACAAGTGGCTAGCTTGTCACCTACACAATCACATACCCAAAACCCGATATACCATTAGTCGCCTTTTACGACATGCTAGACAAGAAACACAGTTGGCAAATTCTTTTATAGTCCCAGACCAACACGGGACAAAGTTTAAAATCTCAGTCGCTGTTAATGACGTGTTTCTTTTTAAATTGGAAAAAAAAATGTTGAAGTTCAACTTTATATACGTGCAGGTCGTAATGCTCCCTTTATTATAGTTGAGTGAAGTGATAGCTGACATATACGTCATGCTTATGAACAAATATCACCTGCGGGACTGGTCTACTTCGATTGACCCGAAATATTTCACCACACTCAACTAGATATCCATTGAACATTCACTATATGACTTCATATGACATTAATAAATACGATTTGTACAATGTCTGTCTACATAAAAAATAGATTCAAATTTGAAATCGTCAACTAATCCTGCTAAATTAATTAAGTACGATCGCGACGGTGTATCTTATTTGTACTGCCATTCGCGTATATGTTTAAAACAGTCGTAAAATAAAAAAAATAGGTAGGTACTTACCTTATATGTGATGTACTGACACAAAATTCGCCTTTACAGAACCCTTTGTTAGAGCAGTTAGTAAATTTAATTAAAAGTTACCTAATTTCCTCTACCAACTGAATACCACCACCAAAAGCTTACTATTGCCAACGGTTAAACAATGCAAAATATTATAACAAGCTATAATTAACCACCAAAATAACCCATAAGCTTCAGTAATCCTCCTCCGCCTCCTTCCAACTTACAATAGCGAAATCGGTAAATCACAACATTCAGTAATCCACCCCAAGAGAAATAATCACACTCTATAATAAAGACCACCCCATAACATTGAATACACCACGAGTTCAATTACCCTTTCAGCAATTTACATATATAAGTTTTCAGTACAACTTTTAATAATCCACATCTATAACAATCACCACTTTTAGTAACCTACGCTAATATTATTATTATCCTTTTTTGAAGTCCACACCAACGCCAATTCATACCATTTAATAATCCACCACAATATTACAAACCACTTTCAGTTACCTACGCTAACAGAAATCTCCACATTCAGTAATCCACGTCCAACAATCCACCTGTAGTAATCCACGCCAACAGCAACCCACCACCAAAAACAAACCAACACCACAGATTCCCAAAAACCCACCACCTCGAAAATTCCACCTACTTCCAACGTAATTATCCATGCTCTCCTTCCTGACTATAACCGAAGACATCTTGGTGGCGTACACGATGCAGCTGTCAAGGAACGACGAGTGGGGGGCCACCACCAGAATAGGGGCCTCCTTGCGGCTGACCTGGCGGCCCCTCACCGTGATCGCCATACCCCCAGCGAGGTACGACATCTTGCCGATGAAACATATTAACGGTTTCAGCGCCCTATAAAAACAAATAAGCAGGTTTAAATCGTCAGCATTATAGAAATCACCAAAAATATATCAGATGGATGGAATATGTGGAAGATTATGGCTGCTGCCACCACTAAAAAGACAATTCTTTTCAAACTTCATTCGTCAATGGGGTTTTTTTTTTTTTCTTTGTTAATGCATGTCGTGGCAGCCTTTAATTAAGGCAACACTATGAAATGTAATCTAATTTTAAGACTACTAATGTAAAGTGTATACTTTGTAGGTTGTCCTCAAATAAATAAATAAATTATGTAAGTATATGTTTCGAAGACGACTGACCGGAGGGTAAAGAGACACATCTCTGGATCAAGATCATCGTCCTCGTAGCGTTATGTACGGTGCCTTAGTCGGGATGCGCTTAGACCATAATCCAGGACTTAGCGAGCCTGATAATTACGTTGAAGCGACTGCCGATCTGAACTTCGTAACCCTTATATAGGGGAACCAGACAATTTTGGATCATGGTTACACATCCGCAGCAGTTGGAATGTGCAGGCTTCAATACGATGTTTTCCCTCACCGCCGAGTTAATGGTATAAATACGTACTTATATGTATACATTTGAAAAATCCAGAGGTACGTGCCCAGGCTTGAAGCCGTACCAATCGGTAAGAGGCGCGTGTCTTTACCATTGTGCTACCACCGCTCTCCGATTCAAGATGACAGTGAAATCAGGATAAGAAGAGGAATTTAATTCTACACATTACAATTTTATAAAGTTCGTACCCTAGCAACCGTAGCACGATTACTCGTAGTTGAAGATCAAATAACGAATTTAATTAACACCATATTGTCCATGATATTTGTTGTGTCCTTAAGTTTTGTTTTATTAAGTTATTTTTCATTTTGTTTAGCAAACCAAAAATTATGAAGATACATCGCGTTAAAGTACCGCGTGACGGCACTAGGTGTGAAATTTCACCGTCCAAGTGACGTAAAGCGCCCATTTTCAGACCTTTGAAGCGCTATCTTTATCATTTTTCGAGTATTAGATAAAGCAACCCTTTGACTCTGCCTACCGCTTCGGGAATTATGGGCGTGATGTTATGTATGTATGTAGATAAAGCAAAAAAACTCACGGACTACTTATCAAATAAATTTTGTGCTCTAAAATAGCCCATTGACACCACATCTAAAGTAGATCAAAATGCAACCAGTTGTGTCTTCAGTTGTAACTTCAATATAATTGTAACTTGCAACTTCAATCAGGCTCGCTAAATCCAGGATAATACTCCAAGCGGACCCCAATTTAAACCGGAACAAAGCGATAGTAGGTCGATGATAATTAGTACTAGTTTTATTTAATACGGTCTATCTTGATAGATTAACAAAAATATTTATAGAACTTAACATATTCTAAGAACGGTAATTTATAAATTATATTAGCATAACCTGTTAACCTACATATTAACAAGTTTATAAATAATAGCATACAATTGGCATATTCCCTATCATAAAACAATATTGTATCTACTATTTGTCTTATTAATAATTAACACTGTATTAGTAATTAAGGTCAGCGCAGAGAGTAGGATGTTTAACCGACTTACGTAACGGCTTTAGTTCGTTGATTAACCTTTGACTTAATTTGTTTGTAGCCTGGTCCAAATTATAACATCTTTATCACTTTTGTTTTGTTTTCCTAATATTATAAACTACTTCACAACAAAGACGTGACAAACTTACGTATATATAGAGCATTCATGCTTTCCTTTACGATTTTTGTAAAAATCCTGATATGAAACAGTTTGGAATAAATCGCTTCGTAAAAGTAGCCTTCATAAACGAATACAAAATCTTTGTGTTTTATGTAAACACATTGAACAATTGAATTAACACTCAAATCATCTTCTTAGCGTTATGTCCCGTGCTTAGATGGGGTCCGCTTAGACCATGATCCAGGATTTAGTGAGTCTGGTAATTACACTGCACCTTCTTAACCCTTAGATAGGGGAACCAGACAATTTTTGGATCACGGTTACAAATTCAAGCTGTTCGAATTTGCAGGTTTCATCACGCTGTTTTGCTTCACCGCCGAGCTAGTGATATAAATACGTACACAGATTTTGAAAATACATGCACAGGTACATATTTATGTTTGAACCCTCACCCCTCGATTATAAAGCGCGTCTTACCATTGAGCTACCATCGCTCATCATGAATGAACACTCAAAATACTATAAAAATAAAAACACAAATAACATCACGCTCATATTCCCAAAAGGGATAGGCAGAGTCAAAGGAGCAGCAGGCCCCTTTAACCACATTCAACCAAAAACAAAAGTTGGCTGGGTTAGATGGAAAATATGAAAAAGTAGTGACGAGTGGATAGCTCGTCGCCTACACAATCACATACCCAAAACACCATATACCATTAGTCGCCTTTTACGACATTCTAGGGATGATACACAGTTGGCACATTTTTTTAAAGTTTCAGACCAATATTTAGCAAATAAATAATCCCTCTTTACTAATCGACTTCAACAATAGTACAGAATAGAGCTCTCTATAGAAGATAAAGTACCTACACGCTCACCTATGTAGAATAGATCTATTTTAAGCTTTGCCTCTGGACAAAGGGTGGTAAAGAAGTACTCTGCTAGCCCGACCCATTGTCAAAGTGTTCACACCTATCTGATGTTCTAATCGGACACGCGTCATGCCGCATGAAGACAACAAAAAACCTAAACAAAGCCTAACACTGGACAGTGTTGGGAACTATCGATATTTAATTTTATTGACATTGATAAACGCTAGAATATTGACAATTTGAGGAACAATGTTAATTTCACAGTTACTTCTAGTCATTTATAACATTCCAGGGTGCTTAACCAAATGAGCGCCAGCGATTCCATAACGAACTTCGCTACCGCTCGTATCGCGCCACTAGCTTGTTTACTAAGAACGGAACTCGCAGTTAGATTCCGATTTGTCCACCCGAATAAGTCTGTGGCGCGATACGAGCGTTAGCGAAGTTCGTTATGGAATCGCTGGCGCGCATTTGGCTGAGCACCCTTGATACAAAAATCAAGACAACAAAAAAAGGCTTTTTAGGTTTGACAGATAATTCCTGAAATAAAGCGACCAAGGAAATGTTTCTATGTCCCAAACTTTTGTCGGAACAATATAAAACGAAAAAACAGATTCCTGACTCATTGTGGAGGACACACCAGCGTGTTCTGCTGCGATGTCGAGTCCTACACCTCAAAACGAAGCTGATATTCTGGTGAAACCTACGAAGGAATACTTCAAAGACAAACAGATTCAATGAAATCTCAAAAACTCAGTAACACAAATACCGGTTTCTAATCCTAATGCGGTTATTAGGTAAAACTTTAATTGGATTGCAATGGAATTTTCGATATAAATATTGATGCTCCTCCCATCACTATACGGGACATAAGCACAAACAAGTGTTAACAATGAGAAAGCGACCACGGCTATTGGAGGCTCAGCCTAGCTTGGTCTACTTACCACAATGGACCGGCCATTGTGAACGATACCGTGACGCCCTTGAATACGACTCGGATTTGAATAGACGACGTCACGCGTGTCTGCCAACAGATCTTTGAGGACAAGTTAGACAGTCGTATGTCGTTAGCATAAGGTTTATATTTGATGGAATATTCAGTTAAAAATAGGCTTTATGCTAGTTAATTGAATTGAAGAAAAGATTTATAGGACAGATTATGGAACAGGCGACTGGTTTATGTAGATGTAAAGTTGTCAAAATTGACACCAGCTATGATGGATACAGTTTTCATTCGCGCAAATTAAGATGCAAAGTGAATTGATTTTGTGGGCAGACACCTGGAAGTCTTCACACTTGTATTTTTATACGTAGAAGGCATCTGCTTCTGACTTTATTGGCGCTAATTTTAGTTTATAGGTACTATTTTGTTTTAATAATAGTACAAAAAAAATAAAAATAATTTTAATTAAGTAGTTATGATAGAATTAATAAATATCAGACAACACCACCCACGGTGATTTCATTCCAAAGAAAGTTGCTTATGCACATGTGTTACAATGGTAGGTACCAGAAACACCCAGACCTAAGACAGACCTACCGGTTTCATCAAAAATATTTATCGCGGTGAAGGTACCGAACCTGCACACTTTGCGATCCCTACGTAGTCTGAACAATAGGGTATAATGCCCTCAAAATATTTTTTTACTGCATAAGTTAGATTATCAAAAAATATTATATGTTTTGCTTTATCTGATACTCGAAAAATGACTGAGATACAGCGCTTCAAAGAACTGAAATTTACGTCACTTGGAGGGTTAAATTTTACACATCTAGTGACGTCATGGGGTACTTTAACGCGCCGTTATCTTCAAAATTGTTAGTTGGTTGAACAAAAGAAAAAAACGTAAGCAATATTTTTTAAAAGCTCAATAGTGGAATATATTTTTTTTTTTCAAGAAATTTGCCTATTGGAGTGTCTTCATAACTCTATCAAATATAAATAAGCAACGTATTTCCGTATTTTTTAATTATATACAGTATAACAGACACTACGAAATATTTTAACAACTATATTCATAAATGTTAAAAATCCGTATAAATTATCATAAACGATGCTCAACATTTTCATATTTCATTACTGTCATCATAATTCAAATTACTTTCACACCAATAAAACAATTACCAAGCCAATCTGACTCCTATATCACCGTAATAACGTTCATAAATCTTGACAAAGTACTCTTGTAATGTCACCTTCATCACACCCATTCACAAGACGCGCATTATTTTTGGACCGGGATCACGCCAGTGACGTCATGCACGTGTGAATGTGATTTATTACGCAACACGTTTAAAGACACACGTGTCTGTGACAAAGGGGATTCCATACGTGCGCGAGAATTTAAATAGTTTATCTGTATCACGACAAACAGTAAACAAAATTGTCGATGAAACGGATATGTGCCTAGTCTAGTTGTTTATGGTTTTAATTTATTCTGAATTTACCATTATATAAGCTACTTACCTAATTTAAAATCAGATCTATGTAGAGATGTTGCCTAGTATCAAAACATTGTTAATATTAAATTCATCATAAAATGGAGTCAAAGTAAGAAGAGGCATGCTCCGGTGGTTCGGACATGTGGAAAGAATGGATGACGAAAGATTGACTAAACAGATATACCATGCGACCAGATTGGTCGTGTATTAAAAGAAGGTGATGTTAGGAGTCATAAAAACCGTAGAGCTTGTATGAAAAGGATTATGAATATTGAAGAGGCGAGTGAGGTGTGTAAGGATCGTGCCATATGGCGTTCGGTTCTTTCTGCCTACCCCGCTAGGGAAGTGGCGTGAAGTTTAGTTAGTTTCATCATAAAATATCTACGACAATAAATACCAACGATTTACGATCGACACAATTTTGAAACACGTAGCCTCGAAAAGCTCAAACCGCCTATTATCATTGCAACACCGTATTCCCACATCGCCAACGCACTGCATCTCACCTCAAAGCAACTCAAGCAATCAACACAATGCCTCAGTCATCGCGAGTTATTTCACGGCCTAATGAGACGATGATAACATCTAAGCTCTTTTATCTAAAGACCAGCTGCGCGCCGCGGTTTCACCTGTGTAGATCTCGTAGGTAATACAGAGATAAAATATAATGTGTTAATCAATGATAATGCAGCTTTCTATTGGTGAAAGATTCATTAAAATCGGTTTAGTGGTTTCCGTGTACAGAACAAATAAATAGGTGTACAGTCGTGTCTGGTACCATGTTACTCGGACTTTTTTCAATATTTACAGTAAAAGCATATCAAAACATTACGGTAAATAGAAATACGTAATGTATTATACAAGTAGTAAAATGATCTAACGATAAGTAATGTTAGATAAATTAAACTAACTTAGCTCTCCAAATAAAATATTTTTTAATATGAAACTAGAAATAGGGGTCGTAAAGGCTCGTTAGTAAACACTGAATACGTAAACCCGGTGTTTTTTTTTTTTGCGTATACAAGTTCACGTTCGGATATTTTTCACAAAGACATTGATATTACTCCTCTGTCGTTTTAATAGATTGACCTGTTAGAACTATTACAAAAATTAATAACATATAAATGAATTAACTAATAGTGACATAAAATCGTGTTGTGTATTAAAATAACGTAATAAAGTGACATGTAAAATACAAACGTTCAGCCAAGCACGGAAAATTCACACAATAAACATCACACTATAACAAAAGCAAACATCAAAAACACAACATAAACAAAACAAAAACAACACCAGCTCTAGACGACAAACAAAGCAATCCATTGTGGCTAACTAAACAATTGCGAACAATAGGGAGCCAAAATATGGTAAGGTAACAAAAAACACTAGTGTCAATAGGAATCCTATGCACGTACTGGATATTAAAACTAAAACACATC
Organism: Glyphodes perspectalis; assembly: GCA_951394215.1. Classification (NCBI taxonomy): domain Eukaryota; kingdom Metazoa; phylum Arthropoda; class Insecta; order Lepidoptera; family Crambidae; genus Glyphodes; species Glyphodes perspectalis. The sequence goes on along the minus strand of OX596213.1, from coordinate 14,142,601 downwards.
GAACTAATATGGAGATAGTGACGTAATGTTACTTGGTAAAATAGAGATACAAAATTCAACTATAACTGTTACCTATGCTTTAACTCTAGCCAAAGTCAATCATATTACTGTAAATGAAACCCGTTGAAGTTATATTAGTAGTCCTACAACTTTAATTTGGCTGTCTTTCATCAAGTTAATGATCACAAAATTAGTTCAGTATACTTTACACATGATAAAAAATATATATAAAAATAATATGTACTAATATGCTATTGCTTAATATTTAGAACCACCATAGAACCGACCCTGTATTGTGCAAATAAAAAAAACTATAAAATTACAACTATGTATATAAACGTAGCGTTTTATTTTCCGATTAAGTCGTTATCCCTTAAAACAATAAAATATAAAAAAATGACGTTATAATATCCCAATATGATTTTGTGCACAAACATATCAGTAAACAAAACAAACAAATCAAAAACAAAACACGCGTAAACGGATACGCTAATCGTGACACGCGGAACGTGCGTCTTGACACACATCTGCTCACGCGCAGTGTCTGGTGACATTGCCGCATCACCGCACACGTTACCACCTACATTCATAGCTCCTATAAAGCCTACTTACATGGAGCATATAATGGTAATTTGATTAAAATTGTTTGAGAATAATTTCAACAAAATGTTTCAGTCAATGTGCTCTGATTGCCTCATTGGATGTGTTTTTAAAAAGATGATGAAATCAGCGTCTTAACGACAAATGATTTAATTGAAAACCAACTTTGGTATTATTAAATCGAAAATTCCCGATTGATAATTTTTTCATAGATAATAATTAAGCGTTTTTATCGTCCTTAAATGTATTACCTGTGTTGACCTGTTTTACGCACCTTGATTAATTAACATGAAATATGTTCCCTTTTAACCTACATTCGTTGCCACAACTCTAAAAAAAACTGGAATTTAAAGACAACAACACAAATTCTCGACTCACGTCGTAAGATTTGGTCTAACGAGACTGAATATTTTATATGTGAAGTGATTTATAAGCGTGACTACGGATGTTACGAAAAGCGATAGGTTGAGTTGAGACATCAGTAATGACAAGTGAGCTAAGATTTATGAAAGAGATTTTCAATTAAAAATTAAACTAGTAACGGGTCAAAATATATCAGACACATTTATTTGATTGATGAGATTGATTGATTATGAGATTGATGTATGTACAAAATTAAATGCAAAATTTAACGTCATGCTAATACTTAGGTATATCTACATAATATAGATAAAAGACAAAAATGTAAATGATATCTACTGTCACATACATTGTTATTTCTCTTAAATTATCTAATAATTTTAAAGATAATTTGTACTAAGTAGAATTACTATTTGATTTTGTTAAACTAATTTAAGTATTCACCATTAAAATTGAATTTTAATTCTTTATATAAGCAAATTCATTTTTAAATACTAAAAAGCTAATTATGTAGGAGCCATTCATATCCAAGTTGCAAACATCTATTTCCTAAATAAAGATAATTGTGCGTAGGAGTAAAAAATACGCTATACACTAGGTAGGTAGGTACTACTAACCACAAGCCGCAGTACACATGCATTCAAAAACGACCTACGTCCAATGAACGGCATCCTTGCTGTATCGGACCGGGCCACCACGCTCGGGGCCCCCAGGCACACTATGGCGATGGCATCGAAGAAGGTGGAATGGGGTGCCATAACGACGACAGGTGCCTCCCGGGAGTCGGCCGGCACGTGCCGCCGGCCGCGCACGCGCACCCGGTGGAAACCGGCGGCTATTACCACCAGCTTCATGAGAGACAGGATCGAGAAGCGGAACTTGCTGGAAAAGGACGTAAACATACTGCTGTCTTTATCGCACCGGGTTAATCTACTTGTGGTGGGTGATTGATCGAGCTACGCATGATGATGAGATGGCAAACATGTGATGTATTTATGGCGCAACCTTAGGTGATCACATGAAACGGAATAAAAATAGCTTGCAGTAAAAATGCTTTCATCAACATAAGATTCTGTAAGAATTTTATTGAGCTTCTGTTTTCTCTTTCCAGTAATTCCTAAAATTTTTCTATTATATCTTCCCAAATATAGCAAAATCATAAATACATATCTCAATCTTCCATTATTTGTCAACAAAAGATAAAAATATTAGGTAGGTAGGTATACTACTGTAATTATGTCTCAGTCCATTAGTAATTTCTTCTTCTTCTTCAGTTCTTTTGATCCCCCTGCAAGGTATAAACCTCCTCCGTCATGCGCCATTAGTAATTGTAAAAATAAAAAATCAATTAGGACAATTTTAAGCCAGTCATTTAAAAGTTTGTCAATGACAGTATACTGGGCAGAGACTTACATAACCTTATGACCTAACTGCAATAACTCACAATAGGGATGTTGACAAATTTTTGGAATTGATTTTGTTTCATAGATAGACCCTAATTAAATACGGAAACAATAATTTAATGAAAATAAAAATGAAATTTAAATAAAAAAAATGTAATTGAATTAAGTTTTTAGAATTTCCGCCAAAACTCTCCAAACTGTCACATGACTATAATTACGTCACTGACCTATAAAAATTCTCGCGCTCTGTCAAAGTTAATCTGATCTTGAGTGAGTTCTTACGAATATGTCAGCTTGTTTGGCGGTCAGTGACGTCATCGCGCTTTGATGGCGTTTGCAGTCACGTGATAATAGATAGCGCAATTTTAATTAATTTTCTTTAATTTATGACGAATAAATATATTCTTAAAATGTTAATATAAGTTTTCAAATACTGTCTTTAATGTATAAAACATAACTTTACATGAATTGGTAACATGTGTTAATATCCCTATCAAACAGGCTTCCTGGACAACTCTCATTTATCCACGTCGCAAAACTAATCAATAAATACTTAAACAAAGTAAAATGCATTATAAACTCTTCATGTACTTAGCCTGAAAGCTAGCAGCCGAGGTTTCGTTGCGTCGCTGATAAGATTGTGCGACAAGAGACGTTATTTAAACACTTTATCAGCGTCTGTCAACAGTGTCAACGGTGTCGGGAGTTTACTTTAGCTGGTTCATCTTGACTACGAGACTTCTGTACTTTAGTTAAGTACTATGTATACTACGATTAGGGTTGCCAACCGTACTTTATTATTATTACTCTATAGTACAATTGCCCTAAATAACGTACAATGCTTCGCGTGTTTTATTTTCCTTACGAAGTATAGACTTTGTAAGGAAAATAAAACGCGAGAAAATATTTTATTTTGCACATATTGATTTCTCTACATACATTTTACGTATACCCAATATAAAAAAAATTATTTCGATTGTAAAAATTTTTGTGAAAAATTTTACGACAATTACTGGGGTTGATTAGGAGTGATAATTACATGTTTAAAGTAATGCAAAATATATTTTGAAGCTAAACGACAAAGAAAAATTACTAGTACTTTATTTAGACAGAATGTACTTTTTTTCCTACCCTAAATAGCCAATATATTTTATTTGCACAAAAAAAGGTAGCAACCCTAACTACGAGTATAACAGAGATTTGGGATTATTATAGATTGTTTAATAATAAGGGCTAAAAGTTAATTGTTTATTTATTTTGGAAGACTTCTGTTGGTTTCTCTTTACTACTTCTGACTGGCCGGTTGATCGAATGGTCAGAGACCCTGGCCACGAAACCAAAAGTCGCGGATTCGAATCCCGCTAGGGGAAAATCCCGCTAGGGTAAATATTTCGTGTGATGAACATAAATATTTGTACTCGAGTCATGGATATTTATAAACGTATTTAAGTATGTCTTCACCTACCTACCTAGTTCACCTAGTATATATAGCACAAGCTTATAAGCTTAGTTTGGGACTAGGGAATTGGTGTGTCAGTCTCATGAAATTATGTAATTAAATTTTCTTCCCGACATTTTCTTTAACATCATCATTGTTAATAAATTAAATGTCCAATCTAAACTAAAGTTTAGATTGGACATCCGTTTTTTTAGTGGATCACTGATTAATGAAATCTCATCCTTATTAACCGACTTCAAAAAAAAGGAGGAGGTTCTCAAATTGTCTGTTTTTTTTTATAGCCCGATACCTACATAGTTTATGTGCTCCATAGATACACTATACTTAACGTAACCATATGTCCCGCTTTTGTAAACAGACAAAAAATATTTATCTACTCGTTGGGTGGAGGTGTTCACACATTTCCGAGATAATGAGATTGTTATCTCTGTATGAATTGAATACAATTATTAAATACGTTTTATGCCGGCATGTAAGTAACGCACTTGTAGAAAGAGTATAGCTTAAAAAGACTTTAATTTTATTTACAAAATATCATATCCAGCTCTGACTAAAAAAAAATATGAACAAGTTAACTATCATCTTCCTAGCGTAATGTTCCGTGCTTAGACGGGGTCCGCTTAGACCATGATCCAGGATTTAGCGAATCTGGTAATTGAAGCGACTGCCGATCTGATCTTCGTAACCCTAAGATAGAGAAACCATTTTTTTTTTTATTTGCAGGTATCATGACGATGTTTTCTCTCACCGTCGAGCTAGTGGTATAAATACGTACATAGATTTGAAAAATCTAGAAGTACGTGCCCGGGTTTGAACCCGCACTCCTCGGTTAAAAGAGGCGTGTCCTTACCATTGAGCTACTACCGACCTAGTTAACTATACTATATTTTCTGACGTAAGTGTTAATTTGTACAGGATATTTCCTTTTAAACTTTTGAATCAACACATACCATCATATGTATTCCAATTTTGTTACATATATACAATACATACATAACATCACGCCCATAATCCTCGAAGGAGTAGGCAGAGTGAAAGGGGCAGCAAGCCCCTTCAACCACATTCAGCCAAAAAGTACCGGGATAGAATTTTGTTCCAATGCGATAATAAGTGGGATAATATTCCTTTTCAACTTTATTTACTAGAAGATAATACGTAATATCAAAAGCCCTCTAACCAAGACTTTGTAAAGCGTAGTACTATTCTCGTTACATAACTATTCTTACCGTAACAAATCTACTATTCCCATATTTTTTTACATAAGCTGAGAAATTTTAATAAGACAATTGTCTGATTGTATTACCTCATTATTTTTAAAGAAAATCACACACAAGTAATTTGTAAATTTCATCATTGTACTATTCATTGCTGTGTTCATAACATAACTTTAAACTGTGATGAAATGAAAGTAATGACGAGCTTTTTCACAGAATGTGCAATAATAGTATTTTTTTACTATTTCATCTTCCTAGCCTTCCCGTGCTTGAACGGGTTCGCTGAGACCATAATCCAGGATTTAGTCTGGTAATACATTAAAGCGACCGCCGATCTGACCTTCGAACCCTAAGACAGGGAAACCAGACAACATTTGGATCATAGATACAAATCCAAAGTTGTTTGAATTTGCAGGTTTCATCATAATGTTTTCCCTCACCGTCGAGCTAGTGGTATAAATACGTAGATAGATTTGAAAAATCAATAGGTACGTGTTCGGGTTTGAACCCGCACCCCTTGGTTATGAGGCGCGTATCCTTACCATTAAGCTACCACCGCTCATTACAATTTTTTTTACTATTTATTTGTTTTTTTTTTTACTATGTTATCTGTGGCATAGGGTGGATTTTTAAACGACTTAAAAAAAGAAGGAGGTTCTCAATTCGACTGAATTTTTTCAAATAAATTTTATGCTACTCTGGATTAGAACTGTTGCTACAATAATCTTATTGGCCTAATTCTGAAGTTTCGCGGACGATGTCGCAGCGAAAAGCTAGTTAATGATAATGTGAATTATGATTATTTTATATGATTTATAACATATTTAAAGACGGCACGAAACTGAGAAATATAATTGGCGTGAAATAAAAGTCACTGTTATTTCACGCTAATTATATTTCTCAGTATTTATATGTGAACAAAAATCATTAATGACTATTCACACTATCGCTCAAAGTATAAAGCCCTTTGGCACGTCATTCCTGGCTCAATGGGACACTAATAGGCAAGAGCCACTTTCTTTATTAGGCGGTTGATGGGAAAATTGACTGGTTGTTCAACGCTATGGCTATTAGGCCCTTTCACCGGCCAACATATTGATAACCATCCATATAATTAAAATGTACTTAATGAATGATATGGGAGCATATATTTAAAAAGACAATAATGAAAGAAGATGAAAATCGATGTCGTCATACAAATTGACTGGCCCGTTGGTCGAGTGGTTAGAGACCCTGGCCATGAAACCAAGGGTCGCGGGTACGAATCCCGCTATGGGCAAATGTTCCATACGATGAACATGGGCATTTGTACTCGAGGATGTTTATAATGTATTTAAGTACGTCTATCCGTTCACCTAGTATCAATAGCACAAGCATAAGCTTAGTTTGGAACAAGGGAATTGGTGTGAAAGAGGCACTTATTTTCTCGGACTTGCTATGCGCCAACACATTTTGAAGAAGCGAGTTTACACAGCCCACGCAATAAACTGAGGAGAAAAACTAGTTCAAAACCAATTTATTATATACTAGCTGTGCCAGCGGTGTCACCCGCGTTTATGGTTAATATTATATAGACTATTTCCGTCATACATGATTTCTATGTAACATTAACCATTAAGGCTGCACACGCGACGGAAGCTTAAAAAATGGAGTAACTTCTCCCGTTTTCCCAACATTTCCCTTCACTACTCTGCTCCTATTGATTGTAGCGTGATGAAAAGTATACTATAACCTGCCCAGGAGTATGAAGAATAATTGTACCAAGTTTCGTTAAAATCCGTCGAGTAGTTTTTGTTTCTATAAGGAACATACAGACAGACAGACAGACAGACAGACAAAAATTCTACTGATTGCATTTTTGGCATCAGTATCGATCACTAATCACCCCCTGATAGTTATTTTGAAAATACTTATATTACATGTACAGAATTGACCTCTCTACAGATTTATTATAAGTATAGATTATTAAGTGTACCCTATTCTACGCTTATATATAATCTAAATTACCATAAAGATACAAAAATTTAAGGAACAAGTTTTATTAAGTAATCTAAGTTTCATTATTCAAATCGCGATCGTATCGTAATAAAATAGGATTGATGACTGCATTAAAAAACTATAATTCTATTTAGTCCGTCAGTTATATTATACAAAAATACTAGACACATATTTTTCGCTTTATCAAAGTAACAAAAAATCACAAAGAAAAAAAGCATCAAAGTTTCGAGTATGTAGGGGCTTGCGACGTCACTGTTTAGTAAAAATTGTACGAATGCGTGACGTCGCGCGCAATTTGAATGCATTGTACCTTCGTCAATGTTTGCTTGACAAATAAATAAAAAAATACGTGTACAATATTTTTTTATAATCTAACTGACGGACTTAACAGAATGTTTTAGTCATCGTACCTATTTCTAAATTTCGCTTGTTTCCATTTTGTTGTCATTAGTTCTACTTCATCACAAGCCTTTTCACTAACTAGCCTTTTCACAACTCATCGCCAGCACGCTATACACCTCGCATTGCGTGTCACACAATACGCACCAATAAACTGGCCGCATTAGACAGGTGAAGCGATGGGATATCTGGCATTTGCCATTACAGCGAAGTGTGTCAGCCTCAGGCCCTTTCACCGTGATCATGACTGGTGTCATAGTAGACGTCAAATGCTTGTGTCGATTAGCATAATCTTTCAAATTGCTAATACCAGTTAGGAATGTGTTTGGTTTATAACTTTGACATTGATTATGTGGAGGGCAAGGTAGCCGCTCGTCACCACGTTTTCACAATACGCAAGATTTTTTTTATTTATTTGCTAAACAAACATTGACGATAATACAATGCATGAAAATTGCGCGTGACGTCACACTTTCGTACAATTTTTACCTAATAGTGACGTCGAAAGCCCCCACTCCAAAACTTTGATGCTCTTTAGCTTTGTGATTTTTTGTTAATTTGATAAAGCGAAATATGTGTCTAGTATTTTTGTATAATCTAACTGACGGACTAAAAAAAATTTTAATTTTTTAATGCAGTCATCATACCTATAGTCCATATAACCCAACTTAATTATACTTTTGGCTAGATGTGGTATAAAGAAGAAAGCCTGTTGGATCTTGTCTCCGACTGAACAGACATTGATATTAATAGGTACTCTGATGGTAAATATTAATATGAAATTCTATTTGTGTATTTGGATGTTTAATTCTCATTTACGCTTTAATGAACGGACTATACCTATGTTGCAGCTGCATTTTTATATTATAATCTGATCTAGGTTACCCCGTAGCTGGTTTAGTGGGTATACCCGGCTACCTCCCATCATGGTCGGAGAGGGGGTCTCCGACTCAGAGTTCCCTGGAAGTCCCACACACCACGTCTTCCTCTTTCGGAAGGCGTGACGGTGCATAAAGCATTCCCCGCGTCAAAAAAAAAAAAAGGTTACCCCGTAGCTCTTTCATCATTGTATTCCCACTGGATAATCAATACCCTACCAATGCCTCACAAAAATACGAGAACAGAACAATTTAGGGACATTATTCCGAAACATTTAATGTATATCAATTTGATGGTATACTTGAAAAGTAATTAAGTATACAAAATAAAATAAGACGCACCTTAGAGACATTTAAAAACTGTTAGAATTGCTGTAAAGCTAAAGTTGTGTTAACAGTTATTATTATTATCAAGGTATTTGTACGTTGGCCCTTTCACCGTCTGATACTCATCACACCGAGGGAGGCATCAGAAGCTATGCGGCCCTTGCCTCTCATCTGATAATTACTGTGTTGATTGATACTTATCATTCATCTCTCTATCCGAAACAAGCTAACTAATTAATATCATAAAAGGTTACGTACAGAATGCAATCGACTTTTGATCTAAATGATCAATCTCTATACTGATCTTATCCAGTGATATAATAATTCAGCTAAGATTGGCCGCAATATTGTCTGAAATTGAGGCGAATAGGATATTCTTTTAAATTTAAGATATAAATTTGCTGGTTCGAGACAGAAGCCTTAACTTAATGGATCTTTGACCCCTAGATCGATGACTAATAACGCCCCCACCGATGAAGGAAATTAAGAAAGTTACGCACCCAGAGCGGTGGTAGCTCAATGGTAAAGGCGTGTTCTTTACCATTGAGCTACCACCGCTCTGTACCGAGAAGTACCGGTTCAAACCCGGGCACGTACCTCTGGATTTTTCAAATCTATGTACGTGTTTATACCACTAGCTCGACGGTGAGGGAAAACATCGTGATGAAACCTGCAAATTCAAACAACTTTGGATTTGTAACCATGGTCCAAAAATTGTCTGGTTTACCTATCTTAGGGTTACGAAGGGTAGATCGGCAGTCGCTTCGATGTAATTACCAGACTTGCTAAATCCTGGATCATGGTCTAAGCGGACCCCGTCTAAGCACGGGACATAACGCTAGGCAGATGATGATGATGAGGCTATTTTCATCGATAATTATCAGCCGACCCACTTGCTCGACCGACACCCTCTTCCACATTTAACCTATTATCCATAACCCACGCAACGAGATTCTTCCCAAACAAAACACTCGAGGCTTGGGAATTTCTCAACAAATTCCTCATTTGAATGGCATGCTGTGATAATCAAATTCGATGTTTCGCTGAATCGATGTCAAGCGGCGCGAAGTGAGCAAATGTGTGTCAAGCTTCAGCCGTCAATGGCTGTCGAGTCGCTCCACTCCGCTCTGGGGACTTTCTAGCTCCGTCATATCCAAATATTGTTTAGCATAATATATATTTAAGTAGCTGTGGAATTCGGTATGTTACATATAATCTATCATATGGAGCCGACATGCCAATGTAGGCAAAAGTTTCGTAAGAAATTAAGGGAATAAAGAAAATCTAAGCTTATTTTCCTCTACCTGAAGGTTGTCTAGAAGAGATTTCTTTTTAGCGATAAGACCGTCTTAATTGTATTGTATTTGTCTGTATCCTTATTTCTTTATCTGTTTTTGGTGCAATAAAGAATCTATCTATCTATCTAACCTGCGTCTCCGGTATCTATAATATCCGTTTTTTTTTTGTGATTACTTAAAGCGTGTCATTTCGTAGATTATTATCTAAAAAAAAAAATTATCTGTTATTACAGTATGTCATTCCTAGGTTTTCGAGTTTTATAAAAATCGCTTTGGTGATTGGTGCTTGAAATCGAACCCAATTATCATTCATGTTTAGACAAGCAATTCCGAGCACACTAATTTAACTTGATCGGCGTTTAAGTTTGAGGCAGAAAAGCATACAGGTAAATACACTAGGTGTACCTACTTTTTAGGGTTCCGTACCAAAGAGTAAAAACAGGACCCTATTACTAAGACTCCGCTGTCCGTCCGTCCGTCTGTCTGTCTGTTTGTCACCTCACCAGACAGTATCTCATGAACCGTGATAGCTAGACAATTGAAATTTATTCAGTCAATCACAAATGATGTATTTCTGTTGCAACCTATAACAACAAATACTACATAAACATAAACACAATAAAATAAAATAAATACAAAAAATGTGATTTTTTTTGCTGCTTTTTGCTCGATATTAATAACGACAATAGTAGACGCTTGAAATATTCACAGAATATTTAGTTGTTTATTCACTTTAAAAATAAATAATAAAATTAAAATAAAATAAATATTTAAGGGGAGCTCAACAAGCTATACAACAGATATGATTTTTGCCTATTGCCTTTTGATCGATATTAATAACGGCAACGGCATCAAATATTCACATAATATAAAAAAAGGTTATAATATAGTGTCAAATGTTGTATACATAATAAATAGTACGGAACCCTTCGTGCGCGAGTCCGACTCGCACTTGGCCGGTTTTTATAATATATTTGTCCGATAGTAAACGTTTTAGTGCAAACAAATGGCGCGAGTGAGCCTAGACAAGCAAATATGACCTTTATTATTCTTGACAATAATGTTTGTTATCGGATGACTTCGTACAAGTAATAACGTAAAGACTAACCTTCTGTATTTTTTTAACCCTAGGAAAATATATTTTCGGCTAAATGTGGTTTAAAGAGCTCATTGTTCTTAGAACTCTGCCTACCCCTTCGGGGAGTGCCAGCGTAATGATGTGTGTGGAAAACTCGTTACGATTATTCACCCTGCCCGGGGGAGCACGGTGACTTATTAGCAGGCTCAACGGGCGGCACCGCGCTTATCCAGTTAGGATCCTAACATCACCCTAATTCATTCTTGTGTCTATGCTAATCACATTATCCTGAAAAATTATTTCTGAACCTCTAGTTAGAGTTTAGTTGAATTGAATATCTTACTTAACAACGAATGTACAGGTATCATGACAAAAATTTTACTGTTTATATACGATACACCTCATAATATAAAAGGCGACTAATGGTATATCGGGTTTTGGGTGTGTGATTGTGTAGGCGACAAGCTAGCCACTTGTCACAACATTTTCACAATTTTCCATCTACCCTAGCCCAGTTTTATTTTTGACTGAAAGTGGTTAAAGAAGCCTGCTGCCCCTTTGGCTCTGCCTACCTCTTCGGGGATTATGGGCGTGATGTTATGTATGTATGTATGTATGCATATACGATACTACAGCTTTTTGTCAAATCCTACTAATATTATAAATGCGAAAGTTTGTATGTATGGATGGATGTTTGTTACTCTTTCACGCTAAAACTACTGAATTGATTTTAATGAAACTTTAGAATAATATAGCTCATACACCCGAATAACTTTTAAGCTATGAATTATAGATGTACCACGCGAGCGAAGCCGCGGGCAGAAGCTAGTTATAAATTTGTAAAGGCAATTAAATGTCTGTGGGTATCAACCGTTACCATTAGCGATTAGATACTTTCATAAAAGAGGGCAATGCCGTTTTCGTCCCTTCAAGCACCGCTGGAAAGGTGAATGCGCTCATTATGTACCTACTTCCTACGGTATTACCGATTTACTTACACGTACCATCATCAAACACTTTCCCGACTTTCGCCTCAATGTAAGGTCGACATTGCCTTACTTACGTCATAACTGCGCAAATTAGTACCTACCTAAATAGCATCTAACAAAAAGTTTAGCATGTAAAAAATGTCCTCCTATGACACTAGTGTACTCGTAACTGAAAAGGTGCCAAGTTTGCTATTAGGTAAGTATACCTACTGGCGATAATGAAAACATTATGGTGCACCACAATGGCCAGAATGTATTTGAGCTTCGACTATACTTAGTTAAGCAATGTTCCTCTTAAATTTTATTTTTTATTTATTTTGAATTGGGATGCCATCATAAGATACAGAAATGAAATGATGAAAATGTTGAAATCCATAAATGCAATAGATTTAAGGATATTCGTGATAATACCTATCACATCACATCACAAGTATTTAGCTTGTCTCAAATACCTACCCAAAAATTGGTGCCAGCTCTCCTACAGTTAAAGCTAGAAGAGCCAGGAAAAAACTGTCAAAAAAATCATACGTCACCCATGCGTCAAATCAGATGTCCATAATAAAACCGGTTGGACCATAGTACCGGTTATTTACATGACGTGTTTACATAAAGAATATATGACGTTTTAACAACGTCGTGATACCAGGAAATTGCGTATAAGACTTATTTACTAAACAGACAAAAAATATTTGTTAATTTTACAGAAGGCTCTACAAGGACATTGCATTTAAGAAGTCATGTTTCGGTGAAAATAAACCACTACGTAAACTATATTATTTGTATCTAATTTATAAGATTAATGTAAGTAAGTATGTAATCTCAAATTTGTTTCAGACTTCCTAAAATATAAAAAAAAAGAAAATTTTAAAATCACTCTTAGAAAAGAGGCCAATATCTACTTTTAACTAGGTGTAGCCCGAAACTATTTCCGCACAGAATTCAAAAACAACATTTATTTATTTATTGGCATGGAAATTTTGGTAAAATAGTAGATAGTAACCTAATTTCCTCTTTGAACAACAACTATCTATAATAAATATCCCGTCACAATCGGTACCGCCGTTTTGTAGATTACTCGGAACAAACAGACAGACAAAAAAAGTATCGTATATTAATTCATGTTTATACAGTAAAAACTGTTATTTTAACATTACAAATAGACATTAAATTTTATTTATCAGTATAGATAACATCTTCGACTTCCCCACGTCTTGACTACGTTAAAAATGTACCTACTCAAAATAATGGCTACTATTTTATAACAAACATCTGCATTCACGGCACTGCACTTGTATGCGTGACCGATAACTATATGTTACATGCAAGTTGCAAGACACCCGACCGCTGTGACCTCCGTGAAATGGCCATCATCAAGGTCACGTGAAGAAATCTCTAAATGATGCTCCGCTCCCAGGGTTGTGTATAGTCATTTAAGAATGAAATTCCTATAAAAAGCAATAAGAAAAAATATGAATGAATGAAATGAATATAGAGAAATTACTTTTAAGGTATTTTTTTTCTTTATTGTTTCGGTCCTGCTGGAAGCTACATTTAGTATTAATGAGAGTTTTCAAAAATACAAAAACCGCCAGATGGCACAAAGGAGTCTCGTGGTCTTATCACTGTCACTATTGGCTCATTGTTGATAGCATGTCAGTTTGGTCTGACAACTTACCAATGAGGAGGGTGACAAGACCGCAAGTCACAGTTACGCCATCTTTTGGATGTTTTAATTCAAAAAAACCCTCATTCGTAAGGTATGTTATCTTCTTACGTGTGTATGACATTTTGTTAAAAAAACAATGTTAGTGATTAATCAGGATTGCTTTATTAATATCGATTAAAGATACAGTTTATCTGTTTCAACATTCAGTACTTTGGATGATGTTTAACATAATGATGTGCCTGAGATAATGTCTCCGTTTTCATCGCCCATACCAAAAATCTGTTTTTTAAGTAGGTAATTGCTTAATTTGGTTTTCTAACGCAGAAATTATTTTTTTAAATTACATTTCTTAAAAACCTCACAAGATAAGATTTTACAAAAATAAAACTTTTAAACCGGCGTGCAACCCTAACCACATCAATTCGAACACCGTGTCCGACACACATTCTAATGAAAGTCACATCGAGGCAAGCGCGAGCGAACGCGTCGACGATGCTTGCGCCTGCGCCGAAGGTTGCCTCGCCGTTTGATGACTAAATTTCGTGAAATAACAGGTGTACGATGATTATGACTGGTTATTTAAGTCACATCTACGATATTTTCGATGTTATCTTTCATAAAAAGTATAAAAACAACCCTTTATGTTTGACATCTATTTAATGGTTTTTTATTTTTTATTTTGGATATTTGATTAACGGTCGTATTATAAGTATGAAACAGATATGTTTAGTACCGTTAAATGAAACAGTTAATTACGTTAATATAATTTGTATGCAATGTGAAGACGATAATCATACTTTTAGAAACATTTCATTTAAAAACCAATCACTTAGACATCATAAGAGAAGATGGAATTCAGTATTAAATTACTTATTCAATCCACTAAAACTAAAAAGGTAACTCCAATTTCGAAACTCAATCAACTCACTAATCACTAGGAAAAAATCCATAAAAGCCGCATAATGCCCGCAGGTGGGGCTTAAGATACAGATAAATTTGTGATTCGGACGCGTAGAGATGCCGACAACGCCACTTACGCAGGCTAGTAAACTAAGACTAACGGTATTTAATCGCTTGCAGCCAGACGGATATTTATTATGAGCCAACATTGCTTGTACATTCAAATAAAATAAATCTCGAAAGCTTGTCATTAAAAGTACCGCATACGCATCTAATACGAAGTAAATTGCTTAAAACGGGGGGTTTCCTGTCTCAATAGGTAAGATTGGCCTTGGTTTGGGGATCAAAACCGTTGCACTACTTGCACTTATTGTTATACAATATTGTTTAGTTAGATATAGGCTTTAAACTTTTGAAGGTCTCAGGAGGTCGGACCCCCTACTTTAGTCTACAAAAACCTAACGCTGTCAGTTCTCTGACTAGATCTCTACGAGGATTTCAAACGGGGTTTTTATAAGCTCAGCAATAAATCTTGTCTAAAATGACAATGAAATATAAATATAACACGAAAAACTGTGTTGGTATAATACTAACGATGTTTAAATAAAAGGTTATTTGAACTTCACATCCATTACTCATGATTTTTGTTAAAATCATAGTCAACATTATTTAGCAAACAACTGTAAAGTAATTCGTTGCTTAACTATTAACTAGGTACTTAATTACATTTTCTTTAATTACGAGAGCTTAACAAATATATTTTATCTACTTGCTTGATTTTTGTTTTAGAATCGTTAGTATTAAAAGTAACTGTGACATCGTTGACATTGCCGCCAATTTAAACAAAAAGTTGGAAATCGTTAAAAATGAATTTGCAACAAGTTGCAACCTTCATGGCTGTTAGCTTTACACAAAACGCACCTTGAACTATTTCCTAAATAACTAGACTGTAATAATCTATTCCTCTGCTGAAATCTAATGTAAATGAGAAAAAAAACAAACCTTAGCAAATTGACTAAGAACGTGACCGTATTTAACCAAAAAATAGAAATACCTACGTGAAAAAAAAATATTACATCAAATCACATTATGATAACCTCACATCACACCAAATCAAATTAACCAACGAAAAAGCACAAAAAAGGATGTCCCACATAACGACGGCGAAATAAAAATAAAAGCAAAACAAGAACCAGACAAAAACTCAGAGATAACTGTTCAACGATTTAATGACGCCGACAACTGTAGTTCCAAGTTTTTTGGTCACAAGCACAACGAGCCAGCTGTAGATCAAACGTTAGCGGTTCGATATGTGCCAGCCAGCTGAGCACGTTTCAAACTTTGTCATGTTAAACTTCGCTTCGCTTTTAGCTAACTTAATTTTTTATGTGTAAATATTTGTAGACTTAATCGTTTGACGACACTTTTTATTAGTAAATATGTAGCAAATAATGCCTTTGATAGGCATTTATGTCCACTCGAATTGTCTGTGAAATAGATTTTAGAATGCATTGAATATGTTGAAAACTATTATATAATCTCGAACTATATTATTCTCAGTAATATAACAATTTCATGGCTTATACATGTTCGCAACGTAAACTTTAATTCAGTTGTTTTATCTGTTGATTGAGTAGGTATCTTAATTAGATACTGTCAACGTCTTTTCTTTAAAAAAGCATTCATTCGCTATTTGACAGATAATTTAATGGGGCTGTAATTTATTATTGGCAAAGAAAATCATGATAAGTTCGATCAATTATACAAACCTTCTCCACCCAGTCATGGGCTTCCTTCTCAAGTCTTCTTCGCTTAAGCCATACAGGCCTATGCATGCTAGGAACCATGCTGTTACTATCAAGTAACATATCACTATGACTCGAAACGGCAGCAAAATAACTGTGAATATCGCCGTCTGAAACAAAGGATAAAGAGCTTTAGTTACTTTTAATATAGCACAAATCATAAAGAGTACAGGTTTAAACGCATTGCGTTTACGATAGAGAGAGTTGTACAGCTTGCTGATATTAAGTATAATTATTGCTATCTACAAAAGGAAAGTTTATTATTTTGCTGCTTACAACCTATTATTTTAATCTGTGCTACACAGATAGACAATTCTTCATATTTAAGCACGGCAAACTGTTAAATTGATTTTTTAATTTGTGTTGTTTAAAGTTGTTTAAGCTTATTATTATTATTATACGATTAAGGACTTGTTTTTGTTTATTTTTTATGTATCACGATGATACTTCCGCGACGTTTTTGACCAATGGAAAACATAGAGTTTTTCTAGATAAAATGGTTTCTTGAAATTAAATATTAGGCACCGTATGAATAATGATTCATTTTCTGGTGGCATGACTTGTGCTAACTTCATTGAATCATCAAATAGTTTTTATCGTTCGATCACTTGTAACCTTCACTACAAATTCATTGCGATAATAGCCGTTCAAGATAAGACTTGACGGGCGTTTTGTCAAATCTATTCTTAAGTTATGCTTTCTAATTAATTGATTTTCTCGATTTCGTTCCTTATAAGGAATTCATAAAATAAAACAACCTTAATTATATTTTGTCCTTGTAAGTGTAAAATTTTTGGCCTTGTACAAATAATTTGATTTGGATTTTCATTACGATAGATTGGACAAAATGTATAAAAAAACTTACTAAACTTTACGCCACATCCCTAGCGGGGTATACAAAGAGAACCCACTTTTCTCTAGGAATAAGATATTTTTTCTTTGTACCAATGTAGGTACACAGTAACCAAATATAAACAAGAAAATAAAATTTCGAATTTATGATAGAGATACTAGTGAGGATTCATGTCCCATATAAACCATGTGTGAAGAAAATAAAAAAAAAAGCTGGCGAGGTAGAATTAAAAAAACATAAGTAAATATGGTTGTTTTTGTTTACCAAAAATATTATCTTGTAAATATAAAATATTTGAGTTAATATTGACTAGCTTTACACAATTCATGACGTTATCTTCCGTATTAAACCTACGGACATAGCTCCACACAAATTACCACTGACATGTGAAATTTTACACTACGAACATCAAAAGGATAAATGTTATGAGGATTTATTTAGTTTATTGAGCGAATCATTATTTTTAAGACCATCTACAAAAATTAAGATCCACCAGGTATTAAAAAAAAAAGTTTCCCAGAATTTTATTCCTTTACCAACCATGATTTTTCTATTTTGCATGTCTGACAATAAAAAAAAAACAGACTTCTATCTTTGACCATGATAAGAAATTCCCGTTCGTCCTACTGATGGGACAAAGCGTGGGGGGACGAACGGAAATAATCCGGCAAATCAGATCAGACAAACTGGATCATATTTATCCCCACAAGTGCTGACAGATTTGCAGACATTTTAGTGATTTATACGAAGGGTCCTCCTTCAAACGTTAACGGTATAAAAACCTTCGTAAGCAAAACCGATTTAGATATGGCGTAAATTTTTATATCATTAATAGCTCACTTTAATCCCAAGCAATGATAACTTAAGAATCGCTAAGATGTGCACATTTTCTTATTTTACTAATCATAATACAATCTATCTACCTGCAGACTACGATATTTTTTATATTTATTACTTTTAAATTATTTCTTTTGAATTACTTAACCTCAATAAACGAACAGTAATGATGATTAACGATCTAATTTACTATTAAAATAAAGTTATCTAGGTACTTATCGCTTTCCTCCTTGGCCTTTGCCGAGATTAAAATTTACTTTCGAACTCAAGCTAATATTTTGTAACAGCAGTAAAGATTCAATATGAGTCATTACAACCTCATTTATTTATGTACAAATATTAATATTAGACATTTTTCGTTTCGCTGTACTGTTTTTGGCTTGAACAATAGATTTTTCTCATTCTTAAATGGGTGGTAAGTCGCCTTAAGAAAAATATTAGAAAATTAAAACCTCAAAAAAATCTATAAAAAGATCATAAAAAAAGGCTAGTAATAAAAAAGGAGGTTGTATCCTCAGAAGATTTTCTGTTCTGTGATTGACCCATTTACTATATTATCGTAGAAAACTTCGAGTTACGCGGGTGAAAACGCGCGGCGCTGCTGGTCGTAAATTATAGGCGAAATGCGTTTATTATTTTTAAATAATATAGTCTGAGATTTTAGATAGATACGTACAGTTATACTTATAGCAACAAATCGTGTAACGTAACTCAAATGTTTGGCATCGGCAAAGGTCAATGTCAAAATTGTCGAACACTATGATTAGCCAGATGGTTCATTGAATATTTCACTATACCTACTTCCGTAATACTACGCACTTGCTGTCATGCTTTATCTTTAATTTGATTCATAGATCATCAGCAGAAAGTTGTAAATGAACCAACTGCTTTTTTACTATCTCGTATGTAACCGGTAGTTTTTAAGTTTACCGGTATTTTTAACAGGCTTATCCTTATCTATTTAATTTTGATTTTTTCGGTAGGTGTTTTTGTTGTATGTCTGGTTTTCCATTTAAGCTTTGTTAAACATTTTGTGTTATTTATAAGTGGAAAGCAAGTGTTCATGCTACATACAACATACAGGTCAACTTCTAAACTTTTTTTCATTTTTAGTAACTCATTATCTAAACTTCACGCTACTTCCCTAGCGGGGAAGGTAGAAAGAACCGAACGCCATATGGCACGGTTTTTTTAGTAATACATGTATGTTTATTATATTACATTTCAATAAGAACAATGCGGTTACAAGTGATGTTTCAAAAACAATATTAGGTAACTTCGTTGCAACGACTCCTAAATTAGTTTTGTTTTCAAACACGCTCACATGAACCTGCTAAGTACTTTGTTAGGGCCATTTTTATGCAACTCCATTACATCACTCTATTCACCATCTGTCATGTCTCGGGAACTTATGATCGCGTCAATGTGGCTGTCAACCTTAATCTTTATGTTGCTTTCACTTTCTTTAAGCATTACGTCACTTGTGTGTAGCTTAAGTTCAAACTTGCTACAGATAGACATCAATTATAACTAAGAAAATTCATTAGATATTCCCGCTAAATTCTTTTTCTGACAAACACCGCAAGCTCCATACAAAATCTGCTGTTTTATATTTGCAACTACGTATTTTCTGAGAAATCTTCTGATCATCAGCTGGTTTTATGGTTTTGGTACCCAGTTTATATTTATGCTAAGTATATTATCGGATTACTCAAAATTGAATCCAAAATACATTTTTAATAAGACACGTTAGTCAATTAATATTTATGTGTGTGCTGTAGCTTTCCCTCAGAAACGGATTCCACATACATAACAACTTTCAAATGATAGGCACCTGCTATTTTGATAGACCGAATACGTATCATGATTTTTCTATTCAAGTTATTTTACAGACATACTTATAAGTTCCTGATGATAATATTACCTATATTTATTTGTAAAAAAAGTATTTCTAGGGACGTCGAAGGTATTTTTAGTAAAATAAACTAATTGCTAGTTTCGAGCGGCGATAACCAACATGCGAATGTTTCGTCTACATACCTAGGACACACATGTCATGATAATGCGTGATTCCAGTGTTCTAGTGCGTGATGAAGTTGACACGCTATTTACAGGTATACCTATCAAAAAGCAGAGTTCCATAATGATACAGGTCCTCTTTCACTTTGATACCAGACGGATATACATGTTCAACCGTATTATGTCAAGAGAGGCTAGTTTTTTTTTCTTTCGCTGCAGTTCAACGCTCAGCCATCGACTTTCACTTGTTTGTTTTCTCACCACAAGCTAAGACGAAATGTACTGTTATTATTATGTATTTATATTTTATACTACCATTTCAATACTAAATTACCTTCTCTGATAGGCATTATTATTAAAACATTATTCGATTACTTGAAATGTCTTAAAATTTGTTGTTGGATACACCTAGGTGTGTTAATTTAATAGTCGTATTTCCTATATCTTATATCAAAATAATTGCTAGTCAATTTAGCTGAGCTTAGTAATTTATAAAATTATTCGTCAAGTAAGAATTCTCATTAATCCAATTATGCCAAAAAACCGGTTCTCATACAATCAAGTTCCGGTATTTCATTTGTTTTGAGCTATTATTATGCATCATTACGTTCGATAGTTTTCAATCCTTAGCTACAGTTCTGCAAGTAATGACTACTTAAAATTTTTAAATTAGTGCGAGTAAATTTATGCTCACGTCTGCCTACACGGCATTTTCTATCATTGTATAGTTGCGCATTGAACACGTTGATATTAATCCCCAAAGGCCTTCTCTCATCAAAACAACAGTGTAATTACAAATATTGTCGTGTACTATTGTTATGCAGATCAGAACAATACAAGGATTAGCAAGGACGCAAACAAACCCAACCTGTGATATGTAGTCACTACAAATTATTTTTAATCACATTATGACTCCATGATCGCTGCTTTCTACCAGTATGGATTAAGAAATGTGTTTACATTGCTAGAAATTACTTGTTAATAGTGTATAGATTGTATTTAATAATTGAATTCCTTTTGAAAATTGCTTGTCGGCATATTCAATGGTTTTGATTAAAAAATCATCTGTCCAATTTCTCCGTTTCATATTTGTATTGCTCTTCTCGAGCCTGCGCAAAGAGAGTGTCGACTCAACGTGAAATATGTTTCTTCGAACATTTTATTGTGTTTTGCTCTAAAAATGCAATGCGCAAAGCCGATATTTACCTTTATTTTGTCATACGTGTTGTCCAATTCTAATTTGTGAACGAAAGGGTTCAATATTTCGGCTCGCATGCCGTCAGATGAGAAAGCACCGGTTTCACTATGCATTTTACCATTCATTTTAGCGGAAACACAATTCAAGCCCCTATATACCAAACTGAATGACCCACAAAACACTCCTCTTCCATCATACAAAGCAGACAACTTTTTGCATTAAAACACTGTTTTTATTTCAACTGTGACGTGTTTATATCGAAATATATCGCGGCGAAGACGGACGTGCATTCTCCATCTGTGGGAAGTTAAGACTGCTGTTTTTCGAGGGCACTCTTCGAGGCAGGCCATTGGTCCGCATTTTGACAGTTAACCGATTGCAATCGACCTGTCTCCGAATGCTACCGAGTAACGCCGAAATTATACGAAGCAATTGCATACACAGTAGGTTTAAGTAAAATATTAGACATAATAGGTACATACCTATTATTGTGATAGTATAATATAAATTAATTAATTAAAAAATTAGATTTATAACGCTAAGATATACCTACCGGTTAAATTAATATACACGCAACCCTTGTGTACCTACCGATTGGCACCGGTATAGTTGTTAAAGTTTATGAAGAATGCTAAACATACAAATGTGTTTAATACAATGTATATTTTATTTAGTAAAATATATTACTTACACAATATGATAAAAATGTGACTAAATCGATCAATCTATGCATTTATCGTAAATAATCATATAAATTCAAAATATGTATTTAATCCATAAGGAATAGTTTTGTAAACAACATTTACCTGTCAATGCCATCGGTTTTGTAATTGTTGTTTGTCATTTTCAGAATTTGTAAAACAGTTGATCAATTGTATTTTTCCGCGAATTCAATAATATAGAACTGAAATAAATAATTTTACTGATCTTTACTCCGTTATGGAATATTCTCCATATGATGGAAGATAAGGTACAAAAGCAAATAGTCGATTATTTTTCGTTCTTTGAGGAATTTTACAATACTTCCAAAGCGTGTTTGAAAAATTGCCAGGACTGCGCAATATCTATTAATAAACTAATAAAACGTTGCAGAAACGTGCAAGAGTAAGTAAATTGCTATTTATAACGGCATATTGATGCATATACACAATTTATTTTAGTGGCGACTGAAGAAGTTTTGATAAGATAGTGTTTATAAATAACCTCAAAATTGTGGTCAATAAAACATTACTGTCTATTATTTGTTTAATAAATTCTTTTAAATGTAGATTTAAGTGTAGATATGAGGGCAAAAATAGCACTGTACTCTTATAAACCTTAGGGAACATTTTATCTTGTAGAAATATTGGTACAACTATCCCATCGATAGTAGATCGTAATTCTTACAATTACTTACTAAACCTTTGCCTCAAACTCAATTATATTCACAAATCACATGTTTAACTTTAGAAGTAGCAGTTGCTTGATACCCGTCTATTATAAATCAGTTATTACAAATTGAGCTCAGAATAAAATTGTTTGTTGCATTTTCATATTATTATACCCAAGTATGTAGTTACATAATAAATTTTATTAAAAAAAATATTACTATTACCTGTAGCTGGTACACTTTTATTAAGTTTGAAAGTTTTAGAGAAAACTAGCTATTTTCACCTGCGTTTATGGTTAATGTTATAGCCTATAGCCTTCCTCAATAAATGGGCTAGGTATCTAACACTGAAATAATTTTTCTTATCTTACTAATAGTTCCTGAGATTAGCGCATGCAAGCAAACAAACAAACTCTTCAACATTATAATACATATTAGTATTAGTATAGATGTATTATCATTCCATTTTATTTCAGAGCTGAAGTAACTGGAACTCCATTGGAAGAATTTGAGGATCTTCAAAATAGGCTATCTGCCCAGCTGCACAACAGGATATCGGAAGATATTCTGGAAATTAGGAGTGAATTGTGAGTATTCCTAGCAAATTATGCTTTGTACCTCATCTACTAAGTAAAGTCTCTAGTGTTTTTCAACTTCACATCAGAATATTTAATACGTAAAACTGTTTATCATTATTTTTCATTCAATTTGTAATAATTGTGATATTGAAAAATCATCTTTTCTTTTTCCAGATCAAAAGTAGAAGATTTATTTGATAAACTCTCTTATAAACACAGCAATTTATTGGAAAGCTGCAAAACAATTGATTTGACACAGGAGACTCCATTAGTGAAAGGTACACCATTGCAGCCTCCACTTAAACAGCTTTTAGAGTTTGTTGAAGACACTTTGACATTTGGTAGTGAGGTTTGTGCCCAAATCGATACTGCCTTGAATGTCCTTACTTTCAAAGGATTAAATGCAGATTCTTTAGTGGAGAACTTTAAGATCACAACTCGCTGGCAACAGCGCATACCAGAGATAATATCTTACACTTCATTTTGCTCGGAAAACAAGATATAACAATATGGATCTATTAGACTCCATTCTTAGTTCCATGCAGACACCGCCCGCGGCGAGTGAGGCTCAAAAAAATGCCATGAAGAAGCAAAAGGAGGCTATGGAACGCAAGAAGAAAGAGGAAAAGAACATGGTCAATAAATTTCGCAAAAGAGTTGAGGAGAAGGTTACTAACTTTATCAAAGATGGCACAAGTCCATATGTTCAGTTTGAGCCAATGGATCAAATGTACCGAGCGATTATAAGAGAGGTTGCCGAAACTGCTGGCTTACAAGTCTTTTCGTTTGGCCAAGAAGGTATCGATCGCTATGCAGTTGTTTATACCAAAGAGAAGGGGCCTTCACAAGACGAGTTGACAGTGCGAAGGGCAGGAGGCATTTGGGATGAGGAAAAAGCTGCAGAGATGGCTCAGAAACATTTAGACATGCAGAAGCAAGCGGCTCTGGAAACTGAGGAAGAGAAAAATAGGAAGCGTAAACGCGGTAAAGCAGAATTGAGTGGTACATTTTATAAGGAAAAGTATGCTCATCTCATCGGTCATGATGCTGCTATTCAAGCTGCTCATAAAACAAACGTAAACAAAAGCTACGGAGAAGTACCGAGTGAGAATAAGAAGGATCAGAGGTCTATTGAGCAGACTATGGCAGATATTAGAGCTAAGAAGATGAGAAAAGCTGAGAGCGATGGTGTGGAACCATAGTGGTCAACGTAACTTCTGTTAGTTAGAGATGTTTTAGTTCAATTCGTGATTGTGTCACATAAGCAATGTTACAGTTAATACAAGCATTCATTCATCCTTTGACATTAAGTCAGATTATGAAATGTAGGATCTTGTTATTGGTATGTTAAATTTTTCTTCTTATTATCATTTTACTGAAGTTCAAAAGATTAAAGTGTAACTATAAACATGGCAAACACTGAATATTATGATACTTGTCATGTCAAAGTAAGAACATGAGGTCAGTCCTTACTAAAAACGCATCTATTATTACATACACAACATATTACACATACAACAGTATCAGCGAGACATGCACACTTTGCATGTCTCGCTAACACTGTTTTCAATTAGGGTTTTCAAAAATACAAAAACCGCTAGACGGCATGAGGGAGTCTTGTGGTCTTATCACAGTCACTATTGGCTCCATCTTGACAGCATGTCAGTTTATTCTGACAACTAACCAATGAGGAGGGTGACAAGACCGCAAGTCACAGTTACGCCATCTTTTGGATGTTTAAATTAAAAAAAAACCTCATTAAATTGTTAGAATAATTGTGTTCTATATGGCTGTCTTATTGTATAGTAATGGATTTACTGATTGATATTAGGTAATTTCTTCCTAATTAGTTACTTGTTTCTATTTAAGAAAATTTTTAGGTAACATAAAAACAGCATCTTCTAAATTATTCACAATTTTGGGTTGTATTATCTACTGAAACACATAACTATAAAAAACAATGAAATAGTGGCATATTGTTCTACTATTTGAAGTTATCAGATTAATGCAGAAAATAAGTTTGAGATTCACAATCAAACTGCATATGACTGTACTTGTTTCTGAAGATCAGAGATTATGATAAAGTTTAGTCAGTTAAAGATTACGATATATTTGATGAATAACCCCTAATTAAGTATAATTTTGCCTAATCACAAACCCACCATATATTATATTAATTATTAAATAAGTTATAAACATGTAACAACTTATAAATGTCCTTATTGCGTAGCACTAATTTTCAGCCATATGACGTATTGTACCAGATGTAAGTTGTACTATTTCTTTATAGCCTATGACTAATTCTGAAGTATAATAATAATATGTATCAAATAGGGATTGCAATCCAGCAGAGCTAAGATTGTGCTAGACAGCTAGGATTGCTTGATTCAGCATTCCAATCTCTAGTACAGATTGAAATTCAGCGGCATTGAACCAGCACATATCGCTCGATCCAGCACAGCTCAAATTGTGCTGAGCCTTGCTGAATTCCTGGATTCAGCTTTGTAATCCCTAGTATCATCGAACCAAAGTTACATCGAAATCCGTTCAGCAGCTTTTGTGTAAAAGAATTACTAACATCCAATCTCATAATCTGAGTTTATAACGTCAGCAAAATTGCTGGTGCTGGTCACTTGTATCATTTAACAGATATCATTTATAAACTTCTTCCACCTCATTACAAAACAAGAATATGCTTAGTAAGTTAACTTATTTTAAACCATGGACAAGAAAAAAAAAGAAGGACTACACCCCTCTAACTACTTTGTGCCTTTCCGATGCTCCACATGACTTTTCACTTACAGCACACATAGACAAAGACGACGGCATTAGTGTCATGTCCTGTATATGTGTGCTGTAAGTGAAATGTCATATGGAGCATCGGAAAGGCACAAAGTCTAGCTATAGGAGTGGAGTCCGTCTTTTTTTTTCTCGTCCGTGTTTTAATATATATTTTATAGCTAAACTACTTTAATGTTGTCAAAATTAAGTGACATTTGAAATAGAAAAATGGTGATGTGCACCGAAAAATTGTACTAACATTTCAAATACAAATCACAATTTTTCACATATTTAAACTGGATTTAAAACAAATACTTACTAAGTTTTTTACAAAATAAAGCTGTTTAAGTGTGCGATTACAGCTCAGTTTGTTTTTGCCCATGAAATGAGAATGTGGTTACAGGGGATTGCTGCCCGTTTAACTCTTCCTACCCCTTCGGGAATTTCGGGTTCACACCCGTTATAAAAATATGTGCGGTTCTGGGGCGGATTCAGGCTCAAGCCAGCTAAAACGGTAGCTATTCTAGTTTCATAGAAGTTCAAACCCGCCCTAAAACCCAAAATCTTCATCTCCCACTGACAATGTTTTACTATTCACAGTAGTAACATTATTTAAACAATAGTTCCTCTAATGCAATAACTTAAAATTAAGTTATATACTCACTGCCACATTCGGTGTAAAGAAGTTTAGAAGATTTGTTTCAAGCTAAATAATTTATTTACATAGGTAGATATGTAAAATTAAGTAAAAACTTAATTGTTGTTCATTATTTTTTCACGATGTAATGTGATAGTGTATTTTGTGAGTAACACTTTGACTTAGATTTAATTGTCAATTTGAAAAATACCTGACTTGGTGCATGCTTGCATGATAAGTTACACAAAATTATCAATGGTCCATAACTTCGTATGTGGTGGATTTTTTTAATAAATAGTTAGACTACTCAGGCAAGAGCATCCCTACTTTTTACTTTCTTCTACATAACCATACATATTTTCAAAAAATATCATTAACAGAACATTCATACAATTGCAAAAATACTGTTTGTTTTTAAGTAATACAAAATATTTCGCATAGCTTAACAACATTAGATAAGTATCTAAAAAATCCACCTGAAGAATTTTGATAACCGCCTAATTTACGTAATATTTATTTATATCGTTCATTAATTATTCGATGGTACCTTGTTTAGCTTTCTTTTACCATACTTGGTAAGAGCTACGGTACAATAATGGGTTCCTTCTACAGTAAATTCAAATTTTTTTTTTTGTGAAACCATTGTTAAAATGTCTTTAAGAAGTAGGTATAACTAAGTCAATGGACACTTTGATGATTGACTGACGCATTATGATTCTTCCTATTAACAGTTGTATGGAACACCGACACTACCAGAAAACCATTTTAAAAACTCCTGTTTTACCTCATCGCAACTTGAATCCTCCATTTTGGTGACAATACTTATTACATACATTTCGTTCTTCCATAAGATTGTTCTTTGATAATAATAGTAGTATCAACCTTCCTAATTCTACATACTACGATTAATATACTCTGGAAGAAAATTTCCTGTAAGTTTTCAAAAATTAATGAGATTAAAAATACTATATTAACTTACATTGCTTCTAGTAAGTTCCTTAATTTACCGGACGAATTTTGTTCTAGACTTCTAGAGTATAGGCGTATATTCCTTTTTATATACAGGGTTACTGGAAATGTGACGTTTTCCTGTTAGAACGTTAAAGGTGAGGTCAAAAGTCATATAATGTTGTGCCCTAAACTTAATGGTTTCTGAGTTATTTGAGATTTTGTATTTTTTTACAGTAAGTAATCCAGATTTGGAAAAAATAATAATTAAAATTTAAAATTAACTAAAATACCATATTGATTTCAGTTATTTAAATATTACCCCTTAGAAAACTACCTGTGTAATCAAAATAAATAAGAATTAGGCCGGAAACTAGATTTTTTTTTAATTATCTTTAAATGCCTAAATTTCAATTTATTTTTTACACCTTTTTTAAGATGTAAAAAAAAATTAAAATTTAACAACATTATATGACAAAATCTCTTGCTTTTGAACTCGCCTTTAACGTCCTAACTGGAATACGTCATATTTCTATTTTTATTTCCTATTTTTTCATTTATTTCCGTAACCCTGTATATACTGGATGACTTTTTTTACCGTCAGGAAAAAAGAACTGTGTAATGTGTACCTAAAACCATTTCTATACATGTGTGTGTTTATAAAATACAACTGATTTTATAAATTTTGGAATATCCAAAAAAAATCATGAATTTGAAATACATTAGTGCATGCGTATTATTTGTAGGAAATGTAGTAAAATGGTAGCGGTAGCGCGGCGCGGGGGACGCGCGGCCGCCGCCCGCCCCGCGTGTGCGTGAATGAATTGAATGTCGTTCATTTTGAATCCTTGCAAAAAAAAAACCAGCGAAAATTTTTTTCGTGTTATTCATAGGATAAATTTAAAGTACATTTCAATCCTTCCTTCATACTTTTACGGACTTAGGACCGCCAAAGATGCAGTAGGTTACATTTTGCTACCTACATTTTGTTAAGTTAAAAGAAATTAGTACCTACCTACATACGACTTATTAACTTATTTACAACACGCTGTATTGGAATGGATTGAGGCGTACTTAAAGATTGGAATCAACTTATTTACAAATCACACTGATTGTATTTACATTACTAATTAAAACTTACCTTTTAACGAAATTTTAACAGTTGTTCAAAATGTTCTCCGTTTCTTTCCAAACACAAACTAGCACGTCGTTGCAAATTGTTTGTTAAACTGCGAAGAGTGTCTATCACTTTTTATAATATCGAAAGCGTCTATTATTCGCTGTTTTGTAGTCATTAACACTTTGTGCTTCCTCAGTGTACACTAGCCGCTTCAACTCGGCCCACAAATAAAAATCTAGCGGCGTTAAGTCCCGTAAACGCGCGGGCCAGTTCACAGGCCCGCCAAGGCCTATCCACCTATCAGGGAAAACAGCATCCAAATACTGGCGGTCAGATCGTTCGTAATGGGCAGAACAACCATCGTGTTGAAAGTAGAGGCCTCGTAAATAAGTCAGGGGAACGTCATCTAACAGAGGGTCAATGACCGATTGAATCATCTGTTGGTATGTAGCACCTGTCAATCGTCCTTCAATCCAGACCGACCCAATAATACGATCGTGGATTATTGCAGCCCACACACTGACACTGAACCTGATTTGGTGCGAGTCTTCTTTTATTTTATGTGGGTTTCGGAAGCTCCACCAGTGTTCATTATGAACATACTAAATGCCCACACGGGTAAAAATGGATTCGTCGCTCCATAGGTTAGGTTAGCCAGCGACAAAACTCCATGCGGGGTCCGGGATCAGCGGCGTGTAATGCCTGTACACGTGTAAAATGGTACGGATGCAGATTTGACAATCTTTGGTAGATTCTCAAAATTAAATTTGTACTAGGAATCCGCGGAGCCAAAATACCACTGTTCCGCAAAGATTGTAGATGGCTCGGTTCTGCGTACATTCGTCGCGCTGCTTCTACACTTTCACTACACTGAATATAACACCTAACCATTGCTAGGTATTCCACATTTGAATATTCGTAAGTTTTTATAACGTACGTCTACGTAATTACGGCGAGCGAACGATAGGTACTTCCGACACGGTCACGCGTATATCACAAGGCACGACAGGTGAGTGACTGAAGAAAGGTCAAAGGGGCCGCTTGGCCGGCGCGGGTGCGTGCGCGGGCGCGCGGGGTTGAAATCAGTAATAATAATAAGTGTGCGCTGCGCAACAAAGAAATAGATAAACACGAGCGAATTCATTGATGTTTAGCGCATTCGGAGTAGGGTGAATATGCGTTTGAGTTTTGGTGGTTTCGTATTTTTATTATCTTTTTTCCAATATTCGTTTTTTAAATGTTATGTTAGTCAAAATTAAGTTAGAATGAGATGGTTATGAGGATAGGTTATCTATTAAAAAAATTAAAAAAAAATTTTTTTTTTTAAAGTGATCATGCTATCGTCATCTATATCATTTACCTATCTCACATGTAAATTTTCCTGACGGTAAAAAAAGTCATCCAGTATAATTTCGATATTACTTAAACAATAAATAATAAATATGAGATTGTAAAACTTTCGCGTTGCATTATAACTTCAAATTGACACTAAACGGGACTAAACGCGACATAACGTTAAGTATTACATGATGCATATTGTGTTTATTCCCATTAGTTTTTCACTAACTTTATAAGTAATCCATGTAACTTTTATTTTATTATAAGTACTTATATTTGAAGTTGTTGCTCGTTGAAATTGTATTCACCTATACCAAATGTTATTGGAACCAAGGCCATAGTTGAATTGTACTGTAAAACTGAATCAGTTATTGACATACTTTTATAGATGTGCTTATGTCGTAAGTTGGTCCAGGAGATGGCTTTGTCGATTATACATAGGTCTAGAAGATTTAATATATACGAAAACTAAAACACGAGTCAAATATTTTCATGTACCTACATATTGGATCAGTATAAATAACTATTACGATTAATGAGATACAGCCTGCTGACAGACGGACAGACGGACAGCGGAGTCTTAGTAATAGGGTCCCGTTTTACACTTACGGAACCCTATATAGAATATAATGATATCTTAAAAACTCACGAAGTTACAAGCTTTTTAACCGACTTCAATTGTGTTGCCTCGTCGTCCTCCGGCGTCTATGGTTTTGTGCTTATTACGGCGTTTGCGTTATTAAGATTAACACTAACGGGACTAAACGACCTTGTGACAAACAGTCCGCACGTGGCATACAGTTTTTAGTAGCGTGAGTTTATTTAAAGCTTTGCAAAAAAATTCGGTCGAAAAATCGATTCTATTAACGATTCTGTCCAGTTTTCAAGTTTCGTATATACTAAAAAAAGGTGTCTCAGGCTGAAAGGGGCCAAGTCCTATCCATCAGCTTATCCGTGCCCTTTCCAGCCGGCATTAACTTATGACGATTTTAAATTGACTTCCCAATAGCAGAAATAGTATACCGAAAAGCACATCTATAAACAAACTCTAAAATATTTAATGCCTATATAGCTCGGGTGTAAGAAAAACCTTTTGGATAACGTTATACACGATAACCTATCTATTTCCTAACTGAGTACAAAATTTCGTGATACCTGCAGATGAAAGTGTTATTAGAATTCATACCTTATTTATTAAAAAAAAAATAGGTTAGTACGTTTTAGTAGTATCAAGTACCTATACCAAATATATTTTTCTGAAAAGAGTTTTTCTTACACTGCGTGTTAACATTACCTTGTTATTATGTTTAGTAAATGTAGCGGACAGAATTTATTTTTGTACCAGCAATCGTATTCATAAGACTGGATTTTTCTTTAAATTGCATAGTTAAGTAGATAGTTTAAATAAAATGTCTTAAATTTAATTGTTCTTTTTCTTATTGTGTGGTGTTAGCACCCCATAGTTTACTCGGTACGGTACGTGGTTCAAGAGCGGTGGTAGCTCAATGGTAAGGACATGCGCCTCTTAACCGAGGGATGCGGGTTCAAACCCGGCACGTACGTATTTATACCACTATGAAATTGGATAGTTCAATAATGAAATCGAATTAATATTTAAAAAATATGAAGAAAGAGCGCTCTACAAAGAAATATTAGTTCGTATTTAGTGACCTCACAAACCTTTCCCACTTCAGACCTTTGTTGCGCTGTAAAAAAGACGTTAAATGTTGATTATTTGATAAAGGAATTTCCTCTGTTCAATATCCCGACTATGTAACTGACGAACTAAACATATTTTTTTTCTTCAACAAGTAAATGGTATACACATTATTGAGGGTAGTTGCCAAGTAAAACAAAATATTTGTTAGAACGTTTATTTACCATCAACATTTATTTTAGTTATTATCAGGCATACAATTTATTACATAGAAACAACAATTCGATACCAGCACAAGGGTATCGTAAGGATTAGCTAGTATAAATATGTGGCTTTACTCTATTTACCTTTCATCTATTAATGGAGTCTTTACATGCGATAATAGATATAGCTACATAAATAATGATCAGTGGCGTAACTATACGGTGGCAGGAGTGGCAAAATGCCACGGGCCCCTACCCGGAAGGGCCCCCGGTTCAGCATTGACACCTGAATACAATACTGTCCTAGAGCGGGGACCCCAACCTATGAAATTGCCAGGAGCCTCAAATGGCATAGTTACGCCACTGATAATGATTTAAATAAAGCACAATCAAAATCTTTTCATAACATACTAAAAATACGTTGATACAAAACAGACAGCGACTACTGAATAAAAAATGTTAACACCCTAAATCCTAACTTGTTAAAAACGCAAAATATAATAATCTAGCTCTATGCATGTCTGAGTACTACGATACACCATTACCTAAGGTAAAACGAAATACTTATACAAGTATTTAAATCTGCAAATCGTTCGTCTTTCTTCAGACTCTTGGGATATTCACTAGTGTTTCCGAAAAATCGATAGTTGAAAATCGATGGGGCAATCGATAGTATCGATGTTTTAGTTAGCGCAATACAATCGGTAGTTTCGATCGCTGCCAACCAATGAACAATCGATAGTCTATTCGGTATTGAAGAGCAATAGTATCGATAGTAGGTATTGCTGTTTACCGATAGTATTGCAGTATCAATAGACTATCGATACTATCGATTTTCTTCAACTATCGGTAGACAATCGATATTGGTCTATCGAGCGGCAACATTAATCTTCACTAAATAAATTAAAGTATCAATGCTGTGATACGTAGGACGCGATTTCTTCCAATGCTCAGTTATTACTGTTCCTCTTAAGTTGTAATTCATCTTTACATAGTATAAAAAAGTCACCGCTTCTGTCTGTTCGCTTAGATTTTTAACTACGCAAGGGAGGGATATTGCTGCAGTTTTCATCAACAGCGTCGTTGGGCAGTGAAAACCTCGGAAGTCGCATTTGCTTATTTTTTTTTTATTGGTTTTGTAAGACATCAGACTTATTTAGCCCCGAGATATTTGAATTCTTACGATTATATACCATTGATTACTATATATAATAATGAATATAGACATGTCATGAACATGTAGAACCTTACACTTAAAACCAAACCAAGAGTTAAAGTTAAGAAGGATTTTTCCAAACGATTGACAGATTTAAACAAAGCACATAAATATTTTATCAACAAACAATCTCTACGTCTACAAATGTATGATCGTTGTGCGCTTCTATCATAATAAACCTTAAAAATATGGACGCAACCACGAAACATTCACAATCCCATATTTGCATACGATTTAGAAGCTGCACGATCGGAATATTCATAACTTAATACATTTTTCAATAGAAAACCCCAATATTGTGTTTGCACTATTGATTTTATTACAAGTGTTTATAAACGCTTTGACTTTGTTGGCGCCCAACGTGGAGTACAATTGGAATTGGAGAAAAGATAGGTCATAATAATTGCTTTTATATATTTATTTATATATTCCCCTTATGAATTTCGAACAACATTGTATTGAAAATGGTATAAATTAAACATGAGCTTTATTGTTGATAAAATCAAAAAGCGCGTAGTTCTTTTCCGCAGATTTCTATTGAAAAATGTTATAAGTAGGTGGTATAAAACTCTCACATGATTATGCAGTTCGAGAAAGAAATTTACCTACATCTACCTGATTAAATATACTCCGTATGATAGCAAATGACATCAAACTTTGTGCGAAATGCATAAGATGGTTTCCGTAGTCTATGTACTGTATTAAACAAATAAGCACGATTACAAATACAGATCCACGATATCAGTAATAGATAATTGACTCGATCTAAGCATCAAGAAAATAAGTTAAAACAACAAATCTTATACTTACTTAAGTATGCTTCAACAGAGTATTATAGCGTAGAATACTTAGTTTGACATTACGGAAGAAACATGGAGGACATCTAAGCTTTTTTTTTAACATTAACATTTTCTTGCTTCCAAATAGTTTATCAAAGGTATATATTTAGTTACTGTTTCAAATACAATTGCAGTTGAAAATATAAAAAAAAATTAGGTATTATTTGTGTATACGGCGATATGTTTGGACAAATAATACCGCCTATTTCTTTTAAATGTAGCTAGATTCAGCTATTTGACAGCACTAAAATGTTAGTTTACCTTAGTTATCTTAGTACTTTATAAAAGGATTTAGGTAAGTACCTGACTATTTAGTATCACCAAAGTTTAAAACACTTCTATTTTAGTACTGTCAATTGTAATAAATTAAGTAGGAATAGGTAAACATACGAATATCTGATTCCACAAACATCACAACAATACAATACAATTTTTGGTGACATTGAAGACCAAAATAAATACTTAAGCAAGTACTTACATGGACTTTATATCCTATTTTTATTTTATGTATACTATACACTAATGTATCTAATATAACAAGTAGATAATATACAGCTATAAACAACGATAAACTTTACAGTTTAGTGATATAAGTATGTATATGTATAGGTTTGACTATTCTAGCAATATTAGTCAAAAAGATAACAATCAATAATTATCACATCGAACCTTATACATAATGACCAAAATTATTGAAATTACACTGATTTCTTATATTTGTGTTATAGTGGACATTGTGTCATTAGCATTATTGTCATAATTAAATTTTCGTTTCCTAATGACATTTTTATAAATTTTAACAAAGTAACAGTAAAGTTATATAAATAAATAAATATTTTATATAGTTTATCTATTTACCAAATATGATTTGAGCTACAAGTTAAATATTATTGTTATTGTTATAAAACAATCAAAATAAGCATTTCGTTTATTTATTATCATATTTTTATTGTCATACATATGCCTGCCGAGACTATACTTCTTAAATCCCGGCCACATAGTCAATTAATAGATCTATTTAAATTACAAACATTTAATCATTAATACACTTGAATTTTATTGTAACAGTTCCTTCCTATATAGTAATAATTTTAAATTCAACAATAAAAGTTGAGATATATACGGAAGCATTTTGTTATAAGTTTTTCATATTGTTTTAAAAACAATTTTAGAAAAAATCAGACATCTACTTTTTAGTACATAAATACCTTGAGAGGACAAAGAGCATAAATTAGCTGCCTGTTGTCTTATGTTATTGTCGATTTTACAATTTAATATTATTTATTGGATAATTCGTTAAAATATAAATTTTAAAAAACGTCGAGTCTTAAAAAATTAGTTCAACAATAGTACAGAATAATTAAACATATAGTAGAAATAAATGTCTTAAAACATTATATATTTAAAAACATAGCCTTAGAATGATTGTCTACGCATGATTGTGACATTAAATTATGTCATAATTTATTATAATGTCGGCTATGTCTAAATATTTCCAAAGGTGTATACAATTTTAACAACATAATATTTATTTAAGTACTACTAAAATGTAAATCCATATTACTTATACGTAATACTTACAATAAGTACTCTTTCAATTTTAAATAATCAAAGGATATGCTCCAATTGATATAAATCCAGGATTCAGAATAGATATGTGTAATAAGTACAAAATATTGTTTGATACTAACAATTCCTTTTTCTTTATTTCTTTCCTTCTGAATAAGGTAATCTTGTAAAAGTCTCATGAGTCATAGAAAATATGAATTTATGGTATTCATTAGCTATTAAAAAGTCCCTTTTGGATTTATGATATAACGAAAATAAGTAAGTACAAGTTTATAGTTTAAATGTGGGTAGGTACTCAACCCATAACTAGACAACAAGAAATTTCAAAAATATAACGTACAAAAGCTTTCTACAAAATGGCGCCTACTATGGCTTTCGCAATAGTTTATTGTCATAATTTATGTTTAAATACCGCTACATCTAAAAATCCTATATGCAATCTGGTGTTATAAATCTTCATAAGTAATTAGGTTTAATAAAAATAATTCATTACATCCATGATTTCCACTTACTTTGATATTTATTTGTATTGTCACCTTTAACTACCTATAGGTAGTCCACATTATAGCTCAGTCCTTACAACCTGGCAAAATATAATTTGTATAAAAATTATAATACCTACATATAAATAGACCTTTAAGTCAAACACATATAAACTATGTATAGACTATTGGTAAAATTGCTGTATAAACATGCTGCTAGGTAACTGATGTACCTAAAAATATATTTATAGAAAAACAACCAATGGGTGTTTATCTTGTTTTAATTGGCTACACTTGTCAAAATGTGTGCCTTAATCTTTTTGTGACTGCAATTCTTTCCAAAGCTAATACCTAGCATACCGTACAGTGGACTCGAACGACTATCTACAATTCTTGAGAACCGGCGACGTATTGTCACAATTTAATACATTTTTAGTAACTTTCAAGTATGACACTCCAAGATCATTTACCTACATCAGGTAACAAAAACTACCTCAATACATAAGATGACGATTTCTGGCATCAATTAGTCATTATAAATAAGATTGCCTTTGATACAGCTGTTCCCAAACTGATCCGTCGTAGATATAACACCGTGTCATTTTATATAAATACAAACCATCTCTTTCAATCTTAAGCATTCTTCGTTTGACAGTTAAAACTGCCATCGTAACATTGTATCGTATGTAACTATACTTTGTATAAGTATACATCTTCCATATCATTGTATCCCAAATTATCCAGGTGGTTTAGTACGAATCAGTGTTTTTCAACTTTTTGCATTGCTTGACCCCTTAAAAATAATAAAAATATTTTGACCCTCTTGCGTGTATCTTTATATGTGACAATAATGTAGGTAATGATTGACAACTCATTAAGACGTGGCTACTATCCCACAGTACCAATACATACCTACTACAGACCATCACACCCGCAATCTCCGAAGGGGTAAACAGAATCCAAGGAGCAATAAAGCACCAGAAAAAAACTGTATTTTTTTTGGTGAAATTGGCTTGACGTTTTCTTCTTTTCTTTCGTTGCAACTTCGACCCATTTATTAATATAATCCCTGGGGTCAGATGGGACCTCTAGGTTGTTGAAAAACACTTATTTAAACCACCACCATCGAACATTTTTCTGGTGTTGAACAGTCCTACTCGTCCCGGACCATGATCTAAGCGGCCCCCGACCCACGGGGCATAACGCTAGGATTATGATGATTGTGGTCTTACTCATCGTCATCGTCGTCGCAGCACCCGGGCCAGCAGCAGCCCTCGGAGCCGTCAGGCCGGGTACAGAACAGAAGGGTCTCCATGGAGGACACGGGCCGGGGCTCGATGCCGTGGAAGTCGCGAAGCTCTTCAGCCGGGAACCAGGCGCGCTCCTCGTCATCTATGATCGGGAGCCCGAAGTACCTGCGTAGGATATGTTAAAAAGTTACGAATAGTCCCGGCTGCACTCAGAAAATTATAACATTTACTGGCTCGATGGCGCATTGGGTAGTGACCCTACCCTATGCGCCAAATCGGCAGTTCAATATTTACAGAACACCTACTACTGCCATATATAATCTACGGAGCCAATGCGTTTGTTGTGTTATTATAGGTATTGTATTAATAAACACCACCTAACCTTAGCTGGGCTTAAAATTTTCTAACTAGCAGCCACACCTCAAGACTCAGTCTTAGCTCAGCATGATAACTGACCTGCATATGGCCAGGCCAGGGATCCACAGCACCGATGCCAGCACTAGTACGCAGACCAGCAGCACGGCCCACAGCGGCCAGGGTCGCCGCTCCGTGTCCCCCTCGGAGCGCAACCACGCGTCGTACCCTGACCCCTCAACAGCCAGCTCCGCGAAGGAAGACACCAGGATAGACAGCATTGCCAGGGGTGATAGATACTTCCAACAGATCAGCCAGTATATGCCAGGCCGTTGGCCAGTCATCAACTCGATGTCGTCTGCGAATCTGGAATGTCGTCAAGTTATATGATATCACTAGTGTTTAGGAGATATTAAGATATGTAGCTGTGAAGAGTATGTCCTGGACGGTCAAAGAGTGTGTGAAAATAGCAGAAAGTAAGTCCAAAACTATTATATGTAGTAGGTAGGTATACAAAATAAAATTTTGTAAACATCATTATTTTATATTTTGGTGTCTGACAAAACGACTTCATGACATGGTTCAGATGCAAATATGATCTTTACACCCTTGTAAAATATGTTGTTAAAAAGAATAACTACCGAGTTTCCTGCCGGTTTCATATTATTAGTTGATTTTCCTGTTAAATTGACGATTTATAAGTGTTTGTTTCAAACCTAAATAAATAAAGAGTATTTTGACTTTGACTTTGACAAAATAATAAGTTTGTCTTATGTTGATCTGGGACATATAAAAAGGTGCCCAACTGTATTCCTTGTCTAGCACGTCGTAAAATAGCACTTATAATGTACTGGGTACCTGCCGGGTTTGTTAATTGATAACCAGGTAAGATGGAAATCGTGGAATTGTAGTGACAAGTAGCTAGCTCGTCGCCCCAATAATTACAAATGGTCCATTGTACTCAAGTCCCAGACCAGACTAGCCAACACGGGTTCAGGTTTACTAATTAACTTCATATCATCATCATAAAAGAAAACTAAACCAAACAAATTGATATTCTTGTCTAGTACAGTCCACGTTAAGTTATTAAAGCAGAAAATTGGTAACATTCTCAATTGCCGTAAAGATAAACAGAGTTTTACGGCCGCCTCGTAAAAGGACTATAAAACCCTAGACTCCGTAGTTTTTCTAGCGCCACCTGATGGAATGGGGAATGACCTAATTATTATCTACCGCAGTCCTGATAGCAGCGGAGAGGATTTTTAGTGTCCAATGTAATGGCTCCGCTCTGTAATGTCTAGAGAACGTAAAATAGTGAATAGGGATGATGACTGCATTAAAAAAAAAACTATGATTCTATTTGGTCCGTCAGTTAGATTATACAAAAATACTAGACACATATTTTTCGCTATAACAAATGAACGAAAATCACAAAGATAAATAGCATCAGTTTTGGAGTGGGGTCTTGCGACGTCACTTTTTTGTAAAAATTTTACGAAAGCCTGACGTCACGCGCAACTTGAATGCATTGTGTCTTCTTCAATGTTTGTTTGACAAAGAAATAAAAAAATACGTGTTCAATATTTTTTTATAATCTAACTGATGGACTGAACAGAATTTTTTAGTCATCTAGCCTATTCTTACTTTAGAAAAGTGTATCTGTATATGTGTATGCGATTAGTATTTTCAAGGGGCTGTAATAGTATTTACAAGAGGCTAGCACCATTGGCATTTTCCATATTGTCCAAAACATAAAGCCACGATTAAAAAAGGTGGTAACCTTTTTTAATCAAAATCAGTTCATGATTACGCTCTCCTACAGCGACAAATTTACTTTTCGCCTCTGTGTACGTCCCATGGAACGCCATTGACTGCCTATCACAATATTGTCCCTTAGACACTTTACTCTAATACAATCAACTGAGCAAAAGAACTCGCCTAAAAGTCGCCCGTCATTTAAATGCTTCTAATTGGGAAAGCGGAGCAAACTAATCAAGTTATCGTAAAAAGCTATGGCACTTATGAGCATTTGTGAGCAAAATAGACGCGAGTAACGCGGCGAAAATCTTTGCGTTGCGTAGTAACTCAAGAACAGCTTAACTCAATGGGTTTTTAAAAATACAAAATCCGCTAGGTGGCACGCGGGAGTCTCGTGGTCTTATCACGGTTACTATTGGCTCATTGTTGACAGGATGTCAGTTTGTTCTGACAACTAACCAATGAGGAGGGTGACAAGACCGCACGTCACAGTTACGCCAACTTTTGGATTTTTAAGTTTTAATTTAAAAAACCCTCATTGTTCATGGCGCAAACTAACAACCAGGTTGAATGAGTCGCTAGGAGTTGAACAGGCCTTTTCGAATTCCCCCCCGCTGGGGTCTTCGGTTTGGCGTACCGGGGGGGCTTAGTAGGCCCTGGTGCAGGACAGGGCCGAAGCTAAGAGAGACCCCGAGGTGAGCTGTGACTGCTCGGCATTTCCCACCGAGCAGTTGCGGCACCGGCCGCAGCCCCCTGCGGCCGGACTAGGATTGCCGAGGAAGAGGAGGAGCTGAGTGTGTCGTTGCTCGCCTCCCTATCTTCGGCAACCCGACAGGGGCGCACTGCGCTGCGTTGTGGTGGGTCGCGGAGGGATCTCCTCTCCCTCCGTGATGACAGGGCTCTGCCCTCAATTTAGGTCGCCGGGCGGAAGGCGGCCCCCTCTGACGAGACGCTCTCCGCGTGCCCTCTGGCTTAGCAGAGGGCACAGCGCGAGAGTGGGCCCATGACGCCGTTCACGGGGACGATCGGCATCTGAATCCTGGGCGGAGTAGTTGAGACATGCTGGGTGGCCTGGCATGTCTCGACGCGCGCGCGTGCTCGGTGCTGTGCATCCGACGACTGATGGCGTGGGCTGCACAGCATCGATCGAGGTGAGCCGCGCAGCACGGCATGCGCACTACCGGAGGAGCTGTCGTATAGTCCCGACAGTGGGGATACCGGCTCCTCCGGAACTGCGCCGCGGGAGGCCACGTTGGGGTTTTAGTCGGTTCGAGTCCGACACACCGCCCTCTGCTTCCCCGAGCAGAGGGTGACGGCTCGTGGGAGTTTCCCCAACTAAAAAAAAAAAAAAAAAAAAAAAAAAAAAAAAAAAAAAAAGGCCTTTTCGAATTCGCGCCCTGCAGGGGGGGCTCCGAATACTCCTGAGGTATCCCTGCCTGTCATAGGAGGCGACGAGATGAATCCCGACAGTGGGGATCCCGTTGGTTTTGCGTTAGCGCCCGAAGAAAGACAGCCTTGAGGTTTAGTCGGTAGGGTCTCCGGAGTTTGCTACCGGTTTCGAGCCCGACTCACCCTTATAGGTCCACCCAGGACTCTGTTTGGATGGTGCGTAAATGCATTCCTCAAGTAAAAAAAAAAAAAAAGGCCTTTTCGAATTCGGTAAATTCTGCGCAGTGTACTGTGCGCTAGAAAAAAATTAAGTTAGTGGCCACGTCTGAATCAGGGTCTTTGTTCAGTTGTCTAGAGCAAAATGCCGCATTACAGCTAAACTGCCTGTTTTGTATTTTATCGGCGTCGCTCAGCAATATTGCATTTCATTGTTTTTACCTAGCGGAGGAAGGAAATGGAAAAAGTTCATGAACATTTCAACTTTCTCGTAACAAGTTACTTGACTTATTTTTTGAATTTAAATTTTTGTATTCTTTTATTATGTAATTATCTTCCTAGCGTTTTGTCCCGTGTTTAGACGGGGTCCGCTTAGACAATGACCCAGGATTTAGCAAATCTGGTAATTACATTGAAGCGACTGCCAATCTGACCTTCATAACCCTAAGATAGGGGAACCAGACAATTTTTGGATCATGGCTACAAATCAAAAGTTTTTTGAATTTGCAGGTTTCATCACGATTTTTTCCCTCACCGTCG
This sequence comes from Glyphodes perspectalis, assembly GCA_951394215.1. Lineage (NCBI taxonomy): Eukaryota > Metazoa > Arthropoda > Insecta > Lepidoptera > Crambidae > Glyphodes > Glyphodes perspectalis. Next base: position 14,101,076 of record OX596213.1, on the reverse strand, counting down.
AGCTAGTGGTATAAATACGTACATAGATTTGAAAAATCTAGAGGTACGTGCCCGGGTTTGAACCCGCACTCCTCGGTTAAGAAGCGCGTGTCCTTATCAATGAGCTACCACCGCTCTAAATGTATGATAAGTAATAAAACAACTCTAAACTCCTCTTGCTGTATAAAACTACTAACATAAAACTTCAATATTGTCGACATAGACTTCAGAACAAAGCAAACGAAGAATCGTAAAATTTGTCGTTTAATAGTATCTTAGTCTGCGAATTGTTATCTCATATCTGAAAATCCACGATTCGAATATACGAACATAATTTGTTTTATCATTCTAATTGGGTCTGTCGATTAAACAAAATTACATTAAGATTGATATATTTACTTAAAAGTGATAACTAGTTATTTATAGATCGTCCACCTTTCAATCGATTTTGTTTTTATTTCCATATACTTATTTATATGAGTATATCTTAAATAACACTACACATACATATACACATAATTATAGAATACAAAACAATTTTAATTTTAGCCTCAGATGGCAATATGAATCAATCAAAGCTGACTTTGACGCTCAAGCCCAGTCTATAACAAAAGAGCTCACCTAAAACCCGCCCGGTCATTTAAAACGCTTTCAATTGAGAAAGCGGGTACCGCTAATTGCGTTAGCGCAAAAGGCCTCGCGCATAAAAGCTGTGCTGGTGAGCGAAACCCCGCACATTAAGAACACCGCCCATTGTACTTTTATCAGCGCTCTAAAAATACTGCTCTTTACAGCTATGTTGTAACAAACTCAGTACAAATAGCACACTGTTGGAGCATAATAACTGCCAACATTAAAATTTGAGGACTTCTGTGAGGTAATGGCGTTGCTTTATTGAAGAGTTAAGACATTTTGACTGTGGCCCAACAAACCCATAATACACGATAACAAACCTAAAAATGACCACACGGTGGTAACTAAATAAAAAAGTTTAGCTGTTAATCCAAATCTACCTGGGTAGGTACATAGGTACATCGTAATTTTCCAAATATGTACCTATAAATAAATACGTATTTATGCCATTCGATTATGTTTAGATAACTATGAAACGTATAATCATACCTACAATCTAATTTACCTGTTTCCCCGTTTAAAGTTTTTACAAAATAAAGCGTCTGTTGATTATATAACCGGACTTTTCATATTTCAGTTTATCGTTAAAAGAAAAATCTGCCGTTATCGAAACTGAGATCTCAATCCAAAATACCAAGCAATATTTTATTTTCACAATTTTCCATTTAGCCCAGCCCTATTTTCTTTTTGGCTGAATGTGGTAAAAGGGACCTGCTGTCCCTGCGTGAAGTTGTGTATGAATGTATGTATCAATTATTAAAAAAATATCACCGTGTTTCCGGTAGAAATCACAATCATTCTAAGTGATTTAATAACATCACAATTGTTCAAATGTCACAATTTTTTTCTAATTATCGCCTACAACTTTTTTATGTACACTTTTATTCCAATTCAATATTAAAAGAATATTCAACTTACTTTGCTAGTATACTAAATATAAACATTCCGTTTAATGTTCCGTCACCTAAAAGGGACGTGAAACGGAACGTTGATGAAAGTTTTCTCGCTCGGAGCTCAAAACAAGTGGCAGACGGGTTTAATCAACGTTCTCCAATTTATCATACTGTTAAAGTTGCATTTTAGCTGATGAAACTTTATACAAAGTGACAAGTGAGTATTACATATATTTTAGAGACATTTATATTAGGTACTTACATATTATACAAAACATCACACCCGTAACATTTACAGTGCTTTGTCTAAGCCTCTCTTTTTCAGAATAAGTTATAATACAGTTCAAGACCGTCTTACGTCTACTTTTGCGACTTAAGAAATTAGAATAAAGACTTGTAAAACACAGACTTATCTTAAGATATTCTCAATATACCTACTAATAATTGGTACGCCAATGAGAAGTTAAATAGAACTTGTAAACCAAACTTGTGAAGTTAAAGTATTAAGAGCTTAATAATAAATCAATTATTTGATCGCAACATTACCTTTCATTAAATTTAATGCTTTAAACGAGATCTACGTCGCCATTTTCTAAAGCATCTGAATGGAATCTTGAAAATGTACCTAGCTTATTTTATTTTACAGAGTTTGAGAAATTTATTAAATAACGATTTAATCCAATATATAAAACCAGCTTTTAGATATCTCGCAGTCATAACCTTAATCGGTATAGCGCTATCTTCCGTTCCTGTTTAATGTCCGCTTTGACCGTGATCTTAAACAGGTCTGGTTATTACGTTAACCTCTCTCCTATACACTCCTATGTCGGATTACAGTCGTATTGGATCATAGTTATCCGAATAAATTTTCACCAATCCGCTCCATTATAATAAAACAAGCAAGTTGCCCGGCGTTATCGATTCAACATACATCAAAGGTTGTCCGCGGTAAGTGAAAAGTTATCGAGATGACATCCATTTCACGGGACGTTAGACCCGACATCTACCGACGCTTAAAATTTCTTTTATGTGTACTCACTTGTCGAGAGAAGGGCACTCCGTGTTAACGCTATTTTTAGCTCTGAAGGTGAAATGGAACGCCCCTGCGTTGAAAAGCCAACTTAGGAGTCTGGGATTAATTTTAACTTTCTCGACGATAAATCTAGATAGACATCTTGACTTTAGTGCCATTCTCGTGGAAATAACTTACAACTCGATGGCTCATTCGGTAGTGACCCTGCCTCATGAGCAAGAGTTGTGGGTTCGATCCCCACCCAGGACAAACATTCGTGTGATGAATACTTGTGTTTGTTCTGTGTCTGGGTGTTAATATCCAATATTTAAGTATATATTTGTACTACCACTGTTGATTCTGATATCCGTAACACAAGTGCTTATTAAGCTACTTACCTCGGAGTCAGATCAATGTATGTGGTGCAGTCTTCTGATAACTATAGCATAACATACTTGAATTGAATAATATTGTACCTAAGCCCAAACATAAGGAAATATTCGGTTAATTTATCGTTCCTACAAAAAACAATTAATTAAGTGAAAACAAGTTTACCAGCGTTTAATATGCTCATACATTTTACAGTAACCCAAGAACACAGAAAATTCGTAGCCATATCACGTCTACGAACTAAGATGCGCTGTAGTAACTTGACTACGACATTGTAGTTTATGAATGTAGCTGGATCTACGAATATTGTTTAAAAGTACGCCGATGGCATGTATTCTTAACGAAAGCGTTTTATTAAAATATCTCTTTACGACATTTCTATGTCGAGTAACCCAACTAAAAAACTAAATCGCTTAGTTAGAAACTAAATTGGTTAGTTTAGTTTTGTTTTGTTTAGTTAGAAAAACATATCCGGAGTCCGCTGGAGGCAAGCAGCGAAGGACCGGTCGTTTTGGGGAACTTGGGGGGGAGACCTATGTCCAGCAGTGGACGTCTTTCGCCTGAGATGATGATGATGAGCCGGCGTCAAGCGTTTTATCACTGTTCTGTGATTGCCCGTTAAGCTTAACGTATTACGATTTTCCTCTCTCAAAACTAGAGAGTATTCAAATACATTGACCACGATTTCAGTACAAATTTCCGCCATCGAACCTCGACAAAAAAGTAAACTCAATGACTATTTGTTTAGTATGTTAGTTTAGGAACAGCCTTTCCCATTCGGATCTGAATATTTTGGCAGTTCCCAAACCCTAGATCGATGAGTGTAGCGTCTGCTATTTGTTCATCTGAGAATGTTTCACTGGCTCACTTTAATAAATTTTGTTGTCTAACAAATAGCAACTGGGTATAATATATTTGAAGACAAACCAATACCAGACGACTAACTTTGCAACGCTAGCTACTATGTTCGCATGGATTTAATACATTATTTATATATATAAACTTTGATAAAAGAGTTAAGTATGAATTCTTTGCTATTAAGACATACAAACACAACAATTAACACAACAATAGACAGGCCCGTTGGACGAGTGGTCAGAGACCCTGGCCATGAAACCAAGGGTCGCGGGTTCGAATCCCGCTAGGGGCAAATGTTTCGTGTGATGAACATGGACATTTGTACTCGAGTCATGGATGTTTAAAAACGTACCTATTTAAGTATTTCTATCCGTTCGTCTAGTTACCATAGCACAAGCTTACGCTTAGTTTGGAATTAGGGAATTGGTGTGTCAGTCTGGGAAAAAAAAAAAAAAAAAAAAAAAAAAAAAAAAAAAAAAAAAAAAAGTAGTTAGCAAGTATTAAGTAGATAATAATTTACGTAGTTTATAGTGTATAAGCTATACTGCGGTTTCACCATTGTTTAAATCAGCCACTGTAATGCCATTTTGGATCAAGATATTTAGTACGCAGAAAAACTCAACGCAACTTTACAGTTAAAGGTTCTTCAATATTTGAACTGGTTTTTATATCGTTACACAGTACAACGACCTTTAGTTGCCAAATTGCATGAAATATTTATAGATGTTAGCACAGAGTAATAATATACTATGTTAGATAATGCTTTCAATCATAAAAGTGGTCTATCATAGCTAGGTAGCCTTTTATATGCTTATAGCGATAAATTCATTGAAAACTCGTATATTCGACGGTGTAACTTATCTACAATATTGATATGAGTTAATTGCAGTTTTCATTGGAATTTTGCATGATATATAATAAGTTAATGAACTTATTACATTTTACGGATTAATTGTTAAATGTAACAATTAATCCGTAAAATGCGCAATCAGTCCTCCTTTTTTGTTTTTTAATTCTTTGATAACCTTTCTAAGGCCTTCCATACACTTTACCGTTAATTTATATTTTATATTTAGTGTTAACATACTTAGTTTAATATATACCACAGATATCACGATTTGATAGGCCGTTTTTTATAGTCATTAAATGACCTAGACTACTGCTGGTACAAGGTTAAACATATTTATGTGTGCCTAGTTTGGAAATAAAGTATTAGCATGCAAAGAGCGGTGGTAGCTCAATGGTAAGGACACGCGCCTCTTAACCGAGGAGTGTGGGTTCAAACCCGGGCACGTACCTCTGGATTTTTCAAATCTATGTACGTATTTATACCACTAGCTCGACGGTGAGGGAAAACATCGTGATGAAACCTGCAAATTCAAATAACTTTGGATTTGTAACCATGATCCAAAAATTGTCTGGTTCCCCTATCTTAGGGTTACGAAGGTCAGATCGGCAATCGCTTCAATGTAATTACCAGACTCGCTAAATCCTGGATGATGGTCTAAGCGGACCCCGTCTAAACACGGGACATAACGCTAGGAAGATGAAGATGATGATGCTAATATAATTTTAATTATCAATTTTATTATTAAAACATGCAAACTCACCTCTTAACTCCATACACATACGAAATCCCCACACACTCGAAGAATGCGATGATGAGGAGAGGAAAATTTCCGCTGTACATGTCGAACAGCAGAAAAATGTAGCTGCCGGCACCATGAGCGAAGCCCATAGACAACAGACAGCAGAGCAGGCATATACCACCAGTGAGATACTCCTTCCTCAAGTTTGGGAACAACTTCATGTCCACGATGGAGGTGATAACGCCTTCCAAGGTGCCGAACTGGGAGTCTATGCCCAGCGTGAACAGCATCAGGAAGAACAGCACCGACCAGAATTGGGCGCCCGGGAACTGGTTGATGGCTTCTGTGAATATTATGAAGGCGAGTCCCGTGCCTGACGCGGTCTGGAAGGGAATGTTTTATTGGTTAGCTCTTAAATAGTTTGTATATTGTATGTATACAGGAGCGGTGGTATCTCAATGGTAGGGACACGCGCCTTTTAACCTAGGAGTGCGGGTTCAAACGCGGGCACGTACCTCTGGATTTTTCAAGGTCTATGTACGTATTTATACCTCTAGCTCGACGGTGAGGGAAAACATCGTGATGAAACCTGCAAATTCAAACAACTTTGGATTTGTAGCCATGATCCAAAAATTTTCTGGTTCCCCTATCTTAGGGTTATGAAGGTCAGATTGGCAGTCGCTTCAATGTAATTACCAGACTCGCTAAATCCTGGATCATGGTCTAAGCGGACCCCGTCTAAACACGGGACGTAACGCTAGGAAGATGATGATATTGTATGTATATACATATATACTAATAGGACTAAGCGGTAGTAGATCATGTTCGAGGAGTGCCTGTTCAAAGCGCGCTCCATTACCTCTGGATTTATAAAATTATGTACGGATTTATACCAATTGCTCGGCGGTGAGATAAAACGTTGTGATGAAAATATTATGTTTATAACACGGACTAGTAAAAAATAAGGACTCCGCTCCACTAACTAGACGTTGAAGCTCCTCAGGTGCTCCAACTTGACACGCAACTTACGTCACACATTGACATAATAAGTGCTTTACGTATCTCACTCTCATATGCATAAACGTGGACGTTGAAGCTCCTCAGGTGCTCCAACTTGACACGCAACTTACGTCACACATTGACATAATAAGTGCTTTACGTATCTCACTCTCATATGCATAAACGTGGACGTTGAAGCTCCTCAGGTGCTCCAACTTGACACGCAACTTACGTCACACATTGACATAATAAGTGTACGTATCTCACATGCATAAACGTGGCTTCACACTATAGTAAGACAGCGTGGAGTCCTTTTTTACTAGGCCGTGGTTTATAACTAGCTTCTGCACGCGGCGTTGCTCGCGTGGTACATCGATTAACCATAGCTTATGTGCTATTCTAATGTATTAGCTTTACTATTGTAAAGTTTTATTAAAATCCATCCAGTAATTTTTGCGTGAAATAGCAACAAAAATCCGCACATCCATCCATACAAAGTTTCGAGTTTATAAATGAGTCTTCTTTAAATACAATTTCATTTACCGCAAAGCTTATCTATACTTGTAATAAATCTGTAGAGAGGTCAATTCTGTACATAAAATATATTTTCAAAATAACTATCAGGGGGTGATTAGTGATCGATACTGATGCCAAAAATGCAATCAGTAAAATTTTTGTCTGTCTGTCTGTCTGTCTGTCTGTCTGTCTGTCTGTATGTTCCTTATAGAAATAACAACTACTCGACGAATTTTAACGAAACTAGTATACTTTTCATCACGCTACAATAAATAGGAGCAGAGTAGTAAAGGGAAATGTTGGGAAAACGGGAGAAGTTACTCCATTTTTAAGCTTCGGTCGCGTGTGCAGCCTTAATGGTTAAAGTTACATAGAAATCATGTATAACGGAAATAGTCTTTATAATATTAACCATAAACGCGGGTGACACCGCTGGCACAGCTAGTTTTAAAATAAATGTTAAGTACGTGAAGCATGATAGCACTCATAAACTTGCAAGAATGAGTGCAACATAAAAGTTAAGAGCATCGCAAAATAGAGAACCATCATGTTTATATCGGGAATATATGCATTATGAATAACCCTTCAAGAATATACGTTCTCATGTAGCTTTCTAAGACATTTTACTTCAATCGTAAACTCATAAAAATATAAAATAATGTTAGTTCAATAAAAATGTGTGATGATGTATGTTCTAATATTCGTATATAATTATAAAACTCCTCTGGTCAACAATTACAGATAATCTTCTAACTAATATATACAATTCTCATGTCGCGGTGTTTGTTACCAAACTCCTCCGAAACGGCTTGACCGATTTTAATGAAATTTTATATGTATATTAGGTCGGTCGGAGAATCGATCGTAATCTATTTTTCATACCCCTAAGTGATAAGGGTGGTCCAAAGCTCTTGAGAACGGCTTTACCGATTTCGCTAATTCTTTTTTAATTGTGTTTGTTATTGTCAAGTGAAGGTTCATGATAGAATAAATAAAAAAGTTGCGCGGTAAATAAAAAATCAGAGGGTATTAAAAATTCATGAACGGCGCGTTATGAAGTGCGCCGGCACAGCAAGTAATAATCTAGTAACAACAAAATATTCCGATGAAATGCAATATACAAGGAATTCATCGCCCTCGCGTGACCTACGGCTACCGACTACAGCTTATCAATGACAAATGGGTTCCGGCAAATTCTATGGGAGAGAGACGTATTGAATCACCCCATCGGGAAATAAGTCCAGGATATATTTCTCTTTCATATAAGTATATACATAATATACTGTTCATATTTCAATATCACGTTCCACGGTTGATACTATTATCTTTATGTATGTATTTTCTCTGCATCGTTGGAGTTAAATATGCTATTACTTGCAACATAAGGTCTACAACGGTTTTATTAAATATGTTAATGTTTTGACTGGTCATCATTTTTTGGTATAGAATATATTTTATGGTGTATAACCATTATCATTGCAATAATGCAAAAGTACTTATTTACTGTTCTATTTAATAGATAATTTTCTTATTTTTTCGATAATATAACAATGGCGTGTTATGTCCCTATTTCCCTTATTCACATAAAGTGATTTTAATTTTGTTTTCTGTTTAATACAAGTTGAAACTTACACCAGTTAATAATAACTCTACCGCGCACAAATCGGTAAAAAGCTCAATAGATCAGTGGTTTCCAAAGTTGTCTGGGCTTCGACCCACCTAATACGAATTTACAAACTCGAGACCCACCTCTAGTGAATTAAATCGTTACCAATATTATTAAAGGAACGATGGTTAGTGTGTCTTTTACAGGCTGGATCAGACTCAGTATTCGCTCATACCGACCATACGACCCATAGTTTGGAAAACCCTGCAATAGATAGTCTTTGAATAACCTTAACTGTAAATCCTACTAATATTATAAACGCAAAAGTTTGTAGGGATGTATGTATGTTTGTTACTCTTTCACGCAAAAACTACTGAATGAAACTTTACAATAATTTAGCTTTTACACCCGAATAACATATGGGCTATATTTTATCGATGTACCACGCGAGCAAAGCTGCTGACAGAAGCTAGTTAAATATACATGAAATAATTTTGGCAACAAATGGCACATCCTCTTTATCTCAGGTGTCTGACGTCACACGTGACGGAATTTAATAAACACTTCAGAATATATTACCATACGATTACAGGAGAGATGTTGAACTGATTCAATATTTGAACAATTTACCCGGGAACTCCACTACGTAATTGGGAGACACGTGGCATTGTCCTGGAGCCTGTCGGCTGCTTAAGGCTAATAGGGTATGACGAGGGTCTGGAGTTCTCTATTCTACTGGCATTAGTCCTTTCATTAATCTTGACAACAGTTGTCTAACGAGAAAGCTAGTTTCTTGCAAGACGACTAGAAGAAGAACGAGGAGTTGAAACAAATTATTTTTTCCTGAATGCATCTAAAGGGGATTAATATTTTTTGGAAAGTATGTAAGTATGAAAGAAAAACTTTGATTCCTATAGCCCAAACGTTGACAGACTTTATCATTTATATGAGGTATGATTTGGATTGACGTTAGATTGATTACAATAATATAATTAACAGAAAGACGTTGGCAAAATTTTTACTAATATAATTCCTACAAATATGTGTAATCTAGATTGTTATCTATTTTTTTATTAGAGGTTAAACCACGGGCATTTTATATTAGTAAAGTCTGTCAAAGAAAGATCTAAGACATTTACCAAATAACTTAAAAAACGCTTACATTATCCAGTTCCTTCTGCAAGTCGCATTCAGGCAAATGAGGCATCACCAACTTCGTCAGATTCCCGTTTAAATCCATCTCCACCATTTGCCCGGCCTCAGGAAACACCATTGACTGGTACGCCGGTCCAAACACCTCCAGCAAAGTCTCATTCCTCACGTCTAGGCACTTCTCATACACCATAGTAGCCTTGAAGCCAATAATTGAGAACACGACGATTCCAGCAAACATCGACGTTAGGCAGTTCGTCATAGAGACCATTATCGCGTCCCTGTAGCAATTATTATCGACGGGATTGTACGACGAGAACGCAATTAGGCCCCCGAAGGCGAGGCCAAGGGAAAAGAAGATTTGAGTGCCTGCTTCTAACCAGACGACAGGGTCGAGAATCGTATGCCACTTGGGCGTGAAGAGGTGAATGAGGCCGTCACTCATGCCTTTTAGGGTGATGCCTCTGAAGAAGAAAATTACGAGGACAATGTAGGGGAAGGTGGCGGTGACGTAGACGACCTTGCCGGAGGAGGCGATGCCCTTGATCATGCAGAGGTAGACCAGGATCCAGGCGATGACGAGTGCCAAGGCAATCTTGTAGTTGAAGGTCTGCGGGTGGTTTATGTCTTCAGAGATCTGCAGGGTTGTCCGGTACCAGAAGTACTGTGTTGGACTGCTTATCTGTAACAATGAAAAGCTGCATATTAAAATCGGCTTAGGTTATTAATATTTATACTATACTATAATATTTATACGATTATATATTTACGTGCTTTCGTAAAAAATATTGTACAACAATAGTATGCCTGTAGTTCTTACAAAATTTCGCATTTATAATATACTAGAACCGCCCTGCGGTTTCACCCGCGTAATTCCCGTTCCCGTAGGAATACGCGGATAAAATATAGCCTATGTTACTCGCCGATAAAGTAGCTTTCCATTATAATAATTTTAAATCGGTATATTAGTTTCGAACCCTGTTGAATTCAAAACTTTCCTCGTTTTATTATTAGTATGATAGTATGGAAAACAATCATTTGTAATAAACACTTGAAGTGGCCAAAAAAATACATCGTCAATTTATGTATTTTGTAAAATTATGATATGTTGTCAAAACATATAAGAATAGAATTTATCATAAAATATGATATTATTGTTATATAAAATTAAGATGTCTTCCCATACATCGTTGTGTACAGTCTGTATTTAGAAACGTCCCTTTCATCATATCATTAACTACGTCTAGTAAATCTAATAGCCCATATCTGTCAAACATTAACAACAATACGAGGGATACGGCTTTGTTATAAGGTGGATCCCCCAGGCCATAATATGAGTTACAACGTTATGAAAGACTGTATTTCAACAGTCAGCTTTTGAACATTTGTTTCATTATATAAAATCACGGACTAGTAAAATAAGAAGGACTCCGCACCACTAACAAGACATTGAAGCTCCTCAGGTGCTCCACCTTGACACGCAATTTACGTCACACATTGACATAATAAGTGCTCCCACTGACAGATATCTAATATCTGGTATCCATAAGTATCTCACTCACACATGCATAAACGTGGCTTCACGCTATAGTAGTCCTTCTTTTTTTACTAGTCCGTGTATACAACATATCAAAGTAATCTCAAAACTTTATTCAATTGACCTTCAAAAGACGATGATTTCTATTTAGTCCTAGAATTTCATAACCGAAAAATTGCACATCGTTTTTTCAGATAAGTGTATACTAATAGTTCGACTGTCTCATGCTTTCTATGTTACACTGAACATGCTTATTATGTTATTAAGCTGTACGTTAAACAGCAAATAATGTTGCTTATTAAGTTTTCTAAATAATTGTATTAAACACAATTTCCACTAAATTTCTTTCTTAAATTAGAACGCCAGCCCACACATTCATAGAGAATACTCTATTCAAAGGCCAGTGGCTCAAGTTTGAAGAGAAAACCAATAAACCCGGACTTCTAAAGACGCCCACTAACTTGCGCTATAAATGAATAGGTAAAGTACTCGTTTATATGAAACTGTCCTAGTTCTATGAGACAGCAATTTGTAAGACGCAAATATTCTGCTCTTAAAACCGCCAGAGTATACTTTTATAGGTATTAGATAATATAAGGACGATGCGATTCAAAAGAGCTTTGTATTATGATGAAAAGTTCGTTAGGTACCTACAAAAATGTATAGATTTTATCAGAACGAGTGTTTTTTTTTTTAATCTGACACACCAATTCCTTAGTTCCAAACTAGGCTTATGCGCTATGGATACTAGCAACGGATAGACATACTTAAATACGTTTATAAACATCCATGACTCGAGTACAAATGTCCATGTTCATCACTTTAAACATTTGCCCCTAGCGAGATTCGAACCCGACGCTTGGTTTCATGGCCATGGTCTTTGACCACTCGACCAACGGGCCAGTTTATCGGTCGATGGTTAAGTACTAGCTAGTCCTTTTCTGTGACTTATCAGGTACTATTAGCTTCTGACAGAGCTATAGTGTTAGCTTAAACGTAATTGTATAAACACTTATGTTACTTATGTATATGGATGTAAAAGCAAACTCGGATACGTAGGAACTGAGTGCTTAGCCAAATGCGCGCCAGCGATTCCATAACGAACTTCGCTGTCGCTCGTATCGCGCCACAAACTTGTTTAAATACTAAGAACTAGCGCGGAACTCGGAGTAAGTTCTCGATTGTCCACCCGAATAAGTCTGTAGCGCGATACGAGCGTTAGCGAAGTTCGTTATTGAATCGCTGGCGCGCATTTGGCTAAGCACCATGGATTGTTCAAATGTCAGCACGTACTTCATACCACAAGCTCGGCAGTGGCGGTGAGAATAAATATTGTAAAGATTTTTTTACAATTAATTGAGTAAGGGTTATGAACAGATGACAGCAGTCATAACAACAATTCCAAGAATACGTTAAACCGATACGTCGGATAGTATTTATTACGAAAATTAAATACCCAATGGGTACATACCAAGTTGAAATCTTTTTATGATAAAATACTAAATACTGCATAATTGACATAGTTAATAATAACTTTGCACCGAAGAAATTTTAAGAAAATGCGTGCTATATTTTAAGACACATTTTAGCGCATTGTCATTGGAAGAAGGTCGCAATAAATATTGAGGCTTTTCATAATAATGCAATTTATTAAATCAGTGTCTCCCGCGCCGCCGTTATGGAGATTCAAGACAAATGATCTTTTTATAAGCGAGGAGTTGCGCAGCTGGGACGTGGGCGAGTTTAATTCTCTTTGAAATACTTGGATTGTTTTAAATTAAAACATTTGGCAAATGCTTTTGTATATGAGCTAATTATAGATATTCTGCTAAATAATATTCCAACTGTTGTGCTTGACTTGACGGTGGGTATGTTATTGTATAGGCGACAAAGCTAATTTTCATATTTTTCACAATTTTCCAGCTATACGTGTTTAAAGGAGCCTGCTCCTAGAACTTTGCCTACAGATTCGGTTTCCTCCAGCCGCTATACGAGTAAACCATTAAACACACATTGATAAGCTAAACACACACTGGCAGTACGGAAAACTACTGCTGCTACTAATATTATTAAAAACATTCAACGTAAAAAAATATATTGCTTCCCATTCCCTTCTTATTGCAAGCTAATTATCAACCTTAATAAAACTGTTCAAAGTTAAATTAAGAAATTACGCTTAATTTCCACCGACTCGTTATCTCGCGATGAGTAAATAATTTCGACATCATTAATTGCGAATGTCAGAAATAGCTCCCGTTTTCGGTATCAGTCGCTTGAGTTGCCGTCACGGAGTCCCCTTACGGATCAGGAACAGAATTTCGGGAACGCGTCGGAATTATTCCAGCATTCGGTGGGACACAACACAATACAATACGGATCGGTTTGCGTAAACGGTTCATTAGTTAAAGATAAGTCAACTGTCAACTGATATTATAAAGTTAAAGTTTTGGGACCGATGTTTTCACCTACCACGACCAGATTGGTCGTGTATTAAAAGAAGGTGATGTTAGGAGTCATAAAAATCGTAGAGCTTGTATGAAAAGGATTATGAATGTTGAAGAGGCGAGTGAGGTGTGTAAGGATCGTGCCATATGGCGTTCGGTTCTCTCTGCCTACCCCGCTAGGGAAGTGGCGTGAAGTTTAGTTAGTTAGTTATGTTAAATGTTTGTCACTCAATCACTCATAAATTGTCGAACTGATTGCAAATCTATGTACATACTAGACAAATAAAGTTTCATTTAGGAGCTGTGCACGCAGTTTCACCCGCGTTTATGGTTAATGTTATATAGCATAGCTTTCCTCGATAAATGGGCTATCTAACACTTAAATAATTTTCCAAATCAGACCAGCAGTTCCTGTGATTAGCGCGTTCAAGCAAAGAAACAAAAGCTCTTGCTTTATAATTATAATATTAGTATAAATTTAGTAAAATATAAACTTTTAAAGTGGGACTGGCAGTGGGGGCGAGTGCACTGTTTTGTGCATAAACTGTATGTTGAACTAAACCTAAAATAAAGACTATTAACAATGCATTTTGTTCATATGAGGCGAAGGGAGGCAGCAAGGAATTTCAAAATTACATTAGGTACATATTCTTATATTCACAATTATTGATTAATTTTGGTGTTGGCGATGGCGCAGATAAATATTTATTTAGTTTTAGCTTAACTAGCCTAACTTCACATATTACTGATCATTGCGAATATTGGAAATAACGACGTTATAATCCTTGTTAATTTCAAAATTTTAGTATCAATTTTAAGGCGGCTTATATGTTTTTTTTAATCCTATGACATTAGGTAGCGTGCGAATCTATACAATCAATCAAATGACGTTGCCCTAAAAATCAATTGGGTCCATGTCAACAACCCGTTCGGATTTCACAATTTGCCCGTTGTAAAACCCGGTCCATTTTCAATGTAATAACACCCGCTCAGAGTGTGAGTTGGAAACGGTCAATATCATATCGCGTTATCTGTGGTCGGGTCAATATGACAGCGTGCGTGGGTTAAAAAGGTTCCATATTTAAATGTTACTCGCAAGATGCTTAATTTAATCAATGAATGAATTGTAGATGATTAAGGATCTATCGCCTTACCTCGTTTCTAATGTGGGCGTTTAAATTTTTTAAACATCGTTATTTTATATTTTGGTGTTTGACAAGCCGACTTCATGACATGGTTCAAATGCAAATATGATCTATACACCCTTGTAAAATATGTTGTTGAAAAGAGTAACTATCGAGTTTCTTGCCGGTTTCTCCTCGGTGGAAGCAACATTCCGAACCGGTGGTAGATTCATATTATTAGTTGATTTTCCTTTTGAATTGACGATTTATAAGTGTTTGTTTCAAACCTATATAAATAAAGAGTATTTTGACTTTGACTTTGACTTTGATTTTGACTTTAACATAGTAATAGTTTTTTATCAAGTGTGAATCTGGATATGCTGGCGATAGGTATCGCCCATCTGACCTCTAAATCTTTGTTACTCACCCTAAGTTCAGACTTCGAGACATCATTCCATAGTCAAAATTTTCTACACCATGGTGCTTAGAGGAATTTGTGGACGTCACAGTCGCCTGACGATCAACACCAGTTAAAATTTTAAAAGGATTTATATCTATGTCACTTAACAACATATTAAACCGCAATAAATCCACAATCTTAATATATATATAAATTACGCGTCACGTTGTTTGTCCGCGATGGACTCCGAAACTACTTAACCGATTTTAATCAAATTTGCACACCGTGTGCAGTTTGATCCAACTTGAAAGATAGGATAGATTACATCTCAATTTATTTAAACCGATTGTGTCATTGACTGTTAGGCGAAACGAAGTTCGCCAGGTCAGCTAGTTTATTATAAAACACATAGACCATACATTCCCGTAAACTACACTCCACTAAATCCATCCGTATTTTATTTAAACTTTAATTTTATCGCAGCAAACTTCTCTAAACTGCTGACAAATTTATGACCGAATGAATGAACGAAAGCGGAACCTCATCGCTCCAGATACTGTCCAACAGTCTTTATCTTAAATCAGGAATGAGTCGTTCGCGGATCGCTGCCTTCTTCGGAGGTAATTAATTAATTGTGTCCTTTGATTGTTGACAAAAGCATTTTTGTGTCTTCGATGGAGGATTCCTTTGTCTATATTGAATGAGTACGGTTCTTGGAAACACTGTGAATGAAATAGAAAATAAGACATTTGAGAATCAAGACTCGGATTTCACAAATATAGTAACTATTAATAATTTCAAAAGAGGTTTCGTTTAATGTTTTCGTTGATAAGAGATGGCTTTGTCAATGATATTAATGAGTACAATGGTACTGTTTAATGTAATAAAAATGTTATTTATATATAATTTGGTGTTTAAGAGACGTTTCTTCTCCATGCTTTCAAGTTGTGTAATTAATCCCTGCTAGGTTTAAGCTAGAAACACCGGAATCCGGTTCTTCAAAACGGGTTTATAAAGACACAAGAAAGGAAAACATAGGTACTATACTGCATGCATACTAAACTGCATGTCACAAAGCAGGTTGTTTAATTGTTTTTTAAATTCCGTTTGTTTCGACGAACTCCACATATTAAAGCGAGGTTTTTTTACGATTAGAGCTTAACCACCGCAATATATAGGTAATACGCGAATAAAATATAGCCTATGTTAATCGCTGATAAAGCTTTCCATTAGTGAAAGAATCCAGTAGTTATTCGTTGCAAACAAACAATCAAATAGTACAGATGCGACCTTCTTCATGGGAATTGTTCCCACTGAGATGTCCCTTTGTGCTAAGACCTGCTCGAGACATATAAAATAGATGTCTGCCGACATTTTATTGCTCAATATCTCCCAGACCGAGGAATACGAAATATGAAAAAAGAAACTGTAGACATATGTATGTAAAAAGGTTTTGTTGCTATGTAAGAACGAGTACAGAAGTTTTTCTTGGTTTAATTCTAGCCAGTTCTTCTTCGTAGAATTGATGTTCCAAAACCTGCATTAGAATCATTATAAAACGAGCTAAAAAGCTTCCATGAATGAAAACATTTTCCATTTCTTTTTCTAGTATCCCACGGAAATACTAAAAATTATAAAACTCGTTCTGTGTTTTATATTAGGAAAACGCCTAGTTTATGCACATAAATGAATTTTAATTGAATTCATCATTTCCAGTGTGATTAATAAACAAACATCCAAACGAACAAACTTTCACATTAACAGTATTAGTCGGTAAGTATACATATCAGATTCATTATATCCTCAGCAAACCCCGATATAATTACCAAAAGGCCTTCCGTCCTAATCTCCTACAACACTCAATAAGTCGTTACATAAAGCCCATTCGCTTAGGAAATGAGATAATGTTTGTAGTATCTCCTAATCGCAAAGGAGACGAGGTCCGACCGAGCTAAAGGCGTAAGGCGTAATATCTTTGTCTCGGCTGTGTGAATACAAGTCACACACAGACGACATCCCCTTTGAGGCGTTTTCTTTGCTGCAGAACGGATTTCGTAAGAATTTAAATACGGATTTGTAAATATTCTCCTTCTGCCGTGTGCCTCGTCTAGCTTGATAGGTACCGTATATGGGGGCGGATACGCGAAGTAGACCAGGTAGGTCCCGCTAGGACCCGCTGAAAACCAGGGTCGTAGTCTGCCTGATATCAGGCAGTCTCACGACAGAGCTGAACGGGCGCCGTTTTGGCACACATCTGTTATGTTTCTGTGTTTATATATTTTTCTTGAAACGTGTGTCGAATAAAGCTTAGCTTATCTATTCTATTATATTCTATTCTATATTGTGAAAGTAGTTAGTCTAAATATAACACAGATTCTACGCCCAGAGAAATATGAACGTAATTGTACAGAAATGTTGACTCATCATCTTGATTGGCTATAACAGCTATATTCAACCTTCGGGCTCCGGGCCGCACGCGGCCCGCCGAGCCTTTGTTATTGCCCCATCTGAAGTTACAAATTTATTGTAAACCCACTTATAATAAAACATTTCCTGATATCGATATTTTTGCCTCTTTGGAAGGGAAATTAAAAAAATATATAGCAGATACACTAAAACAAACTACTCATAGATTACTTGGGTAGTTACATCAAATTATAATTAAATAGAATAGTTGTTGTATGTGGTTATATATTTTTAAGTATTTTACAATTATAGGCATTTTATAGTTCATATACACATTGTATTAATTCTTAAATAACATTGTATTTTGTATGTTTCATTGAACTTAGCTTTGCATTTCTGTTAAAGTAGGTCACTAAATATCTTATTTACCTATATGTGTATATACAGCATCGAGTAACACTCCAAAACCTACCTGTGGATAATGTTGTTGATTTTACAATTACTAATTCTCTTTATTTGTATTTTAGTTATTAAGATTAATTATATTACTATTTTTCATCCCTAATATAGAAAATAAAATAAATAAACCATTTTTATTTAATTTAGTTTTATTGAGACCTAAATAATTTTTGGTTGGGGCCTTCGAGACCATGACTGAAACGTGTTTGTAGCCTTTATAAAACAAAGGTTGAGTATGGCTGTCCTATACAGTTGTTTGCTTAAAATAACACCGTTAGGCCCGATCTTTGGCTTCGCTCATCCAGTCAATACCTGACAACCTTCGTATGTCGAACTTCCACTTAAGCCGTCCTACGCTACGTGATTGGTTGTATAGCTGAACACAGAACGCAAATTTTTACATACGATACTTTTCAGATATATACGTGAAAATAATTCAGAGTAAGTAATAAATCAACCTGATTCACACACTCAATTACACGACCTGACATTCGAGAAATATGGAAACGTACAAACCTGCCATTTCTCAAATATTTCATTTTCGGCATTTCGTTAAGCTGTAGAAAGTTTCTTCGTAAAAGAATTTTTAATTAAGCTACATGTACCCTTGAACCGGAAAATTACTTTGTGGTGATTTTTTGATAAAATTTCTTCAACATATTTCCGCATACCAAGCGATTATCCTACTCTAGTTACCGCATGCGGTTTTGTCTATTAATTTTAGATATCTATTTTCCACAATGCATATCTATCTACCGTTAGAATCGTATGGAATACTATTAAATTCTAAAATCTTTAAATCTTTTATTAAACCCTTTATAACGACTTGAAACTACGTCCGCTTACGGAATCTATTTGCTAACTTACATAATGCCCTTATAGATTACTAGCTGTACCAGCGGTGTCACCCGCGTTTATGGTTATTAATATAAAGACTATTTCCGTCATACATGATTTCTATGTAACTTTAACCATTAAAGCAGCACACGCGACGGAAGCTTAAAAAATGGAGTAACTTCTCCCGTTTTCCCAAAATTTCCCTTCACTACTCTGCTCCTATTGATTGTAGCGTGATGAAAAGTATACTATAACCTGCCCAGGAGTATGAAGAATAATTGTACCAAGTTTCGTTAAAATCCGTCGAGTAGTTTTTGTTTCTATAAGGAACATACAGACAGCCAGACAGACAGACAGACAAAAATTTTACTGATTGCATTTTTGGCATCAGTATCGATCACTAATCACCCCCTGATAGTTATTTTGAAAATATATTTCATGTACAGAATTGACCTCTCTACAGATTTATTATAAGTATAGATTACTAATGTCATGCTGTTAAGTTTCATCAAAATCAGATAGTATTTTATGCGGTATGAGATATCTATAAATACACATCGATTCTGACTGGCCCGTGGGTCAAGTGGTCAGAGACCCTGGCCACGAAACCAAGG
The DNA here is from genome assembly GCA_951394215.1 of Glyphodes perspectalis. NCBI lineage: Eukaryota > Metazoa > Arthropoda > Insecta > Lepidoptera > Crambidae > Glyphodes > Glyphodes perspectalis. Next base: position 14,081,628 of record OX596213.1, on the reverse strand, counting down.
GTCGCGGGTTCGAATCCCACTAGGGGCAAATGTTTCGTGTGATGAACATGGACATTCGTACTCGAGTCATTGATGTTTATAAACGTATTTAAGTATCTCTATCCAGTCACCTAGTATCCATAGCACAAGCATAAGCTTAGTTTGGGACTAGGGAATTGGTGTGTCAGTCTGAAGAATTTATATTTATTATTATTATTCTAACAAACTTCGCATTCGTAATATAAGTTAATAAAAGTACTGATTCCATTAGCTAATGGTTACGCATCCGTGTTCCCACTTATCTAAATAGAGTCTTTCATAACCAATCAACCGGAATATACGATACACCCTACACAATCACCCTTGCGGCACTGACATTGATCTGAGCATTTCTCGTAGAAAACCTCTAAGTGCCAAGCTACGAATGCTACGAGCGTCTACTAGATAAACATTTATTAGCATTACCGTAGCACTCTTATGCTACGTAATCGTTTCAAAGATGTTTAAGTATGTTTAAAATTAAAACTATAAGAAATTTGATAATAATTTTCAATGAAACTCATTAAAACACCCTGTTATATTATAGTGGTGTTTATAGTTTAATCATTTTAAAACTTCCTAATCGTTTTATACTCCTCGGTAGGTATTTAGTGTTATCAGATCTACTAAATCGCGACATTTGCTTTAATCAAAACAAAACTGTTCATACTAATTATTGGTAGATAACTAATAACGAAACAATTAATGTATTTTTTTTTAATATCTTACCAAAATAACTGACTAATGTCTACTTATGTTTCGATTATACATAATCAAAATCCAACTATCATAATAAAAACACGTCAGTAATAAACATCTAAATCTTGCATTACGTGCAATTTACTTTATTATTGTTGTCAATAATTATTACGTCTCAACGAAAAACACACTTTTTTTTCATGAAATAACCTCTAAATCACGAATTGCTTCATAAATATTATTTCTAAGCTGCGCTACGTGTGCTACGAATATTGAAAAAGCGTTCAAAGATTCGTAGAATCGCTACGGAGATTCGTAGCATTCGCAAGAGCATGTTACTGGCGGTATTCACTGCATGAAAGGTAATTCGATATGTACATTCACGTTTATTGGTAACATGGATCCATTTATATCTACATTCTGCGTTTATTTCCGTAGAGTGTATTTGCTTTTATCGATAGGTATTTCAATAGAAATGGCTAATGAATCGAAAAGGAAAAATATCAGCTCACTAAATATGGCCTGTTTAGACCGGGGTAAATTACAAAATATTCGCAAGACATTTTGAGTTCAATTAATCCATTGTTAATTTGGTTTCCAAGTATCCTAAGTAATAAATTCGATTTCGATTCGGCTTTGAATAATCTGTTATTTCAGTAAATGGTCTTCTGGATGGTATTCACAACCTTATTATTTAAAACAGCGTTTCTCACGGGCGGTATTGTGAAGGGTCGAGGATTTTAGTGACATACATTTAGCAAACAAACGGGTCAATATTATCAATTAATTGTCCCTGGAAGATAAATAAAAGATAGTTTCCAAATATGCTTATGCTTTACTTGGGTCGCCAGCCAAAAAGGTTATCGCTGATTTGGAAAATCTGGCAAAGCTCCCATCTCTATAACATCCAACCCTACCCTTACTCGTGTTAAGAGGTCAGCTGCACAAATACAATTAAATGGAATTCCGCTGTACGTGTTTATGTCCGCAGCTGTAGTGCATCCTCCGGACACACCAAGTTTCCAATCCCGGCGTTTGAACTGGCCGACATCTGTCCCCCCCACACACCCTCTCCGCCCAGCTGCGTTCAGGAAAAACGAAGAGTGACCGACTTATGAAATCGATGCCTCAAAGTTGAACGTTGAAACACGCTGATTAAGTAATTTTGCATGAAAAGTTGTTTTTTAATTTAAATTTCAATGATTAAATTTCATAACTTTTGTTTTTAGTGCAATTTTGTGAAAAGTGGTCTTTGTGTAATACAGCTTTAGAGCATTAAACTTATATTTTTAGAAGAATAAGAACACACCCTCGTGAATTGGAAACTTTTTATACAACTATAGTGAAAATACATGGAAAATTATAATAAAACCATTAGGGACCACCTTATTTTCGTCATAAAGATTGTTTATATTTATTTACTTGCTTTCTCCCGGAGCACTGTCTCTCTACTTTATGGTGCTTCCCACAAAACGAACCAATTACGTAGTATATTTTCTTAGGATTGACATTTTTCCGACTAGTTCAGTAGGCAATGTGTGTCTATCAATGTCTGTCTATCAATAAAATTTTAAGCATACAAATTTAATTGATTTGAGCTTTGCATTTTTAATATATCTAAGTCTAGACTTATTTTACGTCTTATGAATGACACCCTTTGACGCCCATTACAGCCCTAATCTAACACGCTACAATAGTATAATAGTAATTAAGTGCCCATTGCACAAAACATTTTCAAAGTGAGATGCCCCCAAGTTGTGGGAACTGTCTAGTTGTGAAACAAACTAGTTGGTCCCGCCGCGCGTCGCACTCGCCTCTGACTGCGGAGTTCGAGTGGTATTAAACATTGATAGCCTTTATAGTCAACGAGCTGAGCATCGTAATAAATCATTCAGATGTAGAAATTAAGCCATAATTCTATGTTATTTAACAACAAACATAAAGTAGGTATAGACGAATTAGACGACTCTAACCAGTGTTAAAAATAATTAACACTAATAATAACTCACTCACCTACCACGACCAGATTGGTCGTGTGTTAACAGAAGGTGATGTTAGGAGCCAAAAAAACCGTAGAGCTTGTATGAAAAGGATCATGAATGTTGAAGAAGCAAGTGAGGTGTGTAAGGATCGTGCCGTATGGCGTTCGGTTATTTCTGCCTACCCCGCTAAGGAAGTGGCGTGAAGTTTAGTTAGTTAACTCCAATAAGTAGAGCAGTAACCGCCTTAAACTTTTGCCTCAAATTTAAATTGATTTATTTAGATGGAAAATTGTAAAAAAAATGTGACAAATGGCTAACTCATCGCATACATCATCACAAATCTAAAACCCATCAGTCAAAGAACACTGTTTGTACCTTAGATTAATCAAATAGTGGGTTGGTACATTCCTTATGAGTTCCAGACCATCCTGGGACAAAAAAAACACGTTATCAGAATATTCTTTTGTGTGACAAGAATTGTGACCCGGTTCTGACACGCGCCAGGCGTAATGACAAGCGTATTAGTGATAAATGAGGGTAATGATGACACAAGTTTTGTTTTTGGGTCTTTGATTATTTTCCGCACGAACACATACATCTAGGTACCAAATGAAAACTACGTAAAAACATTACAGTGAAAAAGAAGACTATTAAAACATACATACATACATACATAAAATCACGCCCATAATCCCCGAAGAGGTAGGCAGAGCCAAAGGGGCAGCATGCCCCTTCAAACACATTCAGCCAAAAATAAAGCCTGGCTGGGTTAAATAGACAATTGTGAAAAAGCAGTAACAAGCGGCTAACCTGTCGCCTACACAATCACATACCCAAAACCCGATATACTTAATATTATTAGTCGCCTTTTACGACATGCTAGGCAAGAACCACAGTTGGCATATTCTTTTTAAGTCCCAGCCTAACATGGGGCAGTGGGCTGGGTTGGATGGAAAGCTGTGAAAAAGATGTGACAAGTAGCTAGCTCGTCACATACCTAAAAGCCCGTAAACCATTAGTCGCCTTTTACGACATGCTAGGCAAGAACCACAGTTGGCATATTCTTTTTAAGTCCCAGACTAACATGGGGCAGTGGGCTGGGTTGGATGGAAAGCTGTGAAAAAGATGTGACAAGTAGCTAGCTCGTCACATACCTAAAAGCCCGTAAACCATTAGTCGCCTTTAACGACATGCTAGACAATAACCACAGTTGGCACATTCTTTTTTTTGTCCCAGATCAACATGGGCCAAGTCCCAGACCAACATGGGACACTATTAAAACATATTGGATCCAAAATAGAACATAATAAGGATACCTAAACAGATATCAGCGTAGTGACATGACAATCATGGTACTCATACCTTGAGATCGAAGGGCATTAGAGCCTAAACATAACTTTATTTGTTGTTATACTTAACGGCAATAGAAATCACACAAAGTTTAAAAATGTCTGTGTAAGTTTTACGGTTCAAAATTTAGCCCACTTACATAGAAATAAACAGAAGAATACACAGACAGACGAACGGCAGAGACTTAGCAATAAATAAAAAATAAATAATAATCTTTATTTGCCAATAAACACATTACAGATCATACATTAGTTGGCGACTACTGCACTAAGCAAACTGCTTAAATTCGCAGGAGTCAGGAGACAGTTATCAAGGACATATAATATTGTGATCGGGTAACGCTATGGGCGCTAGTTGCTTAACTTAATTTATGTATAACATTTATAACTTATTTATTAGAAAAGTTAACAAATAAAATAACATGAAAATTGAGCAATGTTGAAATAATAATTCCCATTAACATCCATCGAAAAAAATAATCATTAAAAATGCCTGTTACGTTCATTTGTGTGCCCCAACAGAAATTATTTTTCGATGAAATTCACCTTTCAACTTTAACACCGTGTCGCGTGTCGATCAATATTAATCATCGGAGCGCGCGCATGTCAACAAATACAGATCGTATAAAACTGTTCACACACGCTACAAGTATTTGGTATTTCATATTACATGAATGTAAGAAATACCTATGAAGTTATTTCTTTCAATAACCGCGGACGTTTGATGTGATGCCACAGATTATTGAGTCCTTTATTTGTGTCGTTATTAAATTTCGAGCTCATCGTCCGCTGTGTAAACGTTATTAACTTATTAGAAATATGAGTCAAAGTATAAACTAAAATAAAGACCTTATTTTAAAATGTACCTCATAATTTTTTTTTTTTTTTAAGACACCAATTCCCTAGTCCCAGACTAAGCTTATAAGCTTGTGCTATGGATACTAGGTGAACGGATAGAAATACTTATACCTATAAATATTATTTATAAAAAAAATCCATGACTCGAGTACAAATATCCATGTTCATCACACGAAATATTTGCCCCTAGCGGGATTCGAACCCGCGACCCTAGGTTTCGTGGCCAGGGTCTCTGACCACTCGACCAACGGGCCAGTCAATAAAAGGAAAACATTTAAAATCTTTTAGCTGTATTTTATTTGTGTAACGAAACTGAATTACTTTAAAAGTTGTGAAACTAACAATAAATATGCATTCAAAATAACGGGACAATGTATAATTATTTATACACATGGTAAACCCACACCCCATTAAATGATAGTCTATTGACTTTTATTCATTTCCTTTACACGACAATAAAACGTTCAAAATGTATACCGTTTTATTTAAAACCCACTCGACAACATTCCTGTTCACAGACAGGTTTATAAATTCACTCTTTCATCTTCAAATATTCCTCCTCTGCCGCATACTCCAAATTCTGAACAGCATCACGTATGAGAAAATGTGTGGGTTATTTACATAACACCGTTCGCCCACACAACCAACGTGAATTTCGTAACAAAACCTATAGATCTTAACTAAGAACTATTTATAGGATATTACCACAAGAGTATTATTACTGAACTAGCTGTGCCAGCTGTGTCACTCGCGTTTATGGTTAATATTATAAAGACCATTTCCGTCATACATGATTTCTATGTAACTTTAACCATTAAGGCTGCACACGCGACGGAAGCTTAAAAAATGGAGTAACTTCTCCCGTTTTCCCAACATTTCCCTTCACTACTCTGCTCCTATTGATTGTAGCGTGATGAAAAGTATACTATAACCTGCCCAGGAGTATGAAGAATAATTGTACCAAGTTTCGTTAAAATCCGTCGAGTATCTAGTTTTTGTTTCTATAAGGAACATACAGACAGACAGACAGACAGACAGACAAAAATTTTACTGATTGCGTCACCCCCTGGTAGTTATTTTGAAAATATATTTAATGTACAGAATTGACCTCTCTACAGATTTATTATAAGTATAGATTTCAGTAAGGATACTATGATTAAATTCATACGTTCTTATGTAATCCGTTACAATCTATACTAATAATATGAAGCGGAAATATTTGTGTTTTTGTATTGTGTGTGTGTGTTTGTTTGTAATGAATAAACTCAAAAACTACTGGACCGATTTGAAAAATCCTTTCACCAATAGAAAGCTTTTTTTTTTTTTTTTTTAGTTGGGGAAACTCCCACGAGCCGTCACCCTCTGCTCGGGGAAGCAGAGGGCGGTGTGTCGGACTCGAACCGACTAAAACCCCAACGTGGCCTCCAGCGGCGCAGTTCCGGAGGAGCCTGTATCCCCACTGTCGGGACTATACGACTGCTCCTCCGGTGATGCGCGTGCCGCGCTACGCGGCCCATCTCGCGCGGCGGTGGTCGATGCTGTGCAGCCCACGACAACAGTCGTCGGATGCACAGCACCGAGCACGCGCGCGCGTCGAGACATGCCAGGCCACCCAGCATGTCTCAACCACTCCGCCCAGTATTCAGACGCCGATCATCCCCGTGACCGGCGTCGTGGGCCCACTCTCGCGCTGTGCCCTCTGCTAAGCCAGAGGGGCACGCGGAGAGCGCCTCGTCGAAGGGGCCGCCTTCCACCCGGCGACCCAGATTGAGGGCTTAGCCCTGTCGTCGCAGAGGGAGAGCATCGAGACGCTCAATCCCTCTGCGACCCACCACAGCGCGACCCAGCGCGCCCCTGTCGGGTTGCCGAGGATAGGGAGGCGAGCAACGACACACTCAGCTCCTCCTCTTCCTCGGCAATCCTAGTCCGGCCGCAGGGGGCTGCGGCCGGTGCCGCAACTGCTCGGTGGGAAATGCCGAGCAGTCGCAGCTCACCTCGGGGTCTCTCTTAGCTTCGGCCCTGTCCTGCACCAGGGCCTACTAAGCCCCCCGGTACGCCAAACCGAAGACCCCAGCGGGGGGGACCAATAGAAAGCTACTTTATCAAGGAGTAACATACGGGAACGGGAGCTACGCGGATGAAACCGCGGGGCACTGCTAATTTAACATATATAGGATAAACACGAATTTATTATACGTTACTGGATAGTCCATTTTTGCATTAGTTTGGCAATGGAGATGACGAGAGACAGAGTAAGAGATAGATAAAAATATATCGATATGAGTAACGTTTGTGCTGTACTGTAAGATTACTTTGTGCAAATGTTTGCTTTGTCGCCTGCTATAAGAAAGGTAGATTGAAAGTAACAGAACCACTAATCTGCTGCAATACCGCAATAGAATAGTGATGTCAGCAAACATGAAATCCTCTATCCATACAAAAGTTCTAGGGGGCAGCTCCCCCCTCCCTGTCTTGCTGTCTTGGGACACCCAATGCCAAAATAGTCTTTAAAACCTTATACTTTTTAAGCCTCGTTCACCAGAATACGCAACTCCAAACTAGCCCTTTTACAGTTATACTGAATAATCCGTCAATTCACATTAAAGTTAAAAAGACAATGTAATGTTCTACAGCAAAACTTCTTTTATACCTACCGCCACTCAAGAACAAGCGTCTGTTCGAAAGTTGCACCTCTCTAACCAATCTACAATTTTCGAATTCCCCACGGCGAGAAACACCCGTAATTGCAAGTTGCATCACAGTCTGCATTCCGCCCACGCCCTCTCATCGCTGCACTCTAGTCACGAAGTGCATTCAACAGTAATGGAGAGCTCGAATGGACCAGGACCAACGTAGAAATAACTATACTTTAATAGACGATAGTAATATTTAGATCCTAGCACTTTTTTCTTACTAGGTAGTATTATCTATACTTATAATAAATCTGTAGAGAGGTCAATTCTGTACATGAAATATATTTTCAAAATAACTATCAGGGGGTGATTAGTGATCGATACTGATGCCAAAAATGCAATCAGTAAAACTTTTGTCTGTCTGTCTGTCTGTATGTTCCTTATAGAAACAAAAACTCCTCGACGGATTTTAACGAAACTTGGTACAACTTTTCTTCATACTCCTGGGCAGGTTATAGTATACTTTTCATCACGCTACAATCAATAGGAGCAGAGTACTGAAGGGAAATGTTGGGAAAACGGGAGAAGTTACTCCATTTTTTAAGCTTCCGTCGCGTGTGCAGCCTTAATGGTTAAAGTTACATAGAAATCATGTATGACGGAAATACTCTTTATAATATTAACCATAATCGCGGGTGACACCGCTGGCACAGCTAGTAAATCTTAAAATAGCAGTGTCTGTCTATCTTGCATTTTAACGACTAAGCGATTTGACCGACAGTGTTATACGCGGCATTATATCCTATATCCATTAATATTACCGAAGAAAAATTGCTAGATTTAGAAGAAATGTCAACAACATCTCTTGCCATAGAGCATTCAAACTCGTTCTCATTAAAACTTCTCAACGCCTGGGTATCCTAATCGTCGAACTAAAAGGCTGACAAAGAAACTTGCTTTTGATGTACACAAAAGATATTCCTAAAATCAGGTTACTTACCTCATAAAGCTGCATAAATTACAAAATACTATATTACGAAGTCCCTTATCATAGGAAAATGATATGGCAATAGTTTCAATGTTAATTAATAAATCAGTTCCACAAATAACGGTAAAAGCAGACCCTGACTATGTTATAATACTACGGAGAAGTTACATTGCTACAGAGCACCAGAATGTTCAAGCAATATATCAGAGCCGCATGCAAGTTTCAAACTGCAGAGTTGCAGACAACTTAGACTCCTGGGCTCCCCGCCCACGCTGTGGCGCCCACGACATACTCCCAGATCGTGTCATGAAATACTCACTAATATTACAAGTATAAATGCAATAGTGATTATAGTATACTATTTGTCTGTTATGTTTTCACGCTTAAGTGCAGGATCAACAAATTTTGCTAAAATGATGATTTATAATTGACAATAAAGTCTCTGTAATAGAAAGTTTGGACCTTTTATTTTTAATCATGTAAAAAGGCTTCAAACTTTTGGCCTAGTTGACCCGTGAAGACGTTAGAAATAGACAGATATACTGAGAACAGACTTACTTTTGCATTTACAATATCAGTAAAGAAAAATAACATGAGTGACACTAATAAAACTGGTGCTTACAGTTGCAGAATTACATCAAAAGCGGTTGCGCTGTCTACTCTTTTCCAGAATGTGTTAAAGGGCTTCGTACAGTCATTAACGTATTATCTATAAAGCAGAGTAGACCACTGTATCAAACAGAGCCCAAAGAGAAAAAAAGAAGTTAAATTAAAACTGAAGTAGCTTCACGACATTTCCCTGACGGGGTAGACCAAAATAATAATAAAGAAGTTAAGAAAGGTTTTAGGGGCCCTGAGATACGGCGCCCTACAGGGGGGGCTCCAAATACTCCTGTGGTATCCCTGCCTGTCGTAGGAGGCGACTAAAAGGGCCTTTGGGCTGTGAAGTGTCTGCGGGGGGGCCTGCATTCACTTTCAAGCAGCCCCAGAGAAGACGACGACACGTGGAACCTCGTCCGCTAAATAGGGTGGGGTGACACTGTGGTCTGTGCCGTCGTAAGCACCGCGAGGTGTGCTGGCTGCGAGGTTGCCTCACCTCGAGATGGGCCGCATGGATCGGCTGCGGCGTAACGTAGATGCCGCGAAGAGTCCCGCAGTGGGGAGCCCGGAATCTGCGCCACGCCCGAAGAATGACCACTTTGAAGTTTAGTCGGCCCCGAGATACGAGTCAACTAAGCGCCCGACACTCTAAGCTATTTGGGAGGCTACTGGGATCATCATCTTCCTAGCGTTATGTCCCGTGTTTAGACGGGGTCCGCTTAGACCATGATCCAGGATTTAGCGAGTCTGGTAATTGCATTGAAGCGACTGCCGATCTGACTTTCGTAACCCTAAGATAGGGGAACCAGACAATTTTTGGATCATGGTTACAAATCCAAAGTTGTTTGAATTTGCAGGTTTCATCACGATGTTTTCCTTCACCGTCGAGCTAGTGGTATAAAAACGTACATAGACTTGAAAAATACAGAGGTACGTGCCCGGGTTTGAACCCGCACTCCTCGGTTAAGAGGCGCGTGTCCTTACCATTGAGCTACCACCTCACCGGGAGGGTACTGGGATATCCACCCACAATTACGCCCACGCCATAATCCCGGATCGTATCACGAGGTGCGTTCAACATAATTATATTTTACGCTTAATAGACGTGGGAATCGAAATATTGTTTCAGTTAATACCTAATTATAACTATAAAAGAAGTCGTATAAGTGCTTTCTCGTAAAAATGGAGCAATAATTAATTGTCAAGAGGGAAGGCGGGCACTGTATTTTTCATACAACGGTCTCGACAGATACGAATTTACTATAGGTACTCCTAGGTACTACCGAATGAGCCATCGAGTCAGTCAAACAAACAAAATGCAAACGTTCTCTCAGCTATCACTTCCAAGTTTCCGACAGCGAGAACGAGGATTGCATGTTGCATAACACAGGCCACTCAGCGTTCAGCCCACGACCCCCCCCCCCCCCCCCCCCTCCCACGCCTAAAGGATTCACGAACAACACTCAACATCAACAGTATTGGATCATTTTGGGGACTGGTCGGGTCAAGTTTTTGGTTTGTAATTTATATATTTTTATTTACAACAGGCCCACACTAAAACATGGTTCAAAGTTAATTATGATTTATACTACCGAGGTTTTTGCCGGATTCCTCTCGGTAGATACAACATTTCGAATCGGTGGTAGAATCATATAGCTTTACCTGCATTTGACGATTAATAAGTTGATTGTATTGATGTACCTAGATTATTAAGTGCTGATTAATAATCTACATAAACATATAGATTTCCTTGAAACCTATATGTTTATATAGAATATTTCACATGAAACTCGACAAATTTATTATTATCTGAATAAACAAATTATTGAGAATAATGAGACTTTTTACTTTATCTGTAGGTTCGTAATTGTTTTGTAGCTTACTATCATTTCTGTCAAAACTTGGACAGCGACCAAATGAACTAAATCAGTAATTAAGTAATAGCATACTAATCTGCCTATTTCTTACCACTGCGAACAAATATATGAAGGCTTTTTCTCTAATCGTACGAAAAACACTGACGACCCAATACTTTAAAAATATGAAATTTCCAGTTATTTTTTATATTATATTATTCATTGCACATATTGATAAAAATCTTAGAATTGTGACTCGAACGACGTATATAGATGCGCATAACTGGCGTCCCAAAATTCATATCACACGATTAAAGCAATACTTACAGCGAGTTACACACACACACAAACTTACATTCGAATTACGACAGACATATATCAAACATTTACTGTAAGCCCAAGATCCTTAGCTATATTTCACAAAGATAAAAGGTCACTGTAAACAACTAGAGGTCAACAAAAGTCGCTGTCTATGTGCGCGTAAAGGTCGCTAGCGATGTCGCGAGGTTGAGACCCTCTCAAAAAGGGGACTTGATCTTAAGCGACATCTAGATGAGAAGCAATGTGAACCTAAATATGAAACTTAATTGTTCAATTTAAAAAAATCACAACTGTTATATTATGATAGAGAAGAAACAGCCTACCCTGCTAGGGAAATGTCGTGAAGCTACTTAGTTAGATAGAAGAAAAATGATTAAGAATACATATTCTGGGTATAATATTTTGACATTAGAAACCTATGACACTGATTTAAATCATTATCATTGGCTCAGTGTCAGGGAAAGCAAACATTAACTGTGGATTTGTAACCATGATCCGATTTGTTGCCTCCTTATGTTGCTTCTCATAAGGTTGTGATAGTCAGACGGTTTTAGCATTAGTGCGAAAATAATCTGACTCCCTAAATCTGGGATAAAAATCTCCCTTAAAATTGGACATAACGCTTGGACGATGATGAAATACTTTTATTTTCCAGTCGGAATGCTCACTCTAGTCACAAAGTTAATAATCAAACTACAAACATTCGCTGGAAATTTGTTAGTTAATGCTCAGAGCAACTTTCTCAGTTTATCACTGGCTAATAAATTGTCGTAATTTTGTTCAGGGAATTTCAACTCGTTTTCTTTATTACACAATTCAATCTAACTCCGACTTTTTAAATTTGTTTTTTTTAAACAGTATTCAGGTACTAATTTGATTTTAGATTAAAATATCCCATCATTAATCAATATAAACCAGTGTTCCGCAAACTCTTTGTGTACAAGGTACATCTAGGATAACGAAATTTTTTGGACATACATACATACATAACATGATGCCCATAATCCCCGAAGAGGTAGGCAGAGTCAAAGGGGCAACATGCCCCTTCAACCATATGCAGCCAAAAATAAAGCCGGGCTGGGTTGGATGAAAAGCTGTGAAAAAGGAGTGAGAAGTGGCTAGCTCATCGCCTACTCAGTCACATACCCAAAAGCCCGTAAACCATTAGTCGCCTTTTACGACATGCTAGGCAAGGACCACAGTTGGCACATTCTTTTTTTTGTCCCAGATTAACATGGGCCAAGTCCCAGACCAACATGGGACGTACACGATAAATGAAAAATCAGTTTTTAGCTTATAGTAATCAACATTTAATATTAATCAACAAAACAATATTTATTTATTTAGCTTTATTAGATAACCTTATTTTTCCAAGGCACACCAACTGATGATACACCAGTGTGCCACGACACACACGTTGCGAAACACTGATATAAATCACACAGCTTACGTAAAAACACAGAAACAACTAACACAGGGTGTGTTGGTTGCAGTTGCAAATGAAAAATATACCTTTGGGATATATATACCTTTATTTAATATATTTACCTACCTTTTATAAATTACACTCGCGAGCAACCAAATCGACTCAAGCGCTACCTCTGCATTCAAACATTGTTACAAATAAAAGTTACAACAGTAGTAGCGCTTGAGTCGATTTGATTGCTCGCGAGTGTAATTTATAAAAGGTCCTAATATCGTGTGAAATTAGACGAAGAAAATATTATCTACATTTTTATAATGCGCATAAATAGCGCGTTCACACTTAAAGCAACTACTTTTTATTAGCGAATATTTTATTACCCGCGGTTCTACCAGCGTACATACAACTTTATCCTGCATCCCATAGATGCATGCGAATGGTCTATAAATCTCGCCGGGATCAAATGTCCGTTCCGTTTTAAGGGTCAAATATTTGGCATCTCATTACAAAACCATGAATAGTCAGAGTTACTTTTGGATTTATAACACCTTTTAATAACTATAACATCAGTAGCATTGTAAACAAGATAATAGTAATATCCTCCGAAACGATTTCGGCCGCGGCGGCCAATCTCAACGAGGATTAGCCCGCTACGCAGAAGATATTATAGTGCACAAGTATCAGCGCGAACACAGGTGCACTCTCTGTTCATTCACTCTCATGGTCCTGTGAGAGGTCAGACAAGATAATTATACTGACTAACTACTTCACGCCACTTCCCTAGCGGGTAGGCAGAGAGAACCGAACGCCATATGCCACGATCCTTACACACTTCACTCGCCTCTTCAACATTCATGATCCTTTTCATACAATTAATACCATTCACCTGAAACACATAAAAGACAAAACACCGCACTTATTCCACTACAAATTGGATTTATATTGCTTTTATTTGCGAAACAATATAAAGATTCACGCGAAAATAGGAAAAAGTTGGCGCCGATACAAAGCCGCCTGTCAGTAGGGCTTTCCTCGTAGACTCGCGAGATCCTGAGATATCGCGTTCACAGTGACTGTGCCTGCTGAGAACAGATTGCTGATGTCTGCACTAAGTTTGAGATAGTATGTGATATATCTTTTCGGTGCCTTAGTAAAATGGAGCTTTAATGTTTCGGGCTTTGAGGGTTAATGTCCGAGAAAATCTGTTTGAGTAAGGTTTTTAGAACCAATCGAGCTGGCTAATCAGGGGCGTAGCGTGGGTTCCTGTCGCCCGGGGGAGGTCTCAGTTTTTGCGCCCTGAGGGAAGGGGGTCTAATACTCGGTTTTCCGCCGCTCACAAACATTGTAACCCAGGACTGGACAGGACAGGTTGATCGCGGCGTGCGGGCACAGTGTGTGTGTCGCGGGTGGCACAAGACTTTGTGTTTTTAAACCCGGACTGCAAGTAAAGCCCCGCCCGGACGCTCCCCGGATTCTCTCTAAACTAGGACAAATCCGGATGGCAACCCTATACCTATCGTTAGTAGTAATTGTAGCTTAACTAACCTTTTCAACTAACTACAGGTTAAAAGGGGCTTGCTACTCCTTTGACACTGTCTACGCATTCGGCGACTTCGGACGTGATGATAATATGTATGTATATCTTATCTGTATTTTTTCTTACTATAGCTATTATCGTCTTTCAACGCACAGCCAAAACTACAAAGTTTAGAAAGGTGTGATCTATAATTAAGCTTATTTACACTAAATAGTGTGTTCAAACACACAACATGTTAAATCTACACGGGCATTACAATATAAAAATTAAATCAGCCAGTACTAAAGTCTATTCATTTTAATTTAGTTTATAAAATAATATAAAGATGTCCTTATAAATAGGAAGGAATAATTAAAACATCCACCGATGGAAAATGAAAATGTTGTTTATACTGCAAAAGAACAGAAATAAACAATTTAAGTGAACAAGTTAATATTTCTCGACAAATGACCAGCTGGCCCCAGTTGGGCGAGTTAAATCCCTCGAGATTAGCGGGAGCTTTAGTTATTACGGCCACTTCTTCGTGACGGGCTGTTTATTAACGATATTTCAGGAAAACTATGACTGTTCCACGCTAAGTTAGATAAGGCCGTTTGCTAGAGTTGAAAGGTTTGTGTATAACGTTAGACTAAGACTGACTCCCTTCTTCATTTGTTTATCTTTATATAAGGCTATGTAAGTGAAGGGGCTGATATAGTACCATAGTGCACTTGAAAAATAATTTGAATGTGTTTGATATGAATTTATTGCACAGAAAGTTGTTTGAAAAGGCAGTTCTTTCGACCCCATTTTTAACCGACTTCAAACAAAAGGAAGAGGTTCTCAATGCGACTGTTTTTTAACCGACTTCAAAAAAAAGGAGGAGGTTCTCAATTCGACTGAATTTTTTTTTTTTTTTTTTTTGCACCGACTCCAAAACTAACTGATTATTGTAAATATTTAAATACGTGTTAAAGATTAATACTTTCATCGAAGCAGTCGATAGAATTTATTTTATACTTTTTAGTGTTTGGACATTTAAATAGCTATTAAGGCAGTTTTTACTTGTGTTTTTTTATAAACATTTTTTGCGGGGTTTTTTGAAGTCGGTTTTTATTTTAAATATGTTTGAAGATACGACACTTTCGAATGATCGTAGTCCAATACTAAAAAGAAAACTAATGGACCGGCGGTGAGAGATAAGATCATGAGGAAGTCAGCACATTCAAATAACAATGGTTGTGTAACTGTAATCCAATTTGGCTGGTTCCCCTATTGATGATGTCAGCATCATTTGGGAATCGATAAAAATACAAATAATCAGACTAACGAAATGTAGGTTCATAGTATAAGTAGATGTCGATTAGGAATGGGAATATTACTAGAAAAATGAGCACTTTAAAAAGATGTTATAAAGAAGACGTCATCGAAAATATGTAGCTTAGGGCTACACAACGATATTAATGTACATTTTTTATAACATCACGCCCATAATTCTCAAAGGGGTAGGCAGAGTCAAAAGGGACAGCAGGCCCATTTAACTACATTCAGCCGAAAATAAAACTGGGCTGGGTTAAATAGAAAATTGTGAAAAAGTTGTGACAAGTGGCTAGCTCGATGCCTACACAATCACATACCCAAAGCCCCATATACCATTAGTCGCTTTTAGGACATGTTAGGCAAGAAACACAGTTGGCAAAATCTTTTTAAGTCCTAGACCAACATGGGACAATATTAAATTATGGAATCAGTATAGTGTGCTTTCAAGTAAATCTTTTACGGGATAGTATCAATATTGTTTACTTTTTGTAACAGAAATATCAGGGATAGAAAGGTTCAATCAATCTTGGTAGCTAACAAGAAATAACGGACACAGGGGCTAGAACAAAACAAGTTATAATAGTGTTTGCTTTTCCCGAAACCCTTTTATCTTATATGGACCCTTCCAAGGATAGTATTACTGACACACTTCTCAGTAAAAGCGTTTGATGCCTAGTCGTAGATTCAATGCTCGCATAGTGAATGCAATAACGATCCCATTGCCGTCGCACAAGTCGTGGCGCTTACACCTCAAAGTCAGTACTCCTCCTTAATTGTAAAGAATTTTCCACTATACCAGGGCCGGATCTACCATATGGCTTTTTGGGCTTCAGCCCAGGGACCCATGGATTCAAGGGGCCCCCAGTTAAGTCAAGTCAAAGTCAAAAATAGACGATAATGCGAAAAAATCCATAATTTTATTAAATTAAACAGATCGTACAGCCTTGCAGCAGGTTACAGGTTTGCAGCCCTGCGAATCCTGCGATTAATCAAACCTATTCAATTCATTTACCTATTTCAAGTCTACTTCTTATACTTTGAGTAATTAGGTGGGCCCCTATTGTATTGGCCCAAGGCCCCCTAACTCACGGTCCGGGCCTGCACTATACCGAGGGGTTTAGAAGTCTAATACGCCCCCTGTTTTTCCATGGCAACAATATCAATGACATCATGCAAAAGAATTAAATGAATTTATACAAAACTCAGTAACTGGACATCAATATTTGGTCACCAGACTAAATCAACAGACTAAATCAACAGAATAAAGTACCTAGATATGTAAATTATTTTTTTATAGATTTGGAAGGTTTCCTTTGTAGTTGGATAATTGAGACTACACAAAATCTATGCAGTGGCAATTGAGCTACCATTTTAGATTAAGGACGATTGAATAAACAAAGCGACATTCCTCCAACCCTCACTTCATTTGTAAAAGTAACATCTAAAGTGACTTTCCAAACTAAGAGGATTCCAATACACTTCTAGGCATAAACAGAGCCCTAAAAAGTCCCATTACTGAGTTATTTGTGTTTTCAAAACTAATGAAAAGTGTCTGTTGTACGTCGCCTCGAGTGGGAAAAGCCGTACCATTTCTAGTGAATTTACATGTTAATGAGATAATTAGTTAGAGACCTTAAGTGGCTGTTCTATCAAAATTCAAAATAACAATTGGGGTAATTAAATAAAAATCTAATATAGAAAATTCTCGTGTCGCGGTGTTTGTTACCAAACTCCTCCGAAACGGCTTGACTGATTTTTATGAAATAATATATGTATATTCTGAGAATCGGTCGTCTATTTGTATACCCCTAAGATAAGGTAGTCCACCCCAAAGCTATAACTTGACAATCACGCTTTAAAGGCTTATTGGAACTCGCTGAACGGGATAAAAATGTACTATGCGTTATGACATAAATATCATAACGCATAGTGCATTTTTATCCCTGTTTGGGTTCTATAGGATAACCCTTTGAAAACTCGCAAAAAAAATACAACTGTGTATTAACTTTTTCAAATTATTCACAGATGGCGCCCAATTAGTATCGAAAAACCCTCAGCCCAACGGAAAACAACCGCAGCTCGGCTATTAGGAGTTAATCGCTGATTAAACAGAGCCAGCCCTCAAGATGTTTTCCTCCGAGTGAATTAGCGACAGCGCGGCAAAGAGGGATCACTGTCTCCTTCCGGCTCTCTTCAGTGTACAAGTCGGATTTCAAACCTTATTTTCTCGTAAAGAAATGAAGTTCAAATAAGGAATTAACAATTTATATTTATTTTTCTTTTAACACTTAAAAATTATAATCTACGGAATTCTCAATTCAAAATTCTGATTTTTTTTTATCTACAATATTTCTCAATAATCAGCTACTACTGGGGTGAGATTGAAAATAAAGCAGAGTTCAAAAAGTTAAACCGTCTGAGTTTAAAATTGCTTTTAAAACTGAAAATATTGAACTTGTGTCGTAACAAAACTTGTATAAAATAAAAAGTGAAAAAGCTAACGACTGCTGGGTTATGAAAAGCCAATGTACATCCATATCTATATATAAGAGTAAGACCCTCAAGGTTTAAAGGCAAACTTTCAACATGATGAAGACGAAGTGCGGATTGCTTGTTTTATGGAATCTAGGAGTCGGTAAGAATGAAAACTGAAGTAAGGTATATCATTGCATTTATACTTTGCTATTAATTAATACTTCAAGAACATTTTACTTTCATTCTCCTTTTTTCCTTTTGGATCATATTGTTATTGGAATATGCAGGTTTCCTCAAGTTGCTTGCCCTTACCGCCGAGCTAAGTTTAAGTAGATAATGTCAAATAACGTGAACCCAACCAAACAGTAGGTACCGCAGAAACGTTCGACCACTCCAGGGGTACATTCAAAGTCACCCCCACTCAAACCAATTTCAGAAAGAACTCTATTTATTTTCAATTACTCGCTTATGCTTTCCACGGTCACGGGTCCGACAAATAAGTCCTCCCCTCCGTCACTCCAGCTTTCTTATTCTTTCGGCTGCGACACCGATTCTTTCGTTTATTTGTGTTGTCCTTTTATCGGGAAAAGGAAATTTCTTCATAAAATCGGGGACAAGATAATAACAATGTAAAAAAATTGTTCCGTCGTACCACGATCAATAAGCTCGGAATTTTGTTCAAACCTAAGCACGTACCTCCGGATTTTTTAAATCTATGCACGTATTTATACCACTAGCTCGACGGTGAGGGAAAACATCGTGATGAATCCTGCAAAATCCAACAACTTTGCATTTGTAACCATTAACCAAAAATTGTCTAGTTCCCTATCTTTGGGTTACGAAGGTCAGATCGGCAACCGCTTCAATGTAATTACCAGACTTGCTAAATCCTGGATCATAAGCACGGGACATAACGCTAGGAAGATGATGACTTCATTGCTCTCTTTTTAGTTGATTTTCGTCTATAAAAGCGTTATCATGTTTTTACTTGGATTCAGTGGAAAGTAGTTCAATGAAAAAAATAGTTGAGCTATTTTAAGAAATACGTTTTAATAATTTTAAAGGTCCTAGTGTGCAAACTTGGCGTGTTTTCTGTTTTAAAACGCAATAAACTAATATACCTACTTTGCTTTTGGAACGTATTTCGATGGTAATGCTTGTGAAATGGCCAACTTGTCTTGGACTACGTGACATTTGGAATATGGTAAACACCTTTTTGTATCTATAAAAATCGTAAAGAGTTTTAAAGTAAGCGTGAACAACAACTTTTAAAGAACCTATAAATCAATAAATAACATATTACGATATTTTGCAGACAAGTTGAGAGCAAATAATATACAATCGGTACCTGTCCCTCAGAAAGAAAGTATCTACTGTTCCTGAGAGCTAAAAATTTACATAAAAGCTTTAACCAGCAAAGCCGAAAGAAAAACGTTATTAGTTTATTTATTGCATTTTATTTTAAATAAAGTTATACAAGTATCCCTTCCTTCCTTCCCTTAGGAGCGGTGGTAGCTCAATGGTAAGGACACGCGCCTCTTAACCGAGGAGTGCGGGTTCAAAACCAGGCATGTACCTCTAAATTTTTCAAATCTATGTACGTATTTATACCACTAGCTCGACGGTGAGGGAAAACATCGTGATGAATCCTGCAAAATCCAACAACTTTGCATTTGTAACCATTAACCAAAAATTGTATAGTTCCCTATCTTTGGGTTACGAAGGTCAGATCGGCAACCGCTTCAATGTAATTACTAGAATCGCTAAATCCTGGATCATGGTCTAAGCGGACCCCGTCTAAGCACAGGACATAACGCTAGGAAGATGATATACAAGTATCCCTTCAAAATTTATTCTCAGCTCTATTTTTTAAAGGTATTTGCTTACAATGTTTCATTTGTTACTATTACGTATTCTACTCAAAACATAGTCGTATATCACAAAAAGTGTTTGACACAGCTCAGGCCCAAAGGTATTGGACACTAAAAACAGCCTGCGAGCACAAACACCCGTTATCGTGACAGATTTACTTTGGGCATAAAGCGGAACTTTGCGCAGTCAGCCCAATTTAAATTCTGCGCCGCCATGTTGCGAACTCGTTTCAACTGCGAACCATAGACAAAAAGCCTGCAAACTTTATGATATAACCACGGAGGTCCAAGTTTATGAAATAATCAGATTTGTGGGTGATAACGCCGAATGAAACTACTGTGAACAAAACAAAAGTAGAACCAAAATAAAAACGATAATTAAATATAATATTGTGAAAAAGTACTAAATAATAAATGGCTAGCTCGTAGCTTAAACAATCACACACCCAAAACCCGAATACGATTAATCGCGACATGCTAGGTAAGAAACACAGTTGGCACATTCTTTTAAAATCCAGACCAACATAGGATAATAAAATCGTAAAATATATAAATATCCCAACTCTCATAAAAATTGTATTTTAGTGAGCTATTTCATTTATAACGCGTAGGATGTGCGGGATGAAGACTTTCTGAGACAAACGGGACCCCACACGTAAGAGCCGTAGCATAAATCATTATTATAGCCAACTCTTCTCAAAGATGTTGCGGTTATTGGATCGTTCAAATTGATGGGGTCCCGAGATCGGAGAGATTAGCAGGTCTTCATAAAACATTAATAGCTCGTAAGTATTGGGAAATAAGGCCCACATTTCAACGTCAGTCGCAGATTTATTACAGGGCTTTCAACTTCGGGACGGAGACTTCAATTTTAAAGTATTTTATACACTACCTGTTTTATAGGTGACTGTAAATGAAATAAAATAAAATTAAATTAAATGATCTTTATTTATGTACCTATATGGACTACGAAAAAGGATTTATAAATAAAGATTTAACGAGTTCTAAAAAAATCAAATAAACATCAACCGGTTCAAAAAGTACCTACATTCAACGGATAAGAAACCGGTGGGAAGTAACTATGGAGTAGAAACTCCAACTCTTCCTAGACCCTCTCTCTCTCACACATACTTTCTCTTTCTTTTTAATACACTTAAATAGATGAAGGTATACTACCTATATATAAATCTGTCCTAAAACGTCTTCATTATTTATTAAATTAGTGCAGCTATTTCATTTCTTATGAACGAAAAAGGATTATTTTATTTAGCGATATAATTCTGTAGGAAAACGAACGCTACCGTTTAAACTTAGTTTGTTCCTAATTCTTACCGCTTTCATATTAATAACACACTTGTACGTAAATAGCTTATTAGACGTTGGAGTCAAAAGGTGAATATAGAAACTCTTCAGTTCGAGTTTGAGGTTTTATGATTCGTCTAATAAATGAAACTTGGCGGTGAGGGTCTGATTAGGGTATGGGATGATATGTTTCACTTTCAGTTCTATGGAGCTCGAAATATCTTATCCAAGCTAATTGTAAAACACTTCCAGAGAAAACGCTAAAAAGTAAATAAAAAAGTACCTAGTTTTCAAGTACATGAAAAACCGTGCTTTTAAATTTATTAAACTACGTGTCACCACCATCACCTATCAATCATTTTACTCTTCGCATACGAAAAATTGGCTGAACTCTCCTATTACAAACTTTTTACCTCTGTCAGGCGTTGTCAACCTTGATTTATTGTATTTCAGCACACTCATTATTTATCGGAGACTCGACGGGGCGATTTATACGAACTTCGGTTCCGCGTCAAATCTATTCGATACGGATTTATTTTAGCTGCGTTCCCGTTCGGGGAGAGTTTTTGTGACGTGTACCTAAAGGGGTTTTTTAACTGACCCACCGCGTGGACCAATACGCTGCTGTCGGATTTAATCTTTTAATACTTCCTGCCAAGGGGCTTTGTAGTATCTTCCTAGACAGGAAAACGAATGACATACCCGAATATGCAAATTAAATATATATTGAACTACTAACGTCTATAAAACATTAAAACGTTGGATAGCCCCTACTGTAGTTTAAAAAATTTTTAGTCGAGCAAATTAGTTGTTAATGAAATTAATAAATATGTATACTAGGTATAATATCAGAAAGAAAGAGAGTAACACTCTTCTACTGAATCGCCAATATTCTATTGGAAACATTCTAAAGTTTTGTTGCTTTATCTATACGCCAACCGTCATTTTCAGACGTTGTCCACGTCAGTAACCTCAATTCAGAAACCCCTACTTAGAACCATATGGATACGGAGCAAAAAAAGGTTGCGTCTACTTCCCCACATTATTAAACGTCGAGATCTTTTGAAAGCCTTCTGACAGATTGGTCCTTATCCGCCCTTCAAATGACCTTTCCTCAACACCCGCTCATACGGCACAGCCCATTTCGAGCCGGCCAGTGCTAGGGTCATTGACCCCGTTGTGTAACGGAAGCTTACCTTGTTTGCACAGGATACGGGCGCCCATCAGGCTTAAATTGGCCGTAGTTCAGGCAGGCTCAAGTCAAGTAGGTAACTGGTTAATAGACTTCTGAAGGTTCCCTCCTTTTTGGACCTAAATATGTTCAAAAGGTTGTTTGGAGGGTATTTTTACAAACTATGGTTTACATGAAGTCAGGTAACTTGTTAACAGACACATCTAAAAGCGCCCTCTTTTTGAGTACTCAAAAGGTTATTTTGGCGGTATTTTCACAAACACATGTCTGTTTAATTTTCAAGTTTAATAAAGTTGTTTATTAAAAAGATGCCGATTTTTATCTTATTACTAAAAAATAAGTGTGGAAAGAATAGATGACGAAATATTGACTAAACGGATACACAATGCGAAAGTGGAAGGATGTAGGAGCCGCGGAAGGCCCAGGCTCACCTACCACGACCAGATTGGTGTATAGTGTATTGTGTATATACACGTGTATTAGCAAAAGGTGATGTTAGGAGTCATAAAAACTGTAGAGCTTGTATGAAAAAAGGATCATGAATGTTGAAGAAGCGAATGAGGTGTGTAAGGATCGTGCCATATGGCGTTCAGTTCTCTCTGCCTACCCCTATAGCCATTTTTGTAGTTTTACTACAAAAATGGCTATAGGTCTAAATCTAATTAATTTGCTTTCTTATCCACCTTTACGTATGTCTAAAAGTTGTTCCTCATAAATTTGTTTTAACATGTAGGTAAGTTGTCATGAAGATATATTCACGTCACATGTTATACAACACAAAACCCTTGGAATGCATACTTCAGCTTGCTCTCCAAATAAAACGTACGGAACTGTCGTGTCAGAAATGAGCTAACCATTAGCTGAGCCTTTGCTGAGCTCTTAAGAGTCACTTGACGATGTCTCAAGTGCTTGCGAGCGAAATTATACCGTATCTTGACTAGGAAATTTATGTCGTCATTATCCTAGCTCTGTGTTTAGACTTCTTGGTCTGTAACTTTTAAAAAAAGCAGATGTCATCTATACCTAGCATCTCGTTATAGGAAATGAATGATGGACTGAATTTGTGAATGTATAGGCGACGAGCTAGTCACTTGTCACTATTTTTTTTAATTTTTTGACTAACCCAACCAGTTTGATTTTTGGTTGAAAGTGGTCAAATGTGTTTGTTGCTCTTTTGTCTCTGCATAAACCTACGGGTATGGTGGACGTGATGCTAGGTATAGATTTTCCTAAAACGGGTCCCCTCCTCATTAGATTGTCAAGTCTGAAAGCAGCTATTGCACTAGTTGTTGTCTAGTTTTAAGACGATCTATCTTGATTAACGAAGAAATTCAACGCAAATTGTTCGAATATTTGCCAAATATAAATGTTAATTTAGCTATCATTTCAAAGAAGATATACCTTAAAACGAACCTTGAGCATACCTCGTAAACCAAATGTCCCGTAAATCAAGTTTATTGTCTTCAAATATTTAAGATTTGCTTCTAAGCTACGTTCATGAGGAAAATATTACATAATTGATTAACTTATCGGCATCAATTTTCGCAGAATAAGGAATTCCGGAAACAAACATTTTCATTTTTGATGTTCTTTATGAACAATGTAATAAAAAGTTACATACATACATACATACATACATAACATCACGCCCGTTATCCCCGAATGGGTAGGGAGAGTCAAAGGGACAGCCCCTTTAACCTCATATAGCTAAAAATAAAAGAACTGGATTAGATGGAAAAGTGTTAAAAAAGAGTGACAAGTGGATAGCTCCTACACTACACAATTACATACCAAAAAAGCCAATATATTTTTAGTCGCCTTTTACGACATGCTAGGCAAGAAACACAGTTGACACATTCTTTTAAAGTCCCAGACCAACATAGGACAGTAATTCATCATCATTCTCTTGCCCTTCTTTTATTTTATCTGGAGTCGGCGCAGCATGTCTTCCTCTTCCATACATCCCGGTCAGCCGTCATAAAGCTATCCACTCGCATTTCACTCATATCATATTTTACACAATCCATCAATCTCTTATTTGGCCTTCCTCTTCCTCTCTATCCACTAACATTCATACTCATCACTCTTTTTGTCACATGTCCTTCCTCTCTTCTCATCACATTCCCATACCAAGGTAAACGGACAGTCATTAAAAGTTCTTATTTATAAAAACTCTTAAATTCACGGTGTGAATTCCACACAACAGTTGTTTTTTGTGAAGCAACAATATCAACAATTACACAAGATGAACATACATTCTATTACTTTTGTAGATACTTGTTGCTATTCGTCGGATGTTCGTGGTATACAGCGACCACATTTTCCTGCCAACATGTTGTTGGCAAGTAAATAAAGAAAATTTAACAACTAAATAAGAGTGTTTGCCAACATCAAGTAAATAAGTACTTATACATCATATTTATTTATTTATTTATATTATATTATATTAAAGCTAAAAAAACATTCTGTAAGAAATGTAATTGGTTGATACCATATCGATAGTTTTATACCGGAGTTATTTAACTAGATTAGAGCACATCTACAAAACTATTTATTTACAACTAGACAGGCCTGTTGGTCGTGTGGTCAGAGACCGACCACGAAACCGAGGGTCGCGGATTCGAATAAATCCCGCTAGGGGCAAATGTTTCGTGTGATGAACATGGACATTTGTACTCGAGTCATAGATGTTTATAAATGTATTTAAGTATGTCTATCCGTTCACCTAATATCCATATGACAATATAGCTTAGTTTGAAACTAGGGAATTGGTGTGTCAGTCCGGAGAATTTATTATTATTATTTAACCTAGTTATTAACCACAGAAGTACTTTCCGTTTTACCCAAATAAAATTCTGCATATAGATTACGTATGATGTCTCGAGATGTGAAATCTCTAAGTTTTATATCAACCTGCCTATACGACAGCTATGATTGAAATCAAAATTATTTTAAATATCAAAACAGATTGAGCACGTTTAAAAACCTGATCGGAATAATTTATGAAAACATAAGTTTTATTAGGTACCTACTATGAATAGAAGTAGGTATTTGGATTTCCTTGTATAGAATGTATATTATACTAGTAGGTATGTACATCCGAAGCACTCCCTTTAATTTATCGGAACTGTATCGCTCCAATCAATTAACCAAGATGATTAAAAGCGTTTCTCAGCTACAGCCGGGTAATAAATACGGGTGTATTCCCTGGCTATTGCTTCGAAATGGTTTTTGTTCGCTGAAGTCTGTTACCACAGACTTGGTTGAAAAGCTAACAATACCTAGATAATTTTCTAGAGTCAGTGGTGAGTCCTGTTCTATCCATAGTTAATGCGAATGTATCTCTGTCTGTCTGTTACATCACTCCGAAACTATTAAACATATTGCGATAAAAAATCGCTACGCTTAAGTTTGGACTCCAAAGACACACGTAGGCAATTTTTATTTCGGGACAAATGATAGTTCCCGCGGGAAGCGTGATAAGAGCTTCTGTAGCAGACGGCCCCCGCGTAAGTCCCCACAATTTTTACGGCTTTTGAATGTCTGGTATAAGTTATAAACCCACAGGAAGGCTCTGGCAACCATATATTTTATTATAATAATGATAATAATTAAATTCATTTCAGATAACATTGATCCATTTATGTTTAGTAGTTTTTTTATTTTATTCGGAGTCATTTATTTTTGTTAGTAGTTATTGATGGTTTAGTTTATTTAATGATATAAATAAATAAATATCAACGAAAGTTTTAGTACATACATACATAACATCACGCCCATAATCCCCGAAGGGATAGGCAGAGTCAAAGGGGCAGCATACCTCTTTAACCACATTCAGCCAAAAAATTAAGCCGGGCTGGGTTAGATGGAAAATTGTGAAAAAGCAGTGACAAGTGGCTAGCTCGTCGCCTACTCAGTCACATACCCAAAAGCCCGTAAATGTCGCATGTCGTAAAAGGCGATTAATGGAGTCGCCTTTTACGACATGCTAGGCAAGAACTACAGTTGGCCCATTCTTTTATTTGGTCCCAGACCAACATGTTACAGGACCAAAGTAAAAGTTTAAGTAAAAGCAAAATTTCTACTAATTCATTACGTACACCAAATAATATTTGATGAGTTGCTAATATTTTATAGGCTTAATTAAACAAAATATGTGAGGTGGTTATTCTCCCAAACCGCCATCTTTTTATTATACAAAATTCCAATTAGGTATTGCTTGCAGTTTTTTTACATAAATAATAGTTTAAATAAACAGAGCATTTGTCAATAACTGGCCAGTAACTCTTTTTATTTCTTATATTCCAAATAACAGTTTTATATAATTTGACTTAAAAAAAAGGAGGAGGTTCTCAATTCAACCGTATATATTTTATTTTTAATAAATAGCATGTGCCTTGATATCCGTAAGGCACACAAAGAAAATAAACAAGGTTTTTTTATAAATGGGACGTACTCACGTTGAAGTATGTGCCTCATTTAGCACCCAACGAAGTCGAGCTGCGAAGAACTTTATTAAGAAAGGCAATTGATAACTAATAGGGCTACTGTCGCATCATTGAGCATTTCTGGCCAATTAGAAAAGGATTTACTATTTGCACATGTTTTCATTTAACAATGTTAATTATTTACTTCAGTTTTTCAATAACTCACTAATCTGGATTGGAGTATCAGTTTTCATTTAAAATAAGTAGGCAAAAGGGTTATCTGCAAATGGATGTGTCCTTCTGATTTTCATGCCTATGCAATATGCATAGTTAGTAAAGATGCACTTTATCTTTACTAACTATGCATATTGATCTATATAAACGACAAAGTAGTGGGTGTATTATCCGATCTCGTCTTACCACCGCGGTTTATTTTGTGACTGGTCTAGCCACTGTCGACTGTGTCCCAGGTAGACAATAGGTATAACTAATAAAAAAATCGATTTGGGCTACAATTAATGCAAGGGACTTAAAGCGATCCAATAATGCTACATTTTCTCCTCTGTGGTCCAGCTCACGTAAAATCTCAGTGAAAATAATTGCAACAAAGGAACATAATGTTAAGATACATAATTACATACATTTATACATACATTTTCCAGACTGTATGTATTCTTGTGCTATGCATACTAGGTGAACGGATAGACATACTTAATTACGTTTATAAACATCCATGACTTGAGTGCAAATGTCCATGTTCATCACTCAAAACATTTGCCCCTAGCGGGTTTCGAACACGCGACCCTTGGTGTCATGGTCTCTGACCACTCGACCGACGGGCCTGTCGATTATTAGTTTTTAGGAATTATTAGTACTTAACCTTCCCCTGCATTGTCTCATTTAAAGAATAAAGAATTTTATTACAGGTCTTTATTTCATACATTCATGATTCGCCCCCATAAAGTTAGGTACATATTCCATAAGGCATACCGCCCCATAAATCATTCAATTATGAAAAATTCCCCTTTAAACCCTGCCGTTTGGCCTTTGCTCCGTTTTTAAACTATTCATCCGGGTTAGATAAAAGTCAACTCACCGCGCATTCCGGTTCAGAGATGTACGACCCGTTGGGAAAGTACTTCTTGGGGCACTCGGACCACGGCAGCTCGGCCTGGAAGCTCTGCGCGAAGTAGAACAGGCACCAGGCGATGATCGAGTTGTAGTACAGCGCCACGTTGAACGACACCACCGCGGAACTGATGCCAATACCGCCTAAGTACGGGGACACTTGGTGCCAGACGCCAATAGCCCCCTTCCGAAGACGCTGTCCTATAGCCAGCTCCAAGTAGAATATCGGTATCCCCTCAATCGCCAACATCACGAAGTACGGAATCAGGAACGCTCCCCCGCCGTTCTTCTGGGCCAAGTACGGGAATCGCCACACGTTGCCAAGGCCCACAGCGTACCCGACAGTCGCTAGCAAGAACGTCAGCTTGCTGTCCCAAGACTCCCTCTCGCATTCCCCGCCTTCTGGTGCACCTTTGAAGTTGCCCCTCTCCTCGACGGAGCTGGCCTTGCTGGTCGGGGTATCTGGGGAGCGCCTGTTAGGGCTGGTGTCCTCGAAAGCCTCGTTTGTGGCGCCGTACATAACGTGCGCACGGTGCGAAGGGTGCCCATTCTCCATCGTCACCAGACGCCCACGCAGCTCTTTCATCTCCATCCTGTCTATCGAACGCTGGGCGTAAAGGTCCCGCGAACTCTGTCGCCTCATCAAATGAGCCGTGTTCGCCATTTTCGCTACTTCAATTACCCTTAATAGTCTAATTTAAATCTACTTTAATTATTGTCGTAATCCGTTTATTGTCATTTTATATCTTAATGAATTTAATTATCGCTATCGAATCTAAAAGGACTCATTCTCCGAGTCGTGGCACGCGACGAGAACCATTAAAATGTACCCCATAAAGGTTATGGTGATTTCTATTATGTCAGACCTTATTGATGGCATATGTATTGATTTATGATTTAACATTTTAACACTTTTCACTTTTAATTATGGGAAACCACGGCACTGTTAAATGATACGATAGATGATATGTCACTGGCCTTATTGCTACTTTTTTTGATTTTTTTTTTATTTATTTGTGAGGTCTAATGGCGAATGGCGTCCGTCCCGAGAGCAGGACGTCACTGGCGGGAAACTCTCGGCAAGGGGGTGAGCGGGTGCCATCTTATTAGCGCATGCGCGATAGAATTGCCTCTTTGTTGTATAATGTATTGTACCTACACCGATATTTTTGGAAGACGGGATCACGGGATTAAAATCTCTTTTTGCAATCAGGAGTCCAAGCTTTGGAGACGAACAAGTGCCTTCTCAATCCGTTTAGACAAAGAAACTTAGTTGTTAACCTTAATTTACGTGTACTAGGTAATTCATTTACCCGGTATGTTTCATTTTGGCAAACTTCCCTAAACGATTGTTCCAAATTAAATTCCGAATTTACCCAAATCCTGTTTGTGAAGGGTCGTAATAAGGGATGTTAAAGAGTAACCGAAACTGTTTAAGGGACGATCACAAATATACATTGCCTAAAACAAGAAAATAGACGGTATTAAAAAAATATGTAAGTATCTAGTATAATAGATACTTACATATTTTTTAATACCGTCCCTAAATCGCCCTATACATAATCATGTTATTAATAACGGTCTTCTGCCCCAGTTACCATTAAAAAGTTAACGTAACGTTTTAACACGATACATTAAAATAAGCATACTTACATATAAAAAAAAATCATCTCATTCACACATTCTATCGAAGAACTGAGATAAATTTTCTCTCGCGACTGTCCTTTATAAATAAACCTCTCATAACCCGTAATGTACCTATCAATATCCGAAATCCCATATGAAAATCCGCCATCTTTGAAGATAAATACAGTTAAGCAAAAACCAATGTGTAACACATAAATATGAATAGACTATTATGTAACGTTGAACCATGTAGAATATGCAAAGTAAGGAAGCTTTTCATTATAGGAAAAGTGTAAACGAAAAAATCAGTTCAGCACCAGACTGTCTACAGATCAACCAATTACTGCATGTGCAATATTTTCCTTAAATAATAACTACCTACAGATTTCGTGATAGTTATTATCCACTAGTCTTAGGGCCATCAAACAACTGTGAAGCCAGCGGACTTTAGTTCCTGACCGACTTCTACCGAGCTTCTTAGCGCCCCGTCCATTCCACTGGATCCGCTCCTGGACACTAAAAAATTTTGGTACCGTCTTCAGAACGTGATAATGCAGGTTGTCCAACGAATCCCAAAATGAGTTCGTAGAAACAACACGTAAGCTTGTTTATCATGATATATATAAGTATATGAACCTGTACATTGAGCTCTTGTTATGCAAAATATATAGGTACGATAACGGACTAGTAAAAAAAGCAGGACTCCGCGCCACTAACTAGACATTGAAGCTCCTCAGGTGCTCCACCTTGACACGCAACTTACGTCACACATTGACATAATAAGTGCTCCCACTGACAGATATCCAATATCTGGTATCCATAAGTATCTCACTCACACATGCATAAACGTGGCTTCACGCTATAGTATGACAGCGTGGAGTCCTTCTTTTTTTACTTGTCTGTGGGTACGATTGAACATTTTTTTATCATAAAGCCTAGAAGGTTCAATGGAAAGCTTTATAGCGATTTGATCGATTCAATCACAAACTTAAGCAAAAGCAGAGTGATATCGATCACGGTAGGTTAACAACCTATTAAATAATCGCCTACTCGTTGCTTCGGAGGACAAAGAGCTTAAATAGACGCTTTTGCAAGATTGCAGTCGTTAACGTAACGTATAGTAAGATTGATTAGAGCTCCGTTAATAGGTTTAATCACATAAAGAACGTGTCCTATGTTTGTCTGGGACTTAAAAAGAATGTGCCAACTGTGTTTCTTACCTAGCATGTCGTAATAGGCGACTAATTGTATATCGGGTTTCAGGTAGATATGTGATTGTGTAGGCGACGAGCTAGCAAAGCAATTGTTCATGTAATCTAGCCGAGTTTTAGTTTTTGGTTGTGGTTAAAGAGGCTTGCCGCCCCTTTGACTCTGTCTACCCCTTCGTGGATTATAGGCAGTATGTATGTACATAAAGAATAGTTACCCGTCGACGAAATGATGCTTGTAGACACATTAAGTTGCAGGCAGAGTCAAAGAGGCAGCAAGCCCCCTTAACCACATTCAGCCAAAAATAAAACCGGGCTGGTTCAGATGCAAAATTGTGAAAAAGTAGTGACAAGTGGCTAGATTGTTGCCTACACAATCACATACCCAAACCTGATATACCATTAGTCGCCATCGCAATTTTTTTATTGACACATAAATCTTATTAAACCACAGTTTTTTAGTTTATTTTAGAACATGATTGAATGACGAATCAAACATAGGGGTCATATGCATCAATAGTTTGGGTCGCCGGCTATAAAGGTTTTTAAGTACCGCTCTATAGATAGAAAAAGAGAGGTAATTAACTTGAATTCACTTCAAAATTCAAACGTCACATGGCACTAAGCTCTAGCTTGGATGGAAACCCTCAGAACCGAAACTCGACTCCCCACTACAACCTGCGTCTCATCAACTTACCCCATTAAGTGCGCCTGTATGTACGGGTTCTGTAACTAGTGTAGCCAAATATTCCGGTCTAAAACCCGGGACATCAATAAGTAAGTAAGTGAGCTGGATAGAAGCAGATAGGTGTTTGTAAATAAAAATTGACATTTAGCTATAATTTCGGCTATTATTGCGTGTTTGCAAAAATATCTGATCTCTTACGATAGATTTCGGCCTAAACTCAGTAGGTAGTTAACTGATATCTTCTCAGTCTCGTATCTTCGTCAAAACTTACAATTTGAAGTCGCATTTACCCATCTCAACAAATTAATATAGGCACAAGTAATATACGTACAAGATAAAACGGACCACAAAACATTAGACCCGTTTACACTAGACGTACCAAATTCGGTGTGCTAATAATCGGCAACAGTATTACAAACGGGACATTCCGCCTAGAACAGAGCGCATGGTTACACTAAGTATGAGGTCCGAGAAGCGGTGAATGGACATTGATTTATTATAGCCGTGATTTATTATAGAAAAGCCCACGCTTCAGCAAGTAGCCCTATTGGTTTTGAAGACCGGTATCACTAGTATATCACAGAAATAATTAATAATAAATAAATATCCGACGACATCACATACATTGATCTGACTCCGAGGTAAGTAGCTTAAGCACTTGTGTTACGCATATCAGATTCAACAGTGGTATTACAAATATAGACTTCAATATTGGATATTAACACCCAGACACAGAACAAACACAAGTATTTATTATACGAATGTTCGTCCTGTGTGGGGATCGAACCCACAACTCTTGTCACATGAGGCAGGGTCACTACCGAATGTGCCATCGAGCCAGTCAATCAAGAAAGTATATCATTGAATTCTAAGGTCCATCTCTCTAAGGATGTAGGACCCGCTAAAGGCCCAGGCCCACCGGCCACGACCAGATCGATCGTGTGTTAACAAAAGGTGCTGTTAGGAGTCATAAAAACCGTAGAGCTTGTATGAAAAGGAGGTGTGTAAGGATCGTGCCATATGGCGTTCGGTGCTCTCTGTCTACCCCGCTAGGGAAGTGGCGTGAAGTTTAGTTAGTTAGTTTTAAGGTCAATAGATCTGTTTTCATTTGAACAGTAAAGTAAACCATCACATCCCTGGAGACTGGAACTCCTACTTAGCCTGAACGTTCAACGAAACTGCCATCTACCAGGTTTCTTGCCATCTAGTTTAATACGGAATGTGGCAACACAATTCTTTTGAATGTATTTAAGTATTTATTACTGTAATCATTACATGTACATGCTTTGTCAATCATCAGGGCGTTAAAATTATCCTAATAATTATGCTCTATGCCGATGTAATTAATGTCAATTAAACAATAAAACAAATATATTTTTTGTTCAGGAACGCTATAGAAAAGTAGGTATTCAACGTAGACCTGTCCTATTTCCTACTTGTTACTTACTCAAACTTGTTGATAAGCTCAATTTACTGAACACTCATAGTATGATTTACCATTAATTACCTACGTAGAGTACGTGGGTTACCTTCTAAGTTTGTACCCCTGACTCAATTAGTTAGTGCTTCATATTTCATCATCCCGTCTATCACAGGACCTACACGCTCACTTGAATGTAAATTGCCTCTTAAACGTTTGGGGAGAACTAAATTACGCCGTGTGTTTATGACCTGGGAAATTAGATTTTAGATCTAGAATAATCTCCTAGCTTATGTATTCGGTATTGTGAATTGGGAGAAATAATTTGAATTTTCGATTTTGCGATGATAAGTGTAGGCGTATTATTATAGTCCCGTGTTTGTCTGGGACTTAAAAATAATGTGCCAAGTGCTCCTTGCATATCATGTCGTAAAAGGCGACTAATGGTATATCGGGTTTTGGCTTTGTGATTGTGTAGGCGACGAGCTAGCCACTTGTCACAATTTTTTCACGATTTTCCGTCTAACCAAACCCAGTTTTATGTATTAGCTGAATGTTGTTCAGGGGCTATTTTCGTTTGACTCTGCCTACCCCTTTGGGAATTGCGCGAGTGATAACATGTGTGTAGGTATGTATTATTATTCAAACAGGTGCCTATGGAGATACAGAATTTATTTCGAACACCCAGATAAATCATGATTAAGTTAGACCTAGATATAGATTTGTTAGATAGATATAATCTATTATTTTAGTTATTAAGATAGAATATGTATTTATGAGGAAGCCTTCATTTTTGATACTGTATGAATTGTAATTTTCTCGGAATAATGATTAATCAGATGAATCCATATACTTACTTACATGAGATCAGTGGCGTAGCTAGCTACCTAAGGGCAAGGTGGGGCAGTGGCCCGGGGACCTAAGCTTGAGGAGACCCTAAAACCTGATAAGCACATCTCTTCATTTGAGTTTGATTTGATTCTGTCTAACGTAGGAAGAAAAATGTGAGTGCCCTCTCCGCAGTACTCATATTACAAGGCAATATTCCCATATTAAGCTGGCATAGTGGACTTAACGCTTAACGCTATAAATAAATAATAAATAAGGCTATTTAGCCGAGAAAGTTCCTCACATTATTATCTGCAACTAACTTCCTCCTTATGACTAATGGCCTCAAATATTTAAAGCTTTGTTATGAAAGCCGACGAGGGTGCGACACCTTTCACGCCCCGAAATTAATTACACAGTCAAGTGAACAAGTCTATTCCTTTGAATATTCAGAATTTCCAAACACCTGCCCTTAAGGCTCGGCCATAAACAACAGAGGAGCGATACGGGACAGATATCAACGATTCGTTGTCGTCCTAAATTCTATAGTATCATATTTAAGCAAGTCGTGACGATGCACCAGAATTTACAGAGCGTGGAAGTAACACGCCTGAAACTTCGTTATTATATAAAATAAATAAAAAATGCAGAAAATGCAAAGCGTTTCTTTGGAAATAAGCGTCATTGTCAATTTAGTTTTAAGCGCGAAGTCATAACACACAGAATAGGAATGTTAACACCATAGGTATATATTTAACTAACTAACCAACTAAACTTCACGCTCCTTCCCTAGCAGGGTAGGCATTTATATTAATATTCAATTTTGAAATATCAATTACGTTTAAGAAAGTATCGTAGTTTGTTGTAAAAGCTTATTGATTTTGAACTATATTGAGTCTAAGATTTTTAATTTTACAAAAACCACTTGACTAGACAAACTAGTGACGTCATAAACCGACAAGCCCATATATGTCTATGGAATGGTTT
Source organism: Glyphodes perspectalis (assembly GCA_951394215.1). Taxonomy (NCBI): domain Eukaryota; kingdom Metazoa; phylum Arthropoda; class Insecta; order Lepidoptera; family Crambidae; genus Glyphodes; species Glyphodes perspectalis. Next base: position 14,046,913 of record OX596213.1, on the reverse strand, counting down.
CGTTTTGACATCTTATTCAAAGTATCTCAATTAACTTGCCAGACAACATCCCTATCCGTGCTTTACGAAACCTTGCATTAGATACAAGTTGCACTAATCTGAACTCGGCTATAGACCTGTCTCACGACCGCGATACATTCGATCGATATGACGATTAAAAACTACATAATCCATTTGAATTCGTACAATAGATTTCGCATTACCTACATCTAAAATAAATGAAATAATCCATCTTCCTATCTATGCATACCTACAAAACTTTTGGAAATATTTTCTAAGTTAAAGGGCCAAAGCCACAACAAAGAAAATTGTATGATATTACAAATAAACATCATTGACTTAGGGACTTAAAACTAGTTCTTATTGTCACAAATATCAGAGTTCGCAGCCAGTCAGTAACAATCGCAAGTCGCTCCGCTAATGAATGTCCCACAGTCACAGCTAAACTGATCATTATCCGGGTCATATGCCCAAAACTAAACGGTAAGCAATGAATTTAACGAACTAATGAATATTCAAAACGGACTTAACTCGAGAAATCCTCAGGAATTTCCTTTTGTCGGAAGCCGTGGAACGTCCACGGCTTTTAAGTGCGAAAGGGATTAAATAGTCGTAGCTATAAATACAAAGATTTAGCTCGTTGGCGCATTCGGTAGTAACTCTGAATTATGCGCCAAGAGTTGTGGGTTCCACCTAACACAACTTCTGTCCTTGTGGGTTCCACAACTCCTGTCCTGACAAACATTCGTGTGAAGAATATTTGAATTGTTTTTTTGTGTCTGGGTGTTCTAATATTCTGTAAAAGTAGGTAAGTATGGGTCTGATATGTAGTTTCGAATGCCGTCGTTGCGACGCACGCTGTTGCGAAAAAAAATTCAAGTGGTACGCCCTCGCGAAAAGCCGTTGTATCGAAAATCGCTAGATCGAATGACGGACTCGCGAACACGCTGTCACGAAATCCCTATTATATGTGGGGTACGCTAGATCGATAGTCACGGTATCGAAATTGATTATTGCGATTAGAGTGCCTATTCACATTTATCGTATGGGAATCGTACTCACAACCTCGATGAGAAACAGCAACTTACGATGGGTTCGATTAGTATTTAGAAGGAAGAGAAATAAAAAATATTATTTTTTATTAACTTTTTGATGATGTACTATAGGTATAGAAAACAAATTTGTAGGTAACAAAAATAAAAATAACTGTACTGCTTCTGGCAGTATTTTTTATTCCATAAAGCGAGTTGTAACTAATTTATCTAATATTAATTTTATTCTATCCGGATACTGGATGTTATTTTTATTTTTGTTACCTACAAATTTGTTTTCTATACCTATAGTACATCATCAAAAAGTTAATAAAAAATAATATTTTTTATTTCTCTTCCTTCTAAATACTAATCGAACCCATCGTAAGTTGCTGTTTCTCATCGAGGTTGTGAGTACGATTCCCATACGATAAATGTGAATAGGCACTCTAATCGCAATAATCAATTTCGATACCGTGACTATCGATCTAGCGTACCCCACATATAATAGGGATTTCGTGACAGCGTGTTCGCGAGTCCGTCATTCGATCTAGCGATTTTCGATACAACGGCTTTTCGCGAGGGCGTACCACTTGAATTTTTTTTCGCAACAGCGTGCGTCGCAACGACGGCATTCGAAACTACATATCAGACCCGTAAGTATAGTATTTGTGATACCATCATCATAACATCACGCCCGTAATCCCCGAAGGGGTAGGCAGAGTCAAAGGGGCAGCAGTCCCCTTGAACCACATTCAGTCAAAAATAAAACTAGGCTGGGTTAAATGGAAAATTGTGAAAAGGTAGTGACAAGTGGCTAGCTTTTCGCCTACTACACAATTACACACCCAAAACCCGATATACCATTAGTCGCCTTTTACGACATGCTAGGCAAGAAACAAAGTTGGCACATTATTATTAAGTCCTAGACCAACACGGGACAATGGGCTGGGTTAGATGGAAAATTGTGAAAAAATAGTGACAAGCGGCTAGTTTGTCGCCTACACAATCACACACCCAAAAACCCCATAAGTATACCATTAGTCGCCTTTTACGACATGCTAGACAAGAAACACAGTTGGCAAATTCTTATATACTATATCTCAGACCAACACGGGACTAATGTGATATCACTTTTCAAAGAATAAATATAAGATATAACTATTTTATTCGCTTGCCCTCTTTCTTTGGGCATTCCACTAAGCCAGGCTTTTGAAAATTTGCAAACCCATTCAATCCTCATGAAAAATTAAATGTTTTAAAGGTATGTAATTGCCTTAATTTTATTAATTAATTAAGGAATATTTTTTACTTTTATTATTGGAATTTGTCTTTATAATTTTACAAATACTTCAGCATCAAGGGGAGTCATGGTAAATGTGTTCCACTTGTTACTCGACAAAGCAAAACGCAATTGAGTAACATAACGCCTTGAGATTTAAGCAGTTCACAGTCAAATCACTTAGCTACAAAATCAAGCATGTAGGCTTTGAATTATCTCACTGCCACATAAATGGAAACAGCGCGTTTTCCGGGCAGCTTTAAAATAGGCCTGCTGTACCGTACCGTGATCTTAGGAATCGGTCAACGTGTGGCGTACCACCACTATTTATATACACCACTACTTTTTAATTAGTACAAAAAATTTAAGGGCCCATTGGGGGCGGCCTGTATGTTATATAAGAAGAGAAATTATTTTATAATATTCATAAACAGCAAAGTTATTAGCGTTTATCTATATCCCAAATTGTCGCTCAATTTATGGACGTAATTTTTAGAGCCCATTCATAAAAATGCATATCAAGCTGTCTCGCTCTCGCGGTCGCTTTCAGTCGCACCTCCGCCCCCCTTGCCCCGTGCTGTAGATACATAGCTACCTAAAAGTTTTCGCTACAACTTTAAACTACAATAAATCTTTACTATGGTTTTCTAACCAGCGCAACTCAGAGAAGAAGGTAAAATAATAAGCGTTCGAAAAATAATACGCACTTTAATAAAAAAATCTAACTTTCCCTTCATACTAGACCGGGCTTAGAACCGGCAAAATTACTTTTTTACTTTAAATTAAAACGAAAATCAACAAAAAAAAGTAGATAGAAAATACCAAAACCACTAATACATACATAAAAAGAGTAATTTTGGCGTATTTAAAAAGTTAGAATCACGATATTTACAGTAATTTTGGTTTTATCTACATAACTACCTACGTATTTACAAAAATTAAAAACTTACAAGTATTTTAATTGTCCTTCAAAATGTCCACCTTCATTATCAATGCACAGACGGGCACGTTTAATTAACTTGTTTTTTTAACGAAATAAGTACACTTATTTGCCGTTTCACTTATGTACACTCGACGCTTAATTTCACTCCACAAAAAAAGTCCATAGGTGTGAGATCTCACGTGTTAACATCGGATTGCGTATTGACCACCAGTGTTCATTACCTATGTTAATTAAACAACCCGATTCGCCTAAACAGACATTTATCCGAGTACAACACATTTGCTCCGGCATTTTCGAGTATCCAGCTGCAGAGCGCAGTCCTCGGTGCATAGTCTACGGTGGTTAATTCTTGCATCTTTTTGTAATGGTATTGATGCAATCCAGCCGAAATAGCAATTCTCCAGGAATAATACTGGCTGATAGGTATTGAAATGCCGAGCAGCGTCATTCGTAGGTACTTCGTCATGGGTTTTCGGAGAAGTACGCTAGTACATTATCGTACAGGTCTTGCGGATACGCCGGCCTTTCTCGTCCTTGACTGTGGCTCGGTGCATGCAAAGAACCATGGTCGAGAAACCGCTGGTATGCATTTACCACGGTTCGCACGTTCAGCTGTCGAGTGTTAGGGTACTTTTCTCTGTACATACGTACGGCGGCACTCGCGTTTTCACCACACAAAAAGTACACACATAATCACATACTCCCGGGATGAAAACTGGTACGCCATCGTGACGCGACAAAGAAATAGGAAAAATGATTGGGGCGAACGGTGCGCGCGCGCGTGTCATCTCTTCCGGTATCGATTTGGCACTGTTTTGTTTATTTGTTATTTGACCTTCCGCAAGGATCGCTGGCGCAGAGAAAGGGGCGGGGCTTAAGCTTCGACGCGAGTTTGCCGGGATTTATCAATGGACTGCGGTCGTTCAAAGGAATGGAAAAACACTGCGCGTAGTACTATTTATCTATCGGCGCGTGTCACATTGATTCAACTTAATTTGACCAATTCTTTCACATTTTTGAGGATAATTTTGGGATTTAACTTTTTTTACTTTTGACTACATAAATATGATTAGTAACCGATACTGAGTACCCTGTTTTTTTTTTGTACTAATTAAAAAATAATGGTGTATAAGTAAATAAATAAATAATTTAAACTTACTGCTAACTTACCATTATATAAATGTTACTTAGTCTAACTTATAACTCACCTTACTTATTCTTAATTCTAGATTAAAAAAATAATATATAAAATAAAGTTATGTACAATAGAATTATAATTTATTAGTTAATTAGAATAATACAAACAATGTTAATAACATACATAGCAAGTTAGAAAGTTATCCACTTTGTCACTATTTGTATTATCTATTATCAACAAACAAACTAACATACTTATTTCAAGCGCGCGATTATTTTTTTATTAGCGAATAAGTATTTAATAGACGCCCCACAGCTGTGTCTATTGTGTGGACCGGGCAGCACGACCGTTTTTTGCACCGCTGGGACCGCCCGCGCGCCCGCTCCCCGCCGGCGCCTACGGCGCGTACGCGCACGCTCGAGCCTATGGCTTGCGCGTGGAAATATGAGTCGTATTCAGTTCTCGGCGCGCACCACATTATACCATCCGCTTATCGCCCTTCACTTGTTTCTCACGCTATCTCATTTTCTATCACTCCTTCTATAAACAGTTGTGTTGTTTTTGTGCCGTGTACTATTGTATGTGCTTTACGTAAAAATAAACTGTTTGGTGTACCTATCCGCCTCTTTCATTTGGACATTCATCACACCATCTGCCACGCATACCATCGCACTATCTTGCCACAGCGACTACCAGTGGCGGATTTACCCTAAGGCCCAGTAGGCCCGGGCCTAGGGTGGCCAGATATTAGAGGCGGCCAATCGTAATAAAAATGAAGTGATGACGCTTTAATAACGAGAATTACTGTAAATCGGCCACTGGCGACTACACAGGCAAGCCCCACCATCACAACCACAAACGTTTTATCCCAAGTTACCCCTGCCGGTGTGCACGAATAAATTGTCGCTGGTCTGCTGTGACGTCATAATGTCTTGTGTGGAAGAGCGAGATGGTGCTATACAGAAATTGACAGATTCACCCTCTGAGTACTAAAACCTTTGAGTACTGATCTCTGATACTAATGGAGATGACTTATCTACGAAACAGTGAAGCCCAATTTTTATTTCCTGCCCTAACAGGTGACAGTAAGCCCCCAGAAATTAACTACATATTAGTTGTTTTACCTAAATTTAAATAATGTAGGTAAAATAACAAAAAGTTGAAACTAGTTAATTTTCTGAGACGAGTTTTAATGTTTTACTTCCATCCGTGTATAAAAAAAAACCTATTATAGGTATATTAACAGCAGTTCTAGTCGGCGAAAGAGGACGTTACGAAACATTGCGGAACGCATTAAAAGCCACTGTCGCGCTGACGTCTGACAGCATGCACAAGCTGTCAAAATTACATCGCAAATTGCGATCACATCAACATTTTTTGCTCCTGTCCACAAAAATAATGAAGATATCGCACGAATCATGTCGATTGCGACACCGTTACTGATTGACGTCGTTCACATTCCGTAGAAACACTGCCGGCATCGCACGCGCGCCGTACGCGATGTATTGTTTGCAATGGCTGATCCCCGTTCTCTTGATTCCGAAGCCAGTGAACCCGGCGTTGGTGAACACACACGTAATGTTTATGGTACTGTATCTAATAGGATTTTTCCTCGAGAGGAAGCCATGTACAGTGTGCAGTGTAGTCTTCCTGGCCGCAGTGATTCTGATCTGTTATAGCGGCATCGGCAACTGTTTATTTTGGGCGACCCAGTGCGATGGAGAGAAGTATGACACCTAGCTGAGCTCACCAACCTTCCAGAGTAACCGAAATGCTCAAAGTGCAAACAAGTGTTCCTGTCACCGTAACGAAGGCGGGAGACGCCAACGCGGGCCCGACCCCCGTGTCATCGAATAATGTTTCCATACTTTTTGTATATTTTTGTAAATAGAATGTAAATTTTGTTCAATTTACATTTCGTGTTGTTGTTTATAGTATGGCGGTGTCTGGGAGTAATATGCCGATCTGTACTTATGCATCTCAATTGTTATGTTTATTATTAAAATGTGATGGTAATTAATGTACAGTTATTGTTAGTGTCTATTTACTAATTTAATGTGAAATACAATTTGGCAATATTATCTTGGCTTTTGATTTACATATAATACATTTACCATAAACTATTATTCTATTTATTACTATTTGTTGTAAATGAAGCATTGTGCTGTTGTGGAGTTCTCCTTTACAAATGACTTATGTACTATTTATTATTCTTAATCTTATTACAATAAGCTATTGTAATAAGATTATTGTTGTTATAGTAATGGTGTCATAAATCTTCTAATGCCATCATAACCTTATATAAATTCCATTAAAGTAAGTTCACAATGTTGTCCATTTAAAATCTATGAACTGTTTTAATCATTATGATCTAGCAGTTTTATATCTAATTATTTTTTAAACTATCTAGATAATGTGTTAATCACCTAAAATACAATTTTTATACCAAACAGCTATTTATCAGTGCATTTTAATTTATCAGTATCATTCTGAAATGGGTAACATAGATAAACCAAAGTGTACTTTTGTCAACAGCTCTAAAACAATTCAAGAAATTGGCATATTGGCAATAATATGTCAAAATTCCCTGTTTTATGTTGATGTTTTTTTGCCCAACTAAATATTTTAATTAAGTAGGTACCAAGTTATTATTATTTAAGGTAACAGAATAATGGTACTCATAACAGACACATACTAACAGAACATATGTCTGTACCTTTCAGTAATAACACTACATCACAAGAAAATATTTTATCCATTTCACAACATTAAATCACCACATCAAGTGACTGCTTTTTGAATACATACTAATACCAGAGTTGAACTATAATTCTGAGTTGTCAATCTTTCAAATAACAAAGTTAGTAGGTACCTTATTCATATTAATAAAGTAGCGCTTCACCCTCAACATTATATCAAAAGCGTCAGAATACATACGTAAGTCATTCGAGTACATACCTACTAAGTCTGCATAACATTACCTTGAACTAGAAAGTAGGTATGCGGCCAATCTATTACCAAGCTCGATAATTCATAGTTATAGGTGTATCAGTTTACAACCACGCTACATAATCGCTTACCTACCTAACTTGATGACCCAGGTGAAAGCATAGTCCTAGCAGTAAACTGCCTAGGGGTTCCCTCCTCTACGTCTGAGTAGGCGTGAGGATGTTTCCCGGAATTTTAGTAGGTAGGTATACCTCAGCCATTACCATCTTGATCGTCATCGCAAATTACTAAAAATGCCGTCAGTTGTCTCGTGAGGCGTGAGGTTAAAAAAGTAAACGCATGTCTCGCTAAAACCGGCGGGGTCTTCGAGCTGATCAAAGGACTCCGCTCTGCCATGATGGTAGGAGCGGTACCTATACCGACTAAAAATGAGGGTTGCCCGACCTAAGCCTTTACGTAAGGCATTACGTTTCACAAATCACTAAGCCATCGGGGACCTTGTATTTTTTATTCCACTATAATGTTGTTATGTCAACTACTACAGTGTTAGGCATAGTCCTGGCTCTAGTTAACAGTTATGTTTCTACGTCACATTTTATATTATGTTTTATGATATATGAAACAAATAAGTTGGTACCTACTTATACTCCACGCAGCCAGAGAAAAAAAATACGATAACACTTCAAATTCTTCTACTCTATTAGCCCAAATTCTTAAGATATAAGTACTATGCGTTAATTAATTTACTAATTATGTAAACCATTTCAATCACAGTGGCCGAGTGATTCTTCGAGCAAGGCATTCTTTGGTGATTTGCGTGGCAGTTTTCAAAATAAATATATTTTTAAATTGACATTAGAATTTCAAAATAAATAAATAAATAATAAATTCTCCGGACTGACACACCAATTCCCTACTCCCAAACTAAGCTTGTCAAGCACAAGCTTAGTGCTATGGATACTAGGTGAACGAATAGACATACTTAAATATGTTTATCAACATCCATGACTCGAGTACAAATGTCCATGTTCATCACACGTCGAAACATTTGCCCCTAGTGGGACTCGAACCCGCGACCCTCGGTTTCGTGGCCAGGGTCTCTGACCTCTCGACCAACGGGCCAGTCAAAGGTCAAAAAATCTTAGTATGTACTTTTGTTATATTTTATATAGAAGGCCTTTTATAAAAAATATAACTTAAACATATATTTTAAAATTCTTATAATCTACCACGGACTAGTAAAAAAAGAAGGACTCCACGCTTTCATACTATAGGGTGAAGCCACGTTTATGAATGTGTGAGTGAGATACTTATGGATACCAGATATCGGAGATCTGTCATTTGGAGCACTTATTATGTCAATGTGTGGCGTAAGTTGCGTGTAGAGGTGGAGCACCTGAGGAGCTTCAATGTCTAGTTTAGTGGCGCCGAGTCCTTCTTTATTTACTAGTCCGTGTAATCTACCCGAATCATCTACCGTTTCGTTGATACATCTTTATCCTTCCGTGTCGGGTTATTAATAGATTGCGCCTTGCTGCCTAATAATCACGTAAAGCAGAACGTTTGAGGGTACGATTCCGGTTAGACAAATATTTAACTCGCATTTCTGGATTTTATCTCAACAACACTAACATAATCTTACATATGAATGTATTTATTTTGTAGGTCCCAAATAATGTAACGCCTCGTTACACAAATTATGTATCTCCCACTACACTTAATTTTCTTTTCTACTTAGTGGCAAACCTCGCAAAAAATACACGGACTAGTAAAAAAAGAAGGACTCCGCGCCACTAACTAGACATTGAAGCTCCTCAGGTGCTCCACTTGACACGCAACTTACGTCACACATTGACATAATAAGTGCTCCATATGACAGATATCCGATATCTGGTATCCATAAGTATCTCACTCACACATGCATAAACGTGGCTTCACGCTATAGTATGATAGCGTGGAGTCCTTCTTTTTTACTAGTCCGTAAAAAATAAGAAATTTTAGCTTCTTTACCCATGCACTTTTATCTTAATTTCAAATGTATGTCTTGACATGTTGAGTAAGACTATTTAATAGTCATATTGGTGTTAGGAAGTGGGAACAAGGAAGTTAATGAGAAATACATTATCACCTATAAGTAAAGTAATTTTTTTTTTTAAATCATTTGACTACAATCCAATCCTATCAGATAGTTTTCCAAAAATAAAAATTATGAATAATGTAAATGAATGTATGTAGAATACTATGTAATGTTTTTAAAATTATTCTACTGAATATCTAAGTATTTACAATAATCAGAATTCAGCCCATTTCAATATTCTACATGGTAGGCTATCTGATGAAAATTTTATCTACCCTCCCCAGCAACTTTATAATATTTGTTTATTTGAAACTTTGGGTCTAGGCATATAAACAATACATATAATATGCATATTAAGCAAAAAATATAGACCCATTAGGATTGAATAATATTTATTAATCAATAAACCTAGTTATATTAGAGATTATTATTATTACGAAAGCAGAGTACAAATAATGAAACATTAAAATTCAATGTTAAATATGTATTCACGAGCTGGTTACACTGAGAAGGTCATCTTTGACGGTTTCTTAAGAGATGTTTAGCATAATAATAATTTGGATAACTTGTAGAATATAGTGCGCCTTAACCTAATGTAGACTAAATAGCGACATCTGAAACAACAGAAATACAAAAATCAGTTACACACACAACAGAAATATCATAAATTTTGAATGGCCTCAGCAATTTAATATGTTTCTAAATATTATACAGATATTTTTGAGAAAATATTTAATGTCACTACAAAAGTAAAATGAAGGCAAAGACGAGTGAACCATGAACTGCAACATGTTTTCACAAAGTCTATTGATGTCTAACAGAAAATATTTGTTAATTAAAACAATCAGATAAACTTATTCATTCTTACTAGAGGACATGTCAATTAGTTATCTAGCTCATATTCACAGATGAAATAAAAATCACTAAGTTTTTACACGAAAGCAAGACCCAGACTGCAGTATTGATTTCTAGTAAACGAACATAACCTCAAAATGTATATCAAACAAACTTTTTGCTTTTATCGTGACCAGTATACAAATTGCATATTTATGTGTGCTACTTACAGTTTATCGCAGTCTCCTGGCTTCACGCTCAGACTCGAGAAGGGTCAGGATGTCTCCATCACGCACGGGCCCCTTCACGTTCCTGATGATCTGACGGCTGGTTTCGCCGATGAACTCAACTTTGACCTGGGTACATTGTCCCTGGGAGCCGGTACGGCCCAGGACCTTCACCACGCGAGCAAGAACGTTTGGTTTATCCATTTCGGCTTGGAAATCGAGCGAAAAGCGGAGAAAACACGTGCACTAAAGCTTGCGTGTTCTGAAAAGAAATTGACAGGATAGTGATGTTCCGAATATGCGTGAATCGTAATTCGATTCATATTAAATACTGATTCTAATCATAATCAACAGATTATCGGTTTTAATGAAAATTATGAATTCATAAGTACGTACGATTTATTTAATACTTTTTTGTATATACTTTTATTAAAGATTAAATCTTATAAAATATTTTTATTCCATGTTGGTCGAAGACTAAGAAATTGCGCCAATTGTATTCTTTGCCTAGCTTATTTAACAAGGCAACTAACTAATGATTTAAATCAGATTTTCTCGGTATGTGATTGTAAGCGACGAACCAGGCCACTTGTCGCAACTTTTTCACATTTCCTATTTATCCCAGGCCAGCCGTTTTATTTTTGGCTGAATGAAGATAAGGGAGCGTGCTGCTCCTTTAGCTTTGCCTACCCCTTTGCGGATTACGGGCGTGATATTATGTTTGTAAATATTTATATCTGTTAAAGTTGGGTTTATCAATATTCAATACATTACTAATAATTTTTTTTGCCGATTAAGATAACTTACCTGATATTATTCGTAAGCTTAGCTTAGAGAATTATATGTTTATAACTTATTCTTTAACAACTTTTATTTGTGAAAAGGATCTATGCCTGTTCGTATGCATACTAATAATTTTTTAGCAGCTAATTGACAATGGCCTGTTGTAAGATACCTACATACTGAAGTGCCCTATTTCAAAATCCCTGCACTGATTTACCAAATCTTTAATTTCCTTTGCAAGCGCGTAAGTGATTTGACACAATCATAAAATAAAAAAAATTACAAAAAATATATGCCTCTAAAAAAATTATACCTAGCAATATACCTAGCCTAAATATCTATAAATCGCACGATATATATTTGGCATTGAATTATTTTTGAACAGATTTTTTTCGCCCATGGTACAAAAATCAATGAAACAAAAACTTCAAAAAATTTAACATTTTATTAAATAATGTCTTCTTCGCACACGCTGTTAAAAATCTCTGCACACTGTTTGTTCCATAATTTACGCTCATTACTCACTTAGAACTACGACCACACGCAGTCTCTTCACTATACGACTCCAGTAAGAATAGGTTTCAAACATTCATTCTCAAAAACACACACAACCAAGTAAAATAAAAAAGGCATGAAAATGAAACCAATGATATCTACAGAATGTAGAAAGGAAAGTAAAGGAAATTAATTTGCATATTTATAATGCGAGCAAATAAATGAATTATGTTTATTCTCATACTAACATAAAGTATGACTTAGATTTGTGCAGGTTCTTGCCATATCATATAATTATCAATTTTCTAAGTAGCAACACTTGATATGGCGTCTGAACTATACTAAGAACCTCGTTGCCTCATATTGTGTTGTTCATAATCTATTCTTATAGGAGTCTCCGCACGCCGTTTAACAAAAACGACGATGCTTGGTGTTCTCTTGAACAAATTCGAAGTACACTTAGTCGTCTCCCGCGGATCTCTTCGCTTTCCTCATGCGTGGTGACTGTTTGGGCGTCTTGGGAGATTTTTCTGTAATAAATCCAAATATATATTAGATTCCATTTTAAACAAACATTGTACTGGGGCTACCAAAATTTGCC